>VXBU01010440.1:0-234537 GCA_013400315.1 Bombycilla garrulus | reverse complement strand
GGCGCCGCGCAGGTGAGTGGCGGCCGAGCTGTGGCGGCAGCGCGGCCTCTCCAGGCCCGGCCTGGCCTCGCTCCGTGTAGCCAGCAGGGGCCCAGCACTTCGCCTTTACCCTGGTGTAAAGAGGAGCGCGGCCACTGGCGCCGCGCGGCCCCGGTGCAGCGGCCGTGCCCGCCGTGCGGGGAGATGCTGCAGGATTTTGCCGCTCTGTGCCTCTCTCTCTTCCTCCCTCCCCTCGTCAGAGGCGCCTTGCCAGGCCGAGTCTCCGTCGCCTATCTCAGACTTTATTCAGAGTAGTTTGTGAAAGTCCGTGAGGGCTTGTGAACGCGGTAGGAACGCTGGGACGCATCAGCTCTTCAGTGCTTTAATAGCAGCTTGTGTTTTTTTTCATTTTATTTTGCGCTGGTCTGGTTCCTGTTTATTGCAGAGACTCTCGAGACAAGCTGGGACAGCGGCGTTTCTGTTGGCAAGGTACTGTGTGCATGCACACGGTGTGTGGCCGACATGCAGAGCCTCAGTCAGTCTTTTGTGACCAGCATGAGATGTGGAACCTCTTTGAGGAGAATTTCTTGCAGCTGCTTACTCGTGTGGCTGGGGTTTTTCATCTGGGAGGAGTGTCTTTCCAGTATCTGTCAGCTCTGTAGCAAGTAAAAGTGTCAAGAAGACTGTTTACCATTACAGCATTGTGTGCAGAAAGCATTTTTGTGACAGAGCAGAGAATGCACATCACCATTTTGCAAAGGAGCCAATAATCCCGAGTAAAGCTTTCACTGCCTGCTGATCTCAAGTGGGGAAATTACTTTTCCATTGGGCTGGGCTGTCCAGGAGAGACTGAGCTTTGACTCTCTGCTTCTCCTTAAAAATTCTTACCACAGCCAACAAGGTCTGAAGAAAGAAGTTAATTTGAGGCAGTAATTGTGACAGCAGGACCTTGTATTCCTCTTTCGCCCAAATCTATAACTTTATAAAAATAATGCAAAATTGTAGACTTGAGAATGGGTGAAAAGGCCTCCCCCAGGGTTCACAAATGGAAGTAGCAGTAAGAGAGAATTTTTTTGCTTTAACATATACAACTTTTGACTATATCTGGTTCACAGATGTTACTCTCCCTCTGCATGTTGGGATCTGATGCCGTGGAAGAAAAATGCACTGTAAATGCAGATGAACCATAAGAAATTAAAAAGCCTACCACTGTTGGATTTTATCAAGTAAGATGATAGTGTGGCCACACAGCAGTCACTATGTAGTGGAGTGCAAAGGCGCTCGTAGTGCTTGGACAGCATTTCTGGTCCCTTACCTGTGTTCCTAGGACAATATCTGAGTGTGTTGCTTATGCTGGCTGGCTGGTGGCCCCTCTGGGCTAACAGAGGGTGTGTGGTGAGCTTTGAAGTAGCCAGTTGAGAGGCTGGAGGTGAGCAGGCTGCAGGATGCTGGGGTCAGTGCTGATCCTCAGGAGTTTGTTAGCTGTTGTGCGTGTTTTCTCTGAGCTCTGGTGTGTGGGAATGACAACTCCTGATGGCCAAGGAGGTGTTGCTAATGTGCTGCGATGGCTTGCATGGGACATGGGCAAAGATGCCCTGAGAAGAAAGCAAAGTGTTTTCCCTCCATTCATTCTGTCTGCAGGTGCCACGTGTATTGAAGCAAAGCCTTTGAGGAAAGGGTTCCTGGAGGAGCATCCAACCTCATTAACAATGGCTGCGTAGTTGTGTTCTTGTGCTGAGAGTTTCCCAGAGAACCAAGGGCAGTTTGAAGACGTGCTGTATTTCTTGATGAAGTGTTTCGGTAGGGAGAGAGTTGGACAAGTTTGTGTGGAGCTCTGTGTGGAGGAGGCTTCTTGCAGAGAGCTTAGGAGCACTGTTTGCTTCCAGCTGTGTGTTTTGTGTCTGTTAAAGCAGGCATCCTCCTCTTTTGGGCTTTGAAGCGTGTGCTGACAGGGCATGGAACACTTGGCTTGGGATGCATGTTGTGCTCCTTGTGAATATGAAAGAGGGTCCAAGCAAGTAAAATCTGGCAGTGGGAGCCCCATTGTGGCAGAATAAATAAATAAATAAACAGCAAGTAGGCGTGTGCTTATGCTAGGAGTACAACGAAATGTATTTGCAAACAGTTTACTTGCTGCCTGTGAGAAGTGGATTGCTGGTCCCAGGCTCTGGAAATCAGAGGTGGGGAGCAATAGTCACCAATATTTTCCTGCCTGGTAGATGAGAGGTGGAGTAGTTGCCTTCCTGGTGAGTTGTCATGTGTACAAAATAAAAAAGTCTGTATAAATCTCAGCCTTGTTTTTCATCTCTTAACTGGCCTGGTCAGCAAATGAAGATGCTTGGAAGTAGCACAGCTTGTGCCAATAAGAGGCCAGTGGAGGAGAATGAAATCAGGAGGTCCACATCAGGATGAAAGACATTTTTCTCTTGGGAGTGAGAAAGAGAGCAAACAGAGTCAGGGAGTGCATTGTCCAAATCTGTGTAGACAGTCTCTTTCATCCTGCCAGGGATGTTAATGTGGGATCTGGAGAAGATGGTGTGCTGGAGGGGGAACTTCATATGATACTGTGCCTCAGCAATTCTTGGTTGGCATTGATAACGGAGCAAGTAAAATCTGTTGTTTTGGACAAGATGTTAGTCTGACTTTGCAAATCCCAGGCCATGTTGTTGGCATTCTGGCAGTGATGCACTTTTTGTCTGGCTTTTTGCTGGCTGGATGCCATTCTGCTCCTAGCTGGCTGACAGACCTCATGCAGGCTGGTCAAGAAGTGTTTTGTTCAGCGATGAAGAACATGGTTTCATTTGTGTGGCAGTCCTGTTTAAGTGTTTGTGTTTGGGTGATCCTGAAGTAGGGGATCTGTAGTATATGCAGAAGCATAAGAGTGGGACAAAACTGAGTATTTTTCCCATGCTGTCCCCATCCTGTCTCCAGGAAATCCAGTTCTGTTACCAGTTTTCCATGTGTTCGAGTCCTATGTGAAAAGCTCGAGTGGCTTTGCTGCAAGAGCAAGAGGGCAGGATGCTGTCGAGACCAAAGCCTGGGGAGTCCGAGGCAGATCTGCTGCGCTTTCAGAACCAGTTCCTGGCAGCCAGAGCTTCACCTGCAGTGAAGATTGTGAAGAAAGCAGACAAGAGGAAAGGGAAGGAAGGGAGCACAGATGATGAGAGACCCCCGCTACAGGACAGCAAAGATGTAGTCATGTTGGATGGTAAATTCATTTGTTTCTTTGAATTACTAACATTCTCTGTCTCTCAACTCAATGTTGCTTTTCCCTTGAATTTGCCCTTTTTGCAGTATTATTTATTCCTTAGCCTTGGAAATTGGTGCCTTAGTCCACATTTACCAGCTGTCTCTGGTACCTTCCCAGCACGAGGTGTTTTCTGTAATTTTTACTGTTTGGACACTCGCTATCTAGACCCAGTATCTTTGAAATTTACGTCTCCTAGCAGCTCCAGTTTTCAGCCAGCAGATCTGGCTTGCTTTTGTTTTCTCCATCAATAGCTGTAATGCTTTTGTCACGTACTTGATCTCAGAACAAGGGGATTTTTTGAAAGCAACGATATAAATCTTGCAGTGCTTTGTTCCAGGTGGAGGAAATATGATGTGTTTATAGCAGGTGGAAAGGATTTTGTTCATGATCATACAAATCCCTCACTTTTAACAGTTTGCAGTGGAAATGTGTTTTTTTTATGCCTCAACACAACCTGCAAGGAGAATATTTGTTTCTCTACAGCCTTGCTTCCTCCCTTGGTACTTGTGGTCAGACCTTAGTACCCTTTCCTCCTATCGAGCTCTTTGGAAAGACCTTATTCCAATACATAAATAGAATCTTCAAGCATGTTTCTCTTCACTACACACTTCAGGTTAGAGACAGGGGACTCTTAATTGTCCTATTGCTTCCTTATCTTTATTTCTCATCAGAGGAGAAATGTTAGGAGGCCTTGGTCTAGTACCCACTGGACAGTGGTTATACAGAAGTAACTTTACTTCTTTTTCTTATTGCTTCCCCTCCTCAGGTTTTCCTGATACTCTCCCAGCTCTAACTCCAGCTCCTCCAAAAAAGTCCAAGGTCAAAAGTGCTAGTGTCCACTTTGAGGATGAAGATCCAGAGGAAAGATTGGAGAGTCATGATCGACATATTACAGCAGTCTTCAGCAAAATTATTGTATGTCTGTTTTTTTTGTGTGATGATCTAGTGTTTGTTTATTTGAATACTGTGACCTAAGCATGGATGAAGGGCTCTGTGGTGATCGTTATTTCTACAGTGTAATGAAACAGCACTGTAGACCAGTGTCCTGGATTACCTTGAAAGAAAAAAGCTGTTTGGGTGTCTTTTTGCTCTCAGTTCAATATAGATTCAGATCTGCTTTCCAGCTATAACTGCCGACAGGTCACACTGATTGCATGCAGGCATGTGCTGTAGTGTGAGTTTGGGTGAGTTTCTGGACTTTACTGGGGATGTTCTCCTTGCTTTGCACTGGCCTAGGTTTTGCTTTATCTGATTCTTTGAGTGATGCATGGAGTATGGCAGCCCAGTCTTGGAAAACAGCCTCACTTTTGTCTCTAAATAAGCAGAAGGTAGTCTGAGCCTGATGACGATATGAGCTGCAGAGCTGAGAGATTTTTGAGCCTACTCTCAGTTAAATGATGCAAACATGTCTGGCTGTTGCAGTGGTTTTACAGGGTTTGAATATTTTCCTCAGGAACGAGACACAAGTGCAGTAGCAGTGACCATGCCAGTGCCCACGGGAGACCCATTTCCAAGGGCATTCCACCGCTCTGAGATAAAAAGTGAGGTAAGAAATGAGCAGATGTTTTATGATACCTTCATTAACAATTAAACTTTCTCCCATTAAAGCCTAATGCTTAGTAGGGATTGGTAGAGCTCAAAATAACCAACTTGGTATGCTGGAGATTATGAACTAGTTCAACATATTTATGGCATTGGCACCTGAGTGAAGGAGAGAGTTCTTCTACCAAGCTGCCATCAAGTAGCTACTCCATACTCTGTCATTAAGTAACATTGGAATTTTCTTGGTTTAGCCTTCTTCAGCTAACTTCAGTAAGGTGGATCAAATCTGTAGTGCTGTAATAGAATCGATCCTGTTCTGCTTGTTTTTCTGTGAGGTACAATCCTGTTCATTTACCCACCAGGTTCTTATTGAAGTTGCACCTAATTTCTCCTGGCATAACATTTGAGTATGGTTTCTCAGGTTATCTTTTGCAGCTTTTTTGATTTTTGACATAACTTTTTTCTGAGCTGTAAAACTGGAATCCGTGGTTGCTATTATCAGTCGTTGCTGTAGTAGCAAGAACTGCTAGCTGAGTGGGAGTCAGATGCTGGGAATTGGTATGTGATTGACAGCTGTGGCTGCTTTGAGGAGGTAGCTTATTTTGAAGGACAGGTTTTTTTGAAAGACAAGAGTAATACTTTTTAACCAACAGTTTTGTTTATCTGATGCAGAAGCTTGCAAAGCAGCTACTGAATGTTCAGACTGCCTTTTAAACTTTTTCTCTGGGCTGGTGACATGCAAGAGATTTTTTGCTTAGTCTCCTTTGGATTTCCTCTGCATCCCCTGTGCAAGGCTGTTCAGAGCCATGCCCTTCCATTACCTGGGCAAGCAACACAGTAATTTAACTGGGATTATTTTAGCACTACTTTCCCACTTCTTACTGTGTAAATCTCTTCACCCTGCTGCTCTCCAATCACCTTATAAGAAGTCTGTTCCAAGCATGTGGTGAGCACAGCGAAGTACAGCCCGATTTATACTCAGAAATCCAAGGTATTCAGCTATGCAGAACTTCCAAACAGCAGGAAAGCTGGAACTGTTGTGTTTGGTGACATTTTAGGTGCATTTTCCTTGCTTGAATTCACTCATAATTAGTCATCTTCCTACTCTAGATGCCAGAAACATCCATGTCATTGTCTCTCTATCATAGCAGTAAACTGTGTTAAAAAAGTCAATACATGCACAGAAAAGGACAGGTGACTGTCTGCAGCCTCCCTGTGTCATCTCCCAGAGTCTGATCTGAAAGTGTCTTTGGGATCAGATCTGTATGTTTGTTAGTAGCAGGTGTGCAGGGAGACTCTGGAGAGAAAAGTGGACACGTGGCTTCCCCGTTTGCAGGTGCAGCTGGGATCTGGAGGAAGAAGCATCTTTGCACAGAAGATGGCAGCGAAAAGAGCTGCTGAAAAGGCAGCGACGGCTCCCTCTGCTGCCGAGTGCGTGCAAGAAAGATCATCCGCTCCGGATGCCTTGGATCCTGTGGGATCCGCGGCAGTGGCCCCTCTTCCCAGCTGCAGAGGTGGTAAGTGGAGAAGGTTCTGCTTATCCAGCCGGCCGCATTTGCATAGCCTTAGTAACCATAACGTCAGGGCACCATAATTTTAAATTAGGGTAGCATTGTTGTCCTCAGTTTAGGAATCTCAAGGTCAGTTGAAATGTCTGTATTGTGGCAATGATTTGAAATGATCTGAGATGCAAACTAAAAATTCTTAAAAGAAAATTCTGAGATGCAGTCTAAAAATTGTGTTAGCTTTCTCACTAGTTTCTTTTTCTGCTTCGCACAGGGAAGTAGATTTATTTCTCAAGGTTCTTGTCCTCCTTTTGCTTTCTGTTTGTTATATGTAAAGTTTTTCTAGTTTCATCACTGATTTCCACAATTTTAGGAAGAGCGTCGTTCTGTGTTGAAAGCGTTTGAGACCACTGTGATGTGGGTTCTCACTCCTACTGAAATGTTTGAAAGCTCAGTTTTCTGTCACCAGATCTGCTGCCATGAGACTGTGGCTTTGCTCCGTAAGGAATACTGTGAGTCAGCCCCACCTCCAGCAGTTACTTGTCTGACAGCAATGTGACAAGGAAAGATGAAGCCAGTTCAACTGTTACCAGCATCTCCAGGCTTTCTTTTATTTGTGTTGTCTGGGGCAGTCCAGTTTGCTTTGGACCACTCTGTGTCTGGGTTTTACCCTGACACCCTCTTTTTCACATTGAGATAGAGGCCAGATGTAATTTGAAAATTATCACCATTTGGCTAAGGTTTGTGTCAGCCCTGCTCCCTGTCAAAGAATTGGTAAGAGAACTGTGAGATGTGCTGTACTGTGTGTGCACAAATCCACCATCCAGGTCACTGCACTGTGCTTACTGTATGTCCGGTTACAATTGGACACGTACAATTCTGTCTGAGAAAGCTGAAAGGGAAATAGAGCAGCCTTATAGCTGTCATCCTCTTGAACATGAATGCTTGTAAAATGTAATAACATGACAGAGAGATGACAAAATGACTTGGCCTCTTCAGCCAGACTGTTGTGGCAGGATCAGTAGAAGCAAGAGAAGAGAGGGAGATTAATTTCTTGTAGTAACAATGTGCTTCTCTGTTGTAACCCTTCATTTAATTGCTGGTGATGGGAAGCTTGCTGAAGCTTTTGCCAGGTCACCCTGTCTTATCTCTTTCTGCTCAATATGCAAAACAACTGTGGAAATGATATAAAATCTTTCTGGTGTTATGTTGAGAGTCATTGCTGCTGTTTGAACAGGGATTTGATGCTTTCAGCGCTGACTGATTTAGGGGCATCCAAGTCAATATATGGAGCATATGAATAAAATATAAGCAGTAAATTCATGAAGTCAGGTCCTTGTATAGTCAGTTACAGGACAGCTGGAGGGTCTGACATTGACCAAAGGAGCATGTTAATTGGTGCTGTGGTTAAATGAAATGAACATTTAAAATGGATTTAGATCAGATGATAAAGGGATCTCAAATTTGTTCAGAGTGGGAAGAATACCCCTTGCTGTAACTTCTAATATGCTTAACGCTTGAAAGGGAATACAGGACATTGTTAGAAGCAAACAAGGCTGTGTTGAGAATTGGTCCTGTATCACTCTGGAAGCTGGTTTACTGAATCTAATTTTCTGTCTTACTCAGCAGATACTTACTAGGTTATGGTTCAGCTAACATATGAATGTGGGTTCAGACATTCTTGAGCAGAGAAAGAATCTAGTATTCACTAGCTTGGAAAAATGCTCTGATGCATCAGTTGTGAATTATGCTCCAGTTTACCTTTTTGTGCTGTTGCTTTGCATTGAAGAAACGCGATTGCTTTCCTCTAACATCCCTCCTTAAGCTCCCAAAGAAACAATCTGGAAATGATGTCAACATGTTTGTTGTGATGTGGGATGAAAGCACAAATGTTTTAGTTTTGTTTGAAGCTAAACTAATTTTTTTTACTCCTAACTTTACTACCAAGGTAAAATAAAAAAAAAAAAGAAACCAACAAAAGAGGAAATTATGCAAGCCTGTTGATGACAGAATTGAGATTTATTCATGATGCTGTAGACACAGATCACTAACTGCTTTCTCTGCTGCTTCTTATAGATAAAGATGGTGACTTTTTGACCTCTCAGCGTCCTTGTCTCATAACGGGAGAGGGTCTTGGAAGCCATAAGAGTGAGCAGGAAGCTCAAGCTATTCACAGAGAGAACTTGGAGAAGCTGCAGTCCATGTCTGAGGAGGAGATCCTGCAGGAGCAGGCGAGGCTTCTGGCTCAGCTGGGTATGTGCTTCCCAGGGTCAGCTCTAGAGTTGAGGCAATTTTTTGAATGTGTAGGTGTCCTGAAGTCTTAGCAAATTCACAGGTCAACAGTGGGAACTTGGAATTCCTGCTCATTCCATATGTGGATAATCTTGCTTCCATGTCATGTCAGTAGCTTATGAGTAAGAACTAAGTGTGAAGCAAATAAAGAGTGTTTCTTCTTTAGTGAGGGTTGCTTGGTTTGGCTTAAGTCTTTCTTGTCACCCCTCTGCTGTGGGTTAAGATGATTCGTGTGCTTTATTGCCTTCCACTCCAAATACATGGTTGCACATAAATGTTTAGGGTCCTAAAATGTAATTCTCTGAAACTGATAAGAAAGCAGTGTCACAGCAATTCTGAGGTGAGAGAGAACCCTTGATCTTCTCCAAAATACCTAAAACTTGGGCCAGAACTGTCAGTACCCGGATAGGGAGAACATATGGGCATGTGGGATATTTCAGTTCAAACCTATACTTTTTCTGTAGAGCAGAAAAACTTGCAATTAGCCTTGACTTTTTGGAAAAGTGTTTTAATTATCAGGTTGTTTGGTACAGGCATATTCTGGCAGGGGTCTGGTCTCTGCTTTGGAGCCCTGTCCACAGTAGTGCTCTCGGGATGCCTATCATTGGCAGCTGATGACAAGGTGGAGAACACTGAGTGTGGTATGTTTGATAAGACTTCATGTGATCTGGAGCACTGCAACACTTGTTGGCATTGCTTTGATGAATTTATATGCTCAGGAGGAGCAGATGTACAGATGTAGGTGGCAGACAAGCTTTTTTTAAATTCTCATCATTTCAGGTCCTCTAGCATCAAATTTAGATGTGAATGGCATTTTAGATTCATAAGTCTCTTGTAGGTTCAGCTTAAAGATCATCTTAATTATCTTGACTTCATCGCAAGCAACATGGGTATAACTGGAAAAGTCGCAAAGGAACTACACAAAATAATTGCAGCCAAATTGTTTAGGCATATCCTTCATTCAGAGACCTGAGTATTTTATTTAGTTTCACTGCTTATAACAATGGCACATGTATGAAAAATACCCTGATTACATACCTGCTTCTTGTGAGTGATTTGTGATCTTTCCTCCTTGTCCCCACCACTCTGTCCTTTGGGATATTAGTGAAGTGAATACTTAAGGAGTTTAAAAAGGATGGGGATGTATTTTAAGTAATTTTGAATAATATTTTCTGAGGCAATGTATTTTTTATATGCCTTATAGTTTATTGTAGATATTTTAGTCTTTTGATGCCTTAAAGACACTGGGAGTAATTTTGGAGTTTTGAGAATATCTGTGGGTAGAGAATTACACATGATGAAGCAACTCCTAAATTGCTGTCTTACAGATGAATTTAGGAACTGGACAGGCACAGAGCTGTGAATTAAGGATACTTTTTCTCCATATTCAGGAGTGTGAGTGATTTGCATGTGTTATGCTGTCCAGTCCCTGAATTAACTTCTTAGTTAAGAAGCAGATGATACTCCGTGGTGTGACAGAAGAGAAGGGGTACACAGTTGTGTGCTGGGCAGTGTCTTATTGTTCGTACTGTGCTGGTTTTGTTCATGGAGACTCTGGACAGAAGTAGGCTTAGTTTCGGGCATACTATGCACAGATTGATATCAGGGATGTTTTTGTCACTATGTGAAATGATGAAATAATGAATACAGTCTTTCCTTGCTGTGTACAGTGAAGTGTAAGAGGGTGAGAGCTCTGCTTGATTCAGAAAAAATAGGAATACTTTAATGAGACTGGGCTGAATGCCTGTCCTTCACCAAGGACCATTTAAACTGCATCATCAGGAGAATGTGCAGCAGTGTGGGATAGATGTTTCAGAGACATGGGAGTCATTGTTGAGATGACTTGTCTCAGGTACAGAGCATTTCTGAATTGCTTGTCCTTTGTCCTCCAAAGAATAAGTAACCAGTGTAGGTGTTGTGTTCTACTTTATATATCACTGCTTACTGGAGAATTTCTGTACCTTGTTGAGGCACAGTGCACAGTCTCTCACTGTTCACCTCTGGCATAAGCACCTCAACACCATCTTCTAGAGGAGAGTATTCCGAGACAGTGCACTCCATCCAAAATGATGTGGGATATCTGTAGCAGGTCTGAAATTATGATCTTAGAGCCATATGAGTATAATCTCTCCCTCAAAACACATCTACCTCCCAAATGTTTCTCTTCAAAGCATGAAGAGAATGGCTGTCTTTTTTCTGGGTGTTGTCAGACTGTAATTGGAATGGGGAGTCAGTTCAGAACAAAGGTCACCCTGTAACATAATATCTGAGCTATGACTTGCAGTTCTACTGCAATTCAATAAAGAACAGGTAATTTTATTTGTGGTGTCTGTCCTGTGTATTCTTCTAGTATTCAGATTGATGCCACTGAGTGGTCCACAGGCCCAGACCACAGACCAGAATTCACTCCACAGTTAACAGTCTTGTTTAGATGTCCCATTTGAGTGGCAGTGAGGGGAAGAGAAGAAATTATCTTTATTCATAAGCTGGGAAAATAGAATTTTTGTGGTTGCTTTACCCTGAAAGACATTTGTCAGTTCTTTCTCTGGCATCTGATCACCAGTCGGTTGCACCTACATTATGTGCCTAAGAGGTCATAAAACAGTGGAGTGTCTCAGTCTGAAGAGAAGTGACAGCTGGTAAGAGAAAGAGGACATGGAGAAAAACTGAAACATAAATAGCAGGAGCTATAGCCATATGAAATATTTTGAGACTTTCTGTCACATCTCTGTCTGTCTCTTTGTCAATACTTGCAGATCCCAGTTTAGTTGCTTTCTTGAAATCACAACGTGGTAACAGTGAAGGCCAGAAAAAGGAATTAAAAATGGAACTGAACAGACCGGAGGAGTTTGTGGAATCTCTGCCTGTGGCTCAGCATGGTGTAAGATCATCTCCTTCCATGCAGGAGCCAGGCCTGGAAGAACCTGTAAGGAAGGAAGAAAATACGAAGGTAGAAGTCAAGGGTAAGAAACAAAGTGCATATTGTTAATTATCTGAACAGAAGTATAAGATTTGTATGGTGCTTGTATGGTAGCACATCAATCTACATTGGATCGTTGTGCTACTTTGTAGTGATCCAAATCTGAATTTTATAATGATATTTAAAAATAGGTATTTTGGGTTCAAAGTAGAACATCTCTAGATGGGCTCTACAGATTAGAAAGGTGGTACACTATGTAATGGAAGTGACCTGTTCATTGGGAGGTCTTGCTTTTGAAATTTGTTCTAAGGCATCTGAAGAGAAAAATATGTGTTAAACTAGGCATCATTGCTCTTCTGTTCAGTCATGTGAACAAGGAAACAGAAGAGTATAGTGGAGAGATTCAGCTGGTGCCTGAATAATTTCTTTTAACTGGTACTGGTTGGGGACAAGAGTGTTGGGTAGGTAAGGGTTAATGATTTGTTCACAGGGTAGCACAGAGGTGACAATCACTCTCACTTCAGGGGAATTGCTCATATAGAGCTTGTATGTTTTAGCAGGACACTGGCCCCACTCTGTGTCTTGTATCTCAGAAGCCACCCAGTGGTTTTCACAAGATAGAGTTATTTTCTTTGTGCTTTGGATGGAGGGGGAAGTATTAAGGTATAGAATGTCCTGCTTTTTGTGGAATGCTACAGAGCTATTTCCTCTTACGACAGAACCCTTTAATGCTCAGTATACGCCTGTGTGAGGAGAGAGTTGCTGTATCTCCAGTAGCTAGAGCAACCCCATACGTCCTCATAGCAGAGAAAGGAAGTGTTTTCCCTTTAGGCTTCTGCTCTTATTGTTGCTTTCCTCATTGCATTTTTTGTCTAGCAGTTTCTTTTTCTCTGTTGCTATTTTTAAGCTCCCATTATCATTTTCCCCACACTTCTGTTCCTAACATACTTGTCCCACAATTTAATTTTTGCCTTTCTCCATTTCTTGATCCTCTCTTCTAATGCATCCTTTGCGTTCCAGTGTAACTGGCAGACCGATTAAAGAAGTCTCCGAATCACTTTGGGATTTCAGCTTGATGTTTGCAGGAGATAACAAGCATTTGCCATTTTTTTGCTGAGAGGGATGAGTCTGTCAGTGTATATGTGTGTGTGTACATGTGCAGAAGTAAAGCTCAGCCTCTTCACTGGAAAGACTTCACTGAACAGTCTTTTTGCAGTTTCTCCCCAAGTTTTACTTTTCCACAAATCCATCTTAATCAAAGGGACTATTTTTAATTCTTTTTAGTCCCAGAACAACTGAATGCACAAGTAGCACCAGGTCAAGTGACATCTTTTCATCTCCTGGGAGCAATAGGGGCATGTTGTTCAGCCTGTAATGGTAATAATAGTAATGCTCTTGGGAATAGCTCAATGTTTAAAACATTGTGTGCTGACATCTTTGCCTCTTATAGAAGAAAGCACAGAAAAGAAAGAGGAGTTTTCCCAGGATATTTGAAACAACAAAGAAAGGGTGAGCTGAAACACAGTTAAAAAATACAAGAGAAGCCTATTTAGTACCTTAGTTTATGCCTGAAGCACATCTTGGCCAACAGGAGATGTAAAAAATAATTTGACATTGGCACTTATTCTTGGAATTTTAGCATCTGTTTAGACTCAGAAGTAAATGCATCATGAATAGCCCAGCAGAAATGGTCACGCTGAATTTCCTGCAATGACACAAAGCAATAAGATTACTCAAAAGGCTACTGTTTATTAGAAACAAGATGGTGAAACCTTTATCCAGCAACTTGTAGCCTTATCAAATGGAAAAGTTAATTCTGTCACTGAGAGAAAGCAAAGTAAAGCAAAGTAAAAGGTAAAGAGGTTGAGTGGTAGCCTTTAATGTAACCCAAGTCTGAAAACGTTCAGTGCAAATGTTGCATTCACACTGCCAGCTTGTGCTTCTGTAAAGGGATTTCTCAGTAACAGTCTGCTGGTGCATTGAAATATGTATCCATCTTTTCTTGTTGACAAGATCATTGTACTAAGAGCTGCTAGTAACATGCATAATCTTATTCATAGAATGATTAGCTCAACCCTGTCAATTTAGTGATTAATAGAGAAAACATTTTGTTAAGTTACAAATGTCAATATATGTTATTTTTCTGCTGATTTTATTTCCTCTCATGTTGCATCTACCACCCACAAACATTCCACTTTCATACATTTTAGATGCTTTTTCCTTCACTTCAATTAAAATGCATGCTGAGCCTTTGGCTGAAATTCTGCAGAACAGCTTTCTGGCTGAGCAAGATAACTCTGTGCTTGGTTCCTTGCCTGATTCAATACCACATTGATCATAAGGGTGAAGCTTCATTCTGGAGAGGATGAGTGCCCTTCTTGAAAGTTTATCTGCTAATTGGAAGAAAGTAAAAGGTTGGGTTTCGGGCCAGTTATCAGCAGGAAAAGATCTGATGAAAGAAGAGCATCTCAGTGGGACTCGTCGTTCCTTGCAGGAGAAGAGCGGAGTACTAGTATTAATAGCTGCAATGCAGATGAGTTCTGGGCTGCTCCAGCAGGAGTAATGCTAATGCTTTCCATGCCCTTAGACTGCCTGTTACTGCACTTATATGTGCTTTCTTTTGAGATAGCAAAGACTTCTTAGCTCATCTCTTCTCATTCTGGTTTGGGGTAGTATCCTGGTAGTGAAGCCTTACCTTTCCTGGTTGTATCTCTCTGGTCTCTTCACTTATGAGATTCTTCCACATGCTGATCTGTCTCTTTCCTAGGGCAACTTTTGTGATGTCAAATGTCGTGTTCTCAAATTCTTCTAGTCAAAGCTCTTTATAAAGTTAAATTAGTAATTGCTTCCTTTAGTACTTGCACCTTTGAAATTCCTGTTCTACTGTCCAGTTTCCCCACTGAGCTGTCTCTGGAAAGCTGTGCAAATTTTCAGCCATTTTGATCTTTTATTCCCAAGCCTTTAGGGAGGGATACTGAAGAGCAGCTTCACAAATGCAACCAAAGCACAAATATTGTGCTGCCTTCAGTGTATCTAGGCTAAAATTTTACTGGGTTCTGATAATTTGCTATGACTCTGTGTTAGTACTTTTCAATTTCTTGTCCCCCCCTAACACTCTCTTCCATGGATGATATTTGTTTGCTTTCTCAAAAGTAGGGCTGTTATTATTTTTTCTGCACTGGTTCTGATAATTTTGCTTTACTTGTGTCCTGACTTCTGTTCAACTTCTCCTAAATTAGCCTTCAATGAATTTCATTACAGTGCTGTTTACTTCCTCTTCTTGCTCTCATGAAAGATGAAAATAGCTTTAAACCTTTGATGCTTATGCATCAGACAGCAGTCAGTTTGAAAATTGTTTTCTTTTTATTTCACATAATCTTATATTTGATACAGTCTTTAAGCTTGGCAAAGAAGGAATACTATTTCCTTCATCTCTACCTTGTAAGGTAAGACTGACATTTCTTTCTCCCCACACAAAGATGATGATCTGCCTGTGAAGCCCAGGAAGGAGTGGATTCACATGGACAATGTAGAGTTTGAGAAACTGGAATGGATGAAAGATTTGCCTTCACCTCGACAGAAGAAAACCAAAAAGGTTTGAAAGCAGAAATTGATACTTTGCATGTTTGTGTCTGGATCATGCTTCTCAGCAGTAATAGTTTTGAAGGCTTCAAAAATGAGTCCTCTGGCTACTCAGTCTGTGGGATTTCATCAGGTTGAAAGATTCCCCATTTTCTTTAGCAGGATGGGATGATACAGAATCAGTTCAGTCTGTAGCACTCAAGAGAGCTAGGAAGTGAGAGTTTAGCCATCATAATCTGGGATGAAACAGGTGTAAAACTGAAAAAAAGGGAAAGATACGAGTATTTTTAAAAAGGAATTTGAGGCCTGAGGAGCTTTTGAACTGTCATCTTCCAGCAGGTAATGTAAAAAGTGTTATTTTAAGAGATGAATTGAATGGACAGCAATAGAAATAATAGTTTTCTCCCTCCATCCTTTTGCTGTAGGGAATGCAAGCTCGATTCAGTTTAAAAGGAGAATTGATTCCCCCAGATGCTGATTTGCCAACCCATCTAGGCTTGCACCACCATGGAGAAGAGGCAGAGGTAGGTGGGTGTAATATAATAGAAAAGGTGCACACATTTCTATTTTCTGTGTTTGATTTGGTAGATTCCTTTTGTGTCAAGCCTTTTAGTGGCCAAAACAAAACCCTTTAAAAAGTGCAGTAATTTTTCTTCAGAAACGAGCTCCTGAAGACCAGTTGTGTCTGCATGCATGAACTGCATTACTTCCAGAAAACTGCTGATATTTTTTTCTCTTTAATGCTGTTCATGTTCTGTGGTGTTGGAAAAAGGTGCACATATTTCCTTTGCTTTAGAAGTTCCATTTTCTCCTGTGACACCTAAGATTAGAATCTCTTGTGCAATTGCCACAAAGTGGCAAACAACATTGGCTTGCAATTGATCTTCTGTTACGCAGTATGTTGCAGGTGATCTTATTTTAAGGGACCTGTTTTTAGCTGTAGATGAGGGTGTTTTTTTGTTTCTTTGTTTTGTTTCCCCCTGCCATTTAGAGAGCTGGTTATTCTCTGCAAGAGCTCTTTCATCTGTCTCGAAGCCAAGTTACACAGCAGAGGACTCTGGCTCTACAGGTCTTAGGTCGTGTTGTTCAAAGGGTGAGTCACCTTAAGGAATTTCTCCCCATAATTCAAGTTTCTGGTGGATCAGGGCCCAGATTCTCCTGTACTAGTTGCTTGTTTTCTGCTGTTCAGTGAAGATGAGCAAAGTCACCAACAGGGCATTCTGTTCCACTGAGGATCCTTACTGTGAGATAAGCTAAATGTTGGGATATAATAAACTGAGATGCAGTTTTCTCTGGATGGTTCCAGAATATTGTTCTTCCAATAGGTTGTTTCAAGTGCTGTTCAGTGGCAGTGGTGCAATTTCAGTTCTCTTGTTAATTTGGATGCAAGCTGATTTTTTTGTAATGTTACTTTTGTGACAAACCTATTCTTGGCATTGACCCTTTCACTCCTGTTGTCTGAGCCAGCTTCATGATGTGCATTTTCTGTAGGAGGTGAGAAGGAGCCAAGCCTACTCACAGAGCAATGTGCCAAGAGGAGAAAGCAAAATGAATACTTCTGTGCACATTTCCACCTAACTTTTGGGGGAAGTGCTAACATTCCCCCTAATGGCACTGGAACAGAGAAGAAGAAACCTGGTGGTTTTGAGAAGGGTGATGGGGCAGAACAGGATGAAGTCGAAAAATGAGTGCAGACTTTAGAAAGAAGAGTTTCTTGCACTAAGGAACTGTAGTTGTATTCTCCTGTAGAATGAATGAAGGATAAAATAAAGGAAGAATAACCTCCACACAGTTTAGCAGCTTTACAGTAGAAGTGCAAAGAGGCAAAGATGCAGAATGTTGAGATGTGACAGCCTAGAGATGTATCCAGCTGAGATGAGACAGCCTTAACCCTGTCTCTGTGTGGCACTTTGCAGGCCAGGGCTGGAGAGTTTGCTTCCTCGTTGAAGGGCAGCGTTCTGCGCCTGCTGCTTGATGCCGGCTTTCTCTTCTTGCTGCGCTTCTCGCTGGACGATGCAGTGGAAAATGTCATGGCAGCATCTGTTGGTGCTCTCCGGGCTCTGCTGGTGTCACTTGATGATGAGGTAAGATAATCATTCAGAGGCTGGGTTTGATTTCATGCTGAGCAGCTTACAGGGATCAGAATGACAAGACATGGTAAGTAGCTTGAACATGGGTTTACTGGATGTGTTAGCTTAATGGTGAATAGAATGGCATTGCTGTGCTTTGAGGCACATGATGGAGTGTTATCCCACTTTGAGAGAGTCAGGTATCTTTTTTCCCTCCTGTTTGAATTAGTTCTGCCCTGTGATTAAATTCAGTCCACACTGCTGACTTTCTTCTTCTTTTGATGCCTTTGTAATCTAGGTCAGGCCACTATTAATGTATATGTAGAATTAATTTTTTTAATATGTCCTCTTATGTTGTTTTATTTCATAGTTTTTCTGATTCTTAACAGGTTAAATTTTCTCCGTGCTTTCCTTTATGCCTCATAATAATGGTGTTTTCTTTTTCTCTCATTGTCCATTTTCTGCTGTTCCCATGTGTTTTTGTAACACTGATACATACCTAATTTTGCCTGTTCATGTGTTTATTTTCCCACTGAAGATTTTTTGCCTGATAGATGGTTGACTTCTTTTAGATTTTCAGGGCTACTAGATAGCCTAGAGCAACCAGATTAAGATGTACTCCTGGTTGGACAGGAGCAGTCTGTTATAGGCAGACCATGCTGTAGACTGTGTTACAAGCTCCTTCCTTGAGAGCTGCTTTTCTCTTTGACTGCAAAGGGGCTGGTGATGGAAAAGATGGGGTAGAAGTCACCTGCAACTTCTGCCAGGCTTATGGAGCTATCCCTAGTGGGAGGCAAGAGATATGAAGGAGTAGGTAGCTTTCTCCACATTTTGCTACTTTTCTGTCTATGAGGCTAATGGAGTTTTGCTCGATGAGTCCTGCCCACCCATCAAAGGTAGTGAGTACTATGAATCAGCTTAATGTACCTTTTCTCTCTTCTGGTGTTACTCTGGTTTATAAGTGTCTGCAGTGCTTTGATTTTTCAGATGGAAGCTTATGGTGTGATGTCTTGTGTAAGCAGTGATTGCTGACTCTTGCTGCCAGAAGCAGCACTGTGAATGCTGTGTCAGTATATTTTCTAACCCAGAGTCCTTCCTAGAGTCTCGTGTTGCTGAATTTCAAAAGGTCTGTGAGAAAGGGATGGGGTTGGAAGCCTGGCCTTCTGCTCCAGGGTTTGTGAGACAAATAGGATTTATCTGCACTATAAACACAAAAGATCAGCTTTCTGAAGGTTTGGTTCATCTTTCAGTGGCTATGAGAAGGAAGCAACTTTCTTTTTGTTTCCTTTGGTGACCCAGCTACCTTGTCTTTATGCTTTTCCTGCTCTTGGTGGAAGGAAGACTACAGTCCCAAACTCTGTATCCTAGATGGACTCATGGCTTCATCCCCTCTAATCAGGCCTCTTCTGACCATGCCATTCACTTACCATTTTTAGTTCATACTGCATTGGAGTTTTTCTAGTGTCTGATAATAGCTCGTGCTTCCTTGGTACTTGGCAGTTGAAGTCTACCACTACTTTTCTGACTAATGTGGTGTTTGTTTCTGATTGTGGGTGCAGGAAATGAATAATTATAGCAGTTATTAAGCAGTGAAAGCATTTGATTTGGATGTCTTTCATATTCTAAAACATTTTGCGGGAAGTAGTTCTGTCATGGGAGCAATCCCCTTTCTGAAAAATTGAAACTATTACCCTAGCTGGGCTGTTACCCTAGAACTGACACTGTCATCGGCTGGGAACAAAAAAAGAGATTTTTCTATTTGCTTAAGCTGGGGGATGTTCAAACAAAGTGACGCAAACATGAACAAATAGACCAAGCAGTCTTTATTTTATCATACCAATTTTTGCATGATCTTTCTGTGTTATTTATGACCTAAATTCCACACAGGTCCAAAAATAGGAAGCCAATAAATACCAAATTTCCATTTAATGCCTAGAGCCTTGGTGGTTGATTTATTTATTTACTAATTTATTTATAATCTTAATTTTCTTCCAGTTAAACTAAATTTCTGTTAGCTGTGTAGTGAATTTAATTCTTTGCGTCACAGTAATTCTTTTTAATGGTTTTCCAAGTGTGTGTGTGTGTGTGTGAATTTCCCTGAAAAAGCATTGAATTCTACTTGTATATGTTTAGAGTAGCTTTTATTGTCTTCACACTTTCTTGGGATTAAATAGGAATTAATAAAGCATTCCATATTCAGAAGCGTCCCTGAGAAGTTTTTGTCTTTGTCTTTTTGTCTTTCTTTATGAGAATTTTATTCTATGTGCTTTAACACTCTTTGTAGAAATATCTTGATTGGACTTTCTCATGGTACCAAGGGATGGCTGCATTCCCCTTTGTCCCTAACAATGAGGAGGAAGAAGAGGAGGAAGAGGAAGAGTTAAATGGAACAGAGAAATCTCAAGATAAAAAATTAAAGGATGAAAACAAGCCAGACCCAGATGTGGCCCGATATGATGTTGTAAAGGTAAGTATAGAGCTAGATCCAGAATATTTTTAGGAAAATAGGCTCAGCACAGTGCTGAGTGTGCTGTTGAAACATCCAGCCTCCCGTGCATGCTGGACTTGAACATTCAGAGAATTAGAACTCTCTCCTGGGTGTTGGTTGTTGTGTTTCTGTCATACACTACCAGGAGGATAATTTTATTGGTCTCTAAAAGTGTTGAGACTTGACTTGTGTGATTTCGGTATCATTAATATCTCTTAAATTCCTCTAGGGAATTCAACACACTGATGACCTGATAAGACTTCCTAAAAGACTGCACACAGACATGACTTTCAGGCTCACTTACTTGAATTAAAAATGAAAAGGTTCCAGCCATTATTAAAATGTCTATATGCATTTTTTAAAAGTTAAACAAGAATATTACAGCTAGATAGTTCAGAACTAGTAGATTTGTACAGTGATACTTTTTTTTTGTTTGACATAAGGTGACTATTTACCATTTCCCCAAATATCATATTTGCATTTCTCAGATTAAGATTTTTATAGCGTTCAGAAGGAATTTGTTCCATATTTAAACCTAATCCTGTTTTTTTCTGATATGGTCGGAAAATAGCAAACTTTTTTATCTCTAACTCAGCCTTGGTGGAGCCAATGCACCCCTCTTGCCTGCTGCAGTCATTAAAACCTGTGATCACATCACTTCATCCTTGAGCTTGTGTTTGAACAGCACTTGGTCTAAAAGCATTGTTGGGTGAATGAGTTACTGTACTTGGGCATTTGGTCTTGTTTAGAGGCTTCATGATGTACAGTGATACCTAGGTGTGTGACACTGTTTAAAAGTAACAAAAGACTGGTAGATAGACAAGAGATCAGTTTGTGATTCTTTAAACTGTGTCATGGTTTAGTATAATTCAGCTTGTTCTGAGTGGCATGAACTCAGAAGGTATTTGGGATAAAATTCCCCTCTGTTCCCATTGCTGTGCGGTTCCATTTCATACTTGCTTATTGGCTGTTGCAACCCAGTTGTTCCATACAGTTGGAAAAGGAGTATTTAAACTAGCTGCTGAACTTGGTCAGGCCTAGAGCTACAGCTTGCTTGGCTGCAAATTTTTAAAAGTATCAGTAATATGAACTTGGGCATTATGGATTTGCCTTTTGCCAGAACCAGGAATGCATCACACTGTTACTTGAACTGATGGTTTATTTCCTGGCACTGCCACTGATCATTAAAAAAAAATTACATCATCCCAGTGCATTTCTTTTCTTACTGAAAAATAGGAATTTGTGTCTCTTCTCTGTTTCTGTCAACTTTCTCTCTCAGACAGAGTGCTGCATTAGCTGGAGGTGGTGTCTAGCTAAAATTATTCAAGGGACACTAGAATAATTCTACTTCTTCACCAGCAATAGATTTTAACAATCTTTTATAGGGAAGGTTATTTCCCTGTCACTTAGAGTTTTATACTCTGCAAAACACAAGTATCAAACCTCTCCAGTGGTCTGATTCAGAACAGAGCTAAAATTGTTTCTGCTCTGTTCAGATAACTCTTGCTCACTTGCCAGCATACTTGCAAATACACAGAATCTTATTTGTTTCATGACTGCTAATTTTGAAACAGTCTCTGAAGAAGATGTCATCTCCTTTTGGCTTCCAGCAACTGAAGTACAGAGAGTACTTGTTTAGACCCTAACAGATTTTTTTTTTTTTTTCATCACCTTGCAGGGACTTTTGAAGACAAGGATCCAGCACCGGCTGAGGTACATCCTAGAGGTGGTGCGACCTGTTCCAACAGTAGTCCTGGATATACTGCACATCCTCACCCATATAGCAAGGCACTCCTCTGAAGCCTGCAGCCAGGTAAATCTCCCATTGTGTAAGAGCTTGGGAACGATAGAGAAAGGTTTGGAAAAGGGAAGAAAGATCAGCTGAAGTTATGGCAAGGCGATCAGACAAACTTATCTGGTTTTTGTGTCTTCTGCACGTCTGCAGGACTGCATACATTTGGTTATTTGTGCTCCCTATTTCTCTGCAGCTGCTTGACTGTCCTCGACTGATTGAGACCATTGTTAGGGAATTTCTCCCTACTCAGTGGGATCCCCAAGTGGCTGAACCAGGGTTTTTACTTACCAGTCTCCATGGAGTTGCTTGTGCCAGTGCTATGAAGTTCATCAGGGTGTTGGCATCTGGAGGCCGAAATGCAACAGCCAGGCTGGTGAGTGGTTCCTGGAAGAGCTTTTCTGATTACAAAGGCCTTTGTTCACTATCCCTGACATCCTAAGCAAAAAGAGAAAGCTAAATGGAGGTGACTGGGAGCTGAAGAAACCAGGGTGAGGAAGGTGCATTAATGTGTTTTGAAGGAATTGGTGACAGCAAAAGAATAGTGATGCTTCTGCTGCATAATGGTAGGTGAGCTGTCTCAAGCTTTGCTCTGCTTTTTTATGGTTTGTGTCTGCAGTAATGTAAAAGTCATGTCAGTGAGCCCAGCAGGGTGATACTGACCAGGAGCAGATGTTTAGAGCTTGCATTGATGTGTGATACTCTGTACACTCCTGTGTTTCAGGGATAGGCAGCACAAGGCTATATAAACCAGAGACATAATTCACTATGCTTGTGGTTTACAACCTTGGTTGAACTTTTCTGCCATTAATTTGTCTTAATAACTCTGTGATAATTCATCAGTGTTTTCAACTCCTCTTAACTTCTGGACAGGTTTTCCACTTCAGAGATAATAGCATTCCCTCATATAGGTTGTCATGCTGGTGCCATAAATGCTTGAAATCTACCAAGAGCAGCACCCATTACAGTGTAAAGAGCACTTCTTGGACTTTTTGGTTCACTGTTGTTAACAGCACCTAACAAATTGCTACCGAGGAAATTGCTTCTGTCAATAGAACACCAATCTGTGCTGTAAAGTATAGAGAACAATAATGGATAGTGGAGTATTTAAAGACTGTAAGTGGTACAGGGAACACAGCAGAATAAAATACGGTTATTTTTCTCCTTCAGGCTTTGTGTACTCCAGGTATTTCAAGGCATGCAGAAATTGCTTAGAAGGTTGCTGACACTCAGCCTTTGATACTGTTACACTCTCATATATTCTGTTACATGCGCTTAAACGTGGGAGTGGAAGATAATAAAAAATCAAAAGCATCAATGTAGGAATTTATTTTAGCTAACAACAAAGTTCTTCCATCTTCCTCCTGGAAGTAAATTTGACTTTGTCCTCTGTTCTGTAGCAGAGGTGTCAGAATTTATAGTTTTGACTCATCAGCTCCTTTGCTTTCTTGCTGGTGTGCATTGATTTCCCTACAAGATGTCTCTAAAGCATTTGAAATTTAAATTACCTATAATATGTCCTTGTGCTGTGAAAAAGACATTGTTGCCTCATTTGTTTAGACAGAGCACATAGAAGCTTTTGTGTGTGTGGGAGAAGGAAAGAGAAGCTCTTTTTTATGGTTAGGTAAAAATACCCAGATGTAGGGGAGGATAAAAATTATTTCTAGAGAACTGCAAATGAGTCATGTCATGCTTAATTCAATACCAAAATAACCTCAGAACATTTCCAAGGCATCAAAATTCTATAACCTTATGAAAGTAATAGGTAGGAGGTACCCTTTGCATAAAATAAACACTGAATTATAGAAAGACTTAGGTTGTAGAACCTCTGAAACCCATCTAGTGTGACCTCCTCAAAAGAATGTCAACATCAGTTCAGTACTTTTGTAGACATCTTTTTTCACAAAGTGTATCTTTACATGTAAGCTTGACTAAAGAGAGTTGTATTTATGACTATTTAAAGAATGATCGTTATATTTTTTTTTAAAAAATCAGTTAAATGCTGCAGAGAGCATCCAAAGAGGAATGTGTGTGGGGCAGACAAACCTCCATCAGAAATTATTTAGGTGTTGTTGGTTTGTGTTAGGAATGGATTTGGTACCCCTAGGCATCCCTTCCAGGAATACTTCTCTCTTAATAGCCATTGACGATTTAGTGATCCTTTGTAGTCTGCTCCTTAAGATTGCACAAAATAAAAGCAGATTTGAGCAGTGCAAGAAGAGTTCAGAATGAACTGAACTGAAATCTGCAGCTCTTTCTGTGTGTCAGAGCAAGGAGATAAGAGCTCAGTGTGTCAGAGCAAGGTGCATGCAGCTGCTGCCCCTTATCCCTTTGTCTTATTTGTTCTTCGTCCTTTTCTTTTTCCTCGGTTTGTTTTACAGCTTAACAGATTTGAAATGAAGAGTCGTTTGAGTCGTTTTATCGCTGAGGACCCTGCGGATCTGCCTCTGCCGAGGGAGGAGGCCGTGAGGCTGAGCACTGAAGCCTTCCGGCTCTGGGCTGTGGCTGCTGCCTACGGGCAGGCCTGCGACCTCTACAGGTACAGCTCAGAGCTGGGGACACGGGCTGCAGGGCACAGCAGAGGCAGAGACATCCTGGTCCAAAGGGGCAAGTAGAGCGCTCTCCAGGCTCAGACTCTATTGCCTGCAGGGTGTCTTACCTCACTTTCTCTGGCCTCTTGCAGTAAAACTGAGTTTTGAAAGGTATTTATGCTGAGTATTGCCTTCTTCTGGTTGTTCACTATCTCCTGTGTTTAAGCACTGCTATTTTGTTGTTTCTCCTTTACAGTGGGAGACAACTGTAGCTTTTTAGGGTTGCATCTTTTTCCCCTTGAAGGGATGAATAGTCTGTGCTTGTGTGGCATCAAAACATGTGGTTTGCAGCGCACCCAGGGTTGAATCTGTTTGACCTAGGGGCAGTCTGTGGGTGGCAGTCACCGCAGTGACTGTGGCAGACGGGTGCAGACAAGCTGCATGATGCATCGACTTCCAGGTCAGGACAAGTTCTTGTGCTTGACTGCCAAGGTGTGCACCTGGTGTAGTCTGACCTACCTCAAGCGTTAAATCTTCTTCCTGTAACGGCATTGAATTGGAGGAAGAGAGATGGCTCTGGAATTGCTCTGAAGTGGAGTAAAAGGGAGGCCAGTATCGAGTTTCTGAAGGGAGATTCTCATCCATAACAGCATTTTGTGTTCTTTGGCCCAACCTGGTTTATGATTTAAAAAGAATCAAAACCGAATGTACTATTTTAGCACTGTAAATAATGTTGAGGAAAGAAACAGCTGATTCCCTAAAGTTGCAAGATTATAAATGTGGCTGAGAAGCGGAGAACTACTCCCCAGCAGGAATAAAATGTCTAGTAAATAAATTTCTAATAAATCAATGTATAATAAAATCAATCTCGTATTTTCAAGAGGTAATCAGAGTGCTTGGAGGCAGAGTATTAGGTCTAAGTCCCATTCAGATGAAATTGGAATAGCAGTAGTCTTCTTTTGCCATCTTTTCTCTGTGTCAGTTTATTTTTGCTTTTGTGGTGGTGATTCTCATAATCACATTTTAGCAATCTTTATATAATGATTTGAGAGTGTAAAGAAGATAAAGCCAGATTCTTCCAGTGGAAAGTGAAGAGCCAATGGGCAAAAATGGAAATACAGGAAATATCACTGAAGTGTTTTTCCTGTAATCTTTACTAACTTTACTGTAAAGGTGATCAAACACTGGAGCATTGTTGCACAGCAAGATTCTGAACTCTGCATTCTTGAATTCAGATACTCAAAATCTGACTGGACACCTCCCTGTGCAATCTTGCTCTTGCTGGCCTGTCTTGAACAGGGAATTGAAGTACTAATGATCTCCAGAGACCCTTTCCACCCATATCTGTTCTGTAATTCTCACTACAGTGATCTCTACCCTGTGCTGGTGAGGATGCTGCAGTCGCTGCCCGAGTTGCTCAGCGGGAAGAGCCCTGTGGTTGAGTTGTGTGTGCAGCGAGCTGCAGCAGTGGTTACTCTGTTGACACACGTGACACAAACAGCAGGATACACGGCAGAGCTGCAGGCCAAGTTGAGCAGGTAGGCTCTCTATGTCACCATTCTGTGCCTCTCAGTAGCTGGTATCCCATCTTCCCTTTATTTGGTTCGGAGGCCTGGCTGTCACCTTTTATTTTTCCCCCTCCATTTTTAGTTATTTACTGTCCCATATGTGAGCCCCTGCGTGGTGGAATGTATTCCCTCTGACACAAGATCAGAAGTAGTGTTTGGTCTGACAGCTGTATGACTGGTAGCATGGCCAGAGGCAGGAGTCAAAATCTACATTAAGCTAGGGTTCATAAAGGGCACTGTTAGCCAAGTTCCCTGCTGAAAGGAGCTAGGAAGCTGCTTTGAACTTCTCTTGGGAGTAAAGAAAGTAAGTGTCTTGAGGTTTGGAGGAAAGAACCTCTCTGCAGAAAGCAAGACAAGTCAGGATTAAGAGGTGGTTGGTTTTGATAGACATCAAAGCAGTAGGATTTGCTGCAGACTCAGGTATTTTTTCTGGTGGAAATCAAGAAACTCTTTAACTAAAGCTGAGTTCTGAGGTAGCATTTCTGGTAAAGCTAGAGCATAGCTCAGGGGCAGAGTAGTGCAGAAGAAGAAACTTCAGCTTTTGTAAGTACATGCTACATTTATCCTTTCTGCCTAAATTATTTGGATTGTGGGACTATGCAAAGACTTTCCCCTAGATATGCTGTTGGATTTAATTTTCTAGACTACATCTTTCTGTTAAAATTGATGATTTAGAGAGACAGTTGTTTGATAATTATTTGCTATCCTGTCATTCTTCCACTGTTTCAGCAATAACTCAGAAGATAGTGAACCGATTCCACCTCCTCCAGTAGCATGGAGTCAAGTGTCAGGCTTACAGCCCTTCCTTGAGACAAGTCTGAAAAAAATCCTTCAGCAGATATCCCAGACAGAAACTTGGCAAAGTCTCCAGCCTCTGACCACAACTTGTGTGATCTTCTTGGGAGTTTATTACAGTGCTTACAGCCAACAGGTAAGGCCTCAAAATACAGGCCTTCTCATCTCACCAGCATCAGCTCTGGAAACTGGAACTTGCAGCAGTACTGAAAAAGACAGGCATCTAGCTGAACACTGATTTTGTTACCACAGCTCATATCTAGGCTGCATGACATTCAGGGTCATTTAAGTATGCTGACTCTGTGTGTTAGCAGTGCCAGATACCTATCTTCCTTTTTTGTCCTTTCATCCTTTGGGATCAGAGTTTCAATCAAGGTATGTGGTAGTGCTGTGATCGTTCTGATTTACTGAAGTGCTCCAAAGCATGAAGCAAATACAACATAATTTTGTTTGGCAGTTGTTTTTCCTAGTGGGATAAATTAAGTCATGCATTTTTGCATTTGCTTTGGTCTGAGAGCTTACATGTGGACACCTACACTGCAATCATCTGGGTGGAAGATTGAGCATTAAGGTCATGCTGTATGAGCTTTGGATAGGAAATAATAAAGATAAATTTATTTGTTGCCCCACTGACATTCAAGGTCAAGTTCTGTAACACAGAATGTGATCATACTTTTAAAGTGAGTTTTCTGAAGGTGACATGTCAGTGTGATACTGTTGAAGAATAATGTCATACATTTTAGCTACCTAAAGATTCATGTTCTAAAGATAAACTCAATTTTCCTCTTTAATGCCCAACTGACATGTCTGAGTTCCAACTTGGGAGAGCTGTGTGGAAGGTGTGAGGGTAATTTAATGGCTGTAGTTATTCACACTTGTGCGACTCCTCCAAAACTTGCCCAAAGCAACTGAGTTTATTAGTTATGGCTGAGGTGGAAACTGCCAGTATCTCTTAAAGATGTCTTCAGGGCCCCAAAGGTTGGTATACCTTTCAGAGGCTGTGATTATGTCCTGAGCATTAAGAGAACCAGGACAGCCAAGAGCTTAATGCTCCTTTTTAACCTTTACAGATATCCCAGAAGAGTGACTGATGAAACAATTTCTTAAGTCCTTGAATTGTGATGGGTTTTTGAATTTCCTCTTAAAAAGAAGTTCAGTCATCTACCTTTAGTTAGCTGATTAAAAAAATATTTGTATGTAGCATGGTTGAATAGTGCAAAAAAAAAATCAACTTGTATAGTAATTAGATTAGTGCGTACTGGGACTTTGTTGGAATATTTTTGTTAGACTATTAACAACTAAGGTTAACATTGTCACAAAGGTTGTACTGATTTCTGGAAGTGGATTTCACCTAGGAGAAAATCAGATTTTATGTAATAGAAGTGTGTATTTCTGTATCCCAAACCAGCATTCTAATAAAGATAAAAAATGTTAAAATTTGCCAGCATATTCCTTCTTGGAATATTGCTTAATAGGGTCAGAAGAATTTGGATGATTCTCTAAAAGCCACAGTTCCTCCTCTGTGCTTTGTATATCCACATTCATGCTTTGATGGGTGGGTCAATCACTCTTTATGCAGCTGATTTTTTTTTTTGTTTGGTTTGTTTGGTTTTTGTTTTTCTTTATAGTGCCACTCAGATTTCTCAAGGTAGTTCTGCTCACCTTTGTATCATCTTCAATTTAAATAGAAACATGTAGATGGTAGGAGGAGGGGGTCTAGCCAAGTTTTCATTTAGGGAATCTGGATTCCAGTGACCCCATATCTTGCTTCCAGCCAATTAAGAATCTCTGGGATGCACTTTAATACTTGAGTGTGAGAACACTTTGAGGTGCCAGCTCTCAGCTTCCACACTATGAGCAGTGAGGCTAGCTCTAACCTAGAGCACTGCCATTATGTAGGTGATGGGGTCTGGCAAAAAGATAATAAAGACAGAGGAAGTAAATGAATCAGTCTGTCTTTTTGCTATCACTGGATGCTATGGTCATTCACTCTCTTTTCCTGTCGTTCTCCATGTCTTCCACAGCCATCAGTCAATCCAGTTGACTGCCTAGAGGAACTGGAACATTTGACACTGGAGATGCTGCAGCCCCTTCTCAGCCAGCCAGCCATAGACAGCATGTGGGACTTGCTCAGGTAAAACCATTCCACTGCTAAGATGCTGCTGTCAGAAGCTAAGGGAGCCCCATTTCTATACTGTAGTGTGTGACAGCTCTCCCCCCTCTCCTGTTTTCCCTGTGCAATATGCCCCAGGTACAGGAATTGGAGTGCAGTAGGGTTGTGTCTGCACCCTGCTTTGTCCTCTCCTCCCTCACAGAAAAGGCGTGATGGCTGCAGAGGTTTGCAGCTCCTCCTTTTCTACTGGTGCTGCTGCCATGTAGCTGGGGTTTTCATATCAATTTCAGATTATTTTAATCGCTCTTGGCTTTGATTCTTCTTTGGTTTCATTGGTCTAAAAAAAAATAGCACAAGTTGCATTAGTTGAGTCCCTCTTACATGCTGAGGTGAGCGTGTGTGTTCATGTACCATTCCTGTGCTCTGTGTGGTACTGCTTATATAAAAGAATGTAACTAGATTCAAATCTTTAAGCTCCTGCAGAGCTTCACTAGAGTTTTGAAAACCCCTGCAGAGAAGTGCAAGAACAGATACCAAACTGTTCTTCCAGACGTTTGGGTGACATGAGCACTGGCTCTGGGAACAGTTAAGCACTGCAGATATTCTGTCTCTCTGCTGTAGAGGGAGCCTCCTTCCAAGGCTGTGATTAATCTTCTGGAGTGGAGAATCTAAAAGGCCTGACTTGCAGTCAGAGAGGCATCCATCCTTCTCTGAGAACATCTGATATAAAGGGCACTTGAAACTTGTTTGCAAGAGCTATTTGAGTGGTCACCAGACAGTTTGGCCCATATTCTTTCATGACTTAAACTGAGATCTGAAGCTCTTGGCACCAAAGCTTCTAGCACAAGAGCCTTCATTAGACCCTTTTTGCCTGTCCTTGCAATCCGAACACAATGGATTTGGTCAGGCTATAAAAGCTCATCCACAAGAATTCTCACTGTTCTTAACACTGGCTGGTAAAAACCAGAGTCAGCTGATCCCTGCCCGAATATTTTTAATAATTTTACAAGTTTGTCCAAACTTTCTGGGCAGTTTAGGGCCAGGAGTTCAGGGTACTTTGTGAGCCCCATATGTATTTATGCATCTCCTACATGTAATACCAGTGGTACAAAGAGCAATGCATTTAACTAATTAGTTTTCTGCCATAGGGTAATGATGTTGTTTGCCCTCTTACCCCATTACCATTGAGCAGCTTGCTTGTGGTCACTCTGCTTTGTGGTGGCCTTACCTGTGCAGGCATGATGCATCTACTCTGGGCCCTGCAAGCCCTGCTGGTGTGGGAGTTTGTAGTTTCACCTGCAGAGAACACACACACCAAGAGTGGTCTGCACAGTCATGTTCATGTACATTAGGCTATGTTCTTTCTGAATACAATTTAAAAATATGCATTTCATTAGTACATAAAGGGCAGCATTTTTGCAATGTCAATTTTGGATATAATCTGGCTTTTAGGTTTTGCCTACAAGTTTATTATCAAAATGTCTTGAGTGGGTGGGCAGCCTTATTAGCCTGGTGTGCGTATGTATGTGGGGAATGGCGTATTTTTTTAAAATCAAAGGTCCAACGTTTTCAAGTATTTGACATCGGAGATGCGTCACTGCTTCAGTATTTCTGCTCATCATGACCAATTTAGCTGAAGAGTTCCTGACAGCTCACTGGCATCAGCTTGTATGGCACTAGTGCTTGGTGTATCAGCTGAGACACTGGCTTTTTGCTTTCACTGTCTTCAGGGCTTCCATTTTACTGCAATGTGTGGTACAGTTCAGATAGCAACATTTCAGCCAGATAATTCCTCAGCCCTTTGAATGCCTTTGACCTAACCCCTCTCTCTATTGTTCACACAGGCCGTGTTCTGCTTTGTGCAACCCTCTGTCCTGTTCCCCGGCACCGGAATCTGTCGGCAGCATTGCATCCCTGAGTTGCACTGGAGGCAAACCTCCTTTGAGCCTGGTTGGCTCCAAGTCACCTTTCCCCTTCCTTACTGCCCTGCTATTTCTCATCAATAACATCACTCACATTCACAAGGGCCTGACCAGCAAGGTGAGAAGAAACCTTTTCACTGTAAATTCTAGGTGAATGACTATATACTTGTGAGAGAGGTTAGTATTTGTACCTTCCCAGGCATAAAAGAGATGTTAGAAGGTCTGTTAAAAGCGTACTGTTGTGCATTTTTATTTTAAAAATATTAAAGTATTGTAGAGTGAAACAGCCTGACTTTCAGAACAAGTGAGATGAGGATCAGAAAAATACCTTGTCTTTGAATTCCAATATTCAGATAGCTGGAATTTCAGAGCAGGTGATGCTTAAAGGATGGATTTTAAAAAATGTTGAGAAGAGCTGAATAAATATTGTTGGCTAAGCAAAATATGAAACTTAAGTGTCCGTGAAGGAAAAGCATGGTTGAAGCATATATAACAAGGAAAAATGGGCTAATATTAAAGAAGAGAATGAGTTCTACAGTGCTACTGAAGAGGGTCCTTCCTACTTGGGTTTGTTCTGAATTTTTAGAATGAGTGAATCATGGAGGATTGCAGACTATAAAGAGCAAATGTCTGAGCCCTAGAAAGGTGGAATTCCTAGCACAAGCTTTCTCAAAGCCTTCTTGTGTCACTGTGTGTAGAATTAGCTGATTGACTATTAATGGAAATATGTGGCCAGATAAGGGAAAAACATTTTAAGCCACTGGCCAGATTTCTGCCTTAGAGAACACTATGGAAAATGTAGGCAGTGACTGTTGGTTGTCTATGATGGGGATGGTCATGATGGATGTGGGTGAGCCCTGAGGAAGAAAAGCAGATATTTATAAGGCTGCTCCCAGATATGGCTTTTGGAGTAGCCAACAGGAGAGAGAAGGTAGGGGGTGGGCTTTGGAGAGGGCTGTGTTTTGCTTTCCTCCAAACACAAGCTGTCTTAATATTATTTGTCTCCGCTTGTGATTCCTTTATAGTACAGCTCTGTGCTGGGCTTCAGAGGCTTGAAGGATTATCTGCATCAAAGCTGGCAGACTGGACCTCCCTCTGTGACTGCCTCATCTGCATGGGTCCTACGCCATGAATATCACCTGCAGTACTTTGTGTTGGCATTGGCTCGGAGAATGGTACTGTTATTGGTCCTTTCATTTCTTCCCCCCAAGGAAGTGCCTTCACTGGCAGCTGTCTTCATGTCCCTTTCTTGGATCTGTCTTAAGTCTGGCAACTCTTCTGCTGATTTTTATGACCAATTAGCAGAGAACATCTTTCCAGTTACTGATGTGGGAATTCAGTTCCAGCATACTTCGGATGGAAAAATTATATTTTTGCCTTTCTTTGGGATAGAGTAAGAACAAAGTTTTCAACTGTGTTGCTAAAAAAAAAATCTGACTATCTAAGGCAGTCAGGGGAAGCAGAAATATCTCTTGTTATGAATGCTGACAGCTTTTGCAGTCTGCCTCAGTCTTTCACTTTGCAGCGAGATCTGTGTCTTGTTTGACCCTCCTGTCCTTGCTGATTGTCTTGTTGACAAATGATAGAGTGCTTTTATCTGTTGTTTTGTTTCCTGTACAGGCAGGCACTTGTCCGGATTACACCCAGCATGCCTCACTCCATCACTGTGTTGCCATGGCATTGCTAAGCCGTCTGTTGCCAGGGAGTGAGCATCTGGCTCACGAGGTCCTGCTGGATCTTGCCTTTAATCCAGAGTTTCTTCCGTAAGCTTTGCATTTTTTCCTTTCTCTAGTCTGGTACGTGGGAAAACATGGGGGAAATGGAAAAAAACACATTGGCACTGCAGTTTTGTCATAAATTTTGGCCTTTAACAGGGCCTGTAGTTAAATTTTACTTACTCATTGGCATATTCTCCTGGCATGGAGCCTTCTAATCAGGGAAACAAGGTGGTTGCATATTTTTCTCTGATGTACCACTGCTGAGAAATGTGACCAGTTTATTTTGATTTCCTCTGTGATAAGGCTTGTGTGATTCCTGGTAGAACTGATCCTCCCTAAGTCCTAGCATTTTCCATCTTGAGAGTAGAGAGTCTAGAAAATAAATGAGAATTTGACATTCACAAAGCTCAGTGAATCTTCCTCAAACCCTTATTAATCAAGTTTGCTGATTTGATGAATGACATGTCTTCCATTTTACACTGGAAGAAATCACGAGTGTCTCAAATATGAATCCCCTCATATCTGGGCAAGGAGATGGTAGCGGTTTATCTTGTTCATCTCAATCTGTTTGAAATTAGCCAAGGTGTATCCCTGTAAGAAGCTGAATCAAGGTGCTGCAAGGAGGTACTATGTTTTTTCAAAAAGAAGGAAAATTTGTTAGTGCATTTGTTTGTGTGGTGGTGTTCTGTTTTTTTTTCAGTCTTTGGTCTGAGGTTGTTGCAGATAGATTTGACAAACACCCTCCACATGCACAGTTTCTATCAGTCCATATGGCTCCTCTGACCCTGCCACTGCCAGCTGCAAAGCTTTTGTTTTGAGAATTGTCTTACTGGTTTGTGTAGTCCTTATCTGATAGGCAGTATTTCGTCTCAGCACTCTCTTGTCTGTGTTGTTAAGCAGGCTGCCTCTCTGGACAAGGGGTTTCAGGCTCCACATTAGAGGGGCATTGTGTGGAGGGTTTTCATGGCATGGCCTCAGCTGGCTGACTCCAAATGTGGTTCTGTGAATTCCCTCTAAATACCAAGGTAGCTGATGCTTTACACGCCCTAGGTATTAGAATGGCTCAATGATGTAGAAGGTGTTGAGTGCTCTGTTTCAGGAAGACTGTAGAGATGAATTTATGTGATATGTTGTTTATTTGGCATTTCAGGTTTTTGTTTCTTAAACTGTTGTTTGTCATTACCTTACAGTGAAGGAAAAGCTGGTGGGCCAGAAGCAGCTGACTTCTCTGATATTCTGCATCTGGGCACCAGTGCCAAACTGGCACAGCCTGGCTCTGCAGCAGCATTTCTTCCAAAGGTTACTCGTGGTGCCCTACTGAGAGAATCATACCAGAACCTGCCTTCCATTCGTTACTGTTACCTCTCTCACTTTGTCCACTTGCAGCCCACCCTTATGCGTTCTCAGGCATTCTACCAAGGGCGGAATTACCTCATCCAGTCAATGCTGCTTCCCGAGGTCAAAGGGCCCATCCTGCCTTCAGACTGGCCATTCTTTCCACTCATCAGCCTCTACAACAAGGTGACTAATGCAGAGACACGTGGGGCTATACTGAACTCCCTCCCACTTGATCTCATCAACACTGTGACCTGGAACCTGCAGTGGGTCTTGTTGCTGGAAACCTGGCGTTCTAAAATCCTTCAGAGCATCCCGACTGCTGCCAAACTTGCACGGCTTATGTGTGTGTTCCTCACTGGCAGTGACCTCTTTCTGGAAGCACCAATCCACCGCTACACAGCTGCCCTTCTCTCTGTGTATTGCCAGCCTAAGGCCCTGGACTCGCTGAACTTGGATGCTCCTCTCCCTGGTTTGGCGTCCTTCCACGATCTCTATATAAGTCTCCTGGAGCAATTTGAGGGCGTCTCCTTTGGAGATCCACTCTTTGGAGTCTTTGTTCTTCTACCTCTACAGAAGCGTTTCAGTGTTCATCTGCGTCTCTCCGTTTTTGGGGAGCACACAAATATCCTGCGGGCACTGGGAGTGCCGTTACAGCAGGTAATCCTGCCTTATGGTAATTGCCTGTCACTGTATATTTCTGGCTTACTGGGCTCTTGCCTGTGATTCTCCTGCCTTCATTTGTGTGTGTATATGGAGGGCAGGAGCTGTGAAATTGCTCAGTCTTCACTGGAAACTGTCCCAAACCTTGCTCGGTTTAACCATTGAGAATTTTCTAATTTACAGGTTGTATGTATGAAGGGCTGGCCGCACCCTGTGTTCTGCTAGTAATTACCTTTCCCTTAAATAAGTGTTTTCACACCTTAGTGAGAACTTTTTCCTTGCTCATGCATAGACAAATAGTCATTTTCCCTCTCAAACATCTTTCCACATATAGTTATACTGGAGTTGTGCTCTGCTGAGTAACAGCAAGAAAATTTGGTCTGTCAAGTGTAGGACTGCGTTTCTTTTGAGTGAGCAGAGCACAAGAGATTAGAATTTAGCAGTGCTGTCAAAAATATTCTGTCTTCTTACTTTATAAGTGCTCATCTTATCTGTGCCAAAAATCAGCTGCAGTGATAGGACCAGTAAAACATCTCTCCATAAAGCTGAAGAGGTCTTGACAACACTTTGTCAAGGCAAGTCCCTTCAGTTGGGGTGGGCTGTAGCAGCTCTGCTGCAAATGGGGCTCGTGCTGCTGGGACACATCGTGTTATAGGAGGGCATGCACAAGGGAGGGCACTCTAGAAGTCATGAACTTCCTCTCACTACTTCGACCCTGACAAAAATTGTAATGTTGCCTCTGGATGGGTTTGTTGCAGTTTCCTGTGCCTCTTGAACGCTACACTTCCCCTGCTGAGGATAACCTGAACCTCCTGCGTCTCTACTTCCGAACGCTGGTCACTGGTGCGCTGCGCCACACCTGGTGCCCTGTTCTGTACGTGGTGGCCGTAGCTCATGTGAACAGTTTTATTTTCTCACAAGAAAGCACAACACAGGTGGGTAATGGATAGCAGAGCTTGAGAGCTGCAGTCTCTGGGTCTTGCTTTTGCTCTCCCTGTAAGTCCAGTGTGCCTTGCGATGAATCACTGACCTTTGGGACTTGAAAACAAAGATTGTAAGCAAATGTGTTGAGGACTGGTTGGCTGTTTGAGAATCCACGTATGAGGCAGCAACTTTTGTTCATTATACCCTAATGCACTTACATTAATGGTAGCCAGTCCTGCCTTAATCTTTGAGGTCAGCAATTGTGTGTTCTGTGGTGTGGGGGGAAGAATAAACAGAAAGAATATGGAAGATGATCAGGCAGAGAGAGCTTATAGTAGATTTGGCCTCTGCCTTAGCAATCTTAAAGTACAAAGTCCTCTTTTCTTTGACTTTGCTTAAGCAACCAAGCAGAAGCCCTCCTATGGCCTTGAGGCCTCTATCAGTGAATAGTTGCACTAAGAACACTTCACCTCTGATCTGCAGTTTCTACCTGAAGGCTGAGAAGTCAGCTGAGATTCAGATCAGGGAAAGGAGCAGAGGGGCAGGATTTAAGTGATGAGACATCTCAAGCACTTCCTGCTGGAACAAGCTGCTCATCATTATAATGAACAAATCATCCTGGAGTGCTGTAGGCCCCTGGGCAAAGGTAGTACTGCACCATATTAAGGAAAGTACGTGTTTTGTTCCCAGGAGCTAGATGCTGCTCGGAAAAGCATGCTGCGGAAGACGTGGCTGTTGGTGGATGAGGTAGGATTTGTAAGATTCAGCTTATTCCACTGGGAATTAAGTTTTCCACCCATGGTACTCTTACAGACTTGTATTTGGCTTTTGAATTTTGTCTTTAATTACCTTGCTAATTTGAGAATGAGAGGAGATTAGCAGCAGGATTTTGGCCTGCAATGTCTGTAAATATGCTTAATCAGTTCTTGTTGTAATTGACCTCAAAACACTGAGCCTGTTGGAACCTAGACAGATCTCCTGTACTGTATTTCCATGCCTCTTGTTTAAGCAGCATTTTATCTGGATAGCTAGAGATGTTAGAGTAATGAATTGTAGCACAGTTATGAAGAGGTGGCCAGCAGTGATCTGTCTTAACTCTTAGTTGTATGCTTCCCCTGAAAAGAGGAGGACAGATGTAAGGTTTCTCTTTTTTTCAAGGAGCTTGCCAAAATCTATCCTTTGTGGGACAGAGCTGGGTCATTTAGCCCTCTGTGATTTGTGTCCAGGATAAATTATTAGATCACACTCAAAAATCCACTTGGGTTTCTGGCAAGAAGTCATTGTGAGAGGCTGTTGAGGAGTCAATGGAGTTGTGTTTAGAAGAGGAATTTTCATGCAAAAAGAAGTGAATTTTATTGGAAGAAACTTTCCTTTTATTGCTCTTCTATTGAAAATGATGTAATTAAATATATTGGGCACGATGGAATTGTACTATTTGCAGATTTGCTTTGTTGTGTTGGAGATGGTGGAAAAGATTAGATACCTTTCTGTTTCTATTTTCAGAACTTGAAAAAGCACCTGCTGTACTACAGACTGCTGAATGCAGAGAGTCCTTTGGGATTTGATCTTTATGAGCAGCTCCCTCCCATGCGACTGAAGTACCTGCAGATGGTGACACAGAAGGAAATTACAGAGAATGCACCAGCACTAGACTCATAGCAAAGCACTTATGCAAGAAGAGGGCCAAGGTGAAGAGTGGGAAAGCTCAATTTATACTTCACTGAGGAAATTACTTGCAGTTCAGATGGTTTAAGTGTCTTGCCTGGACACTCTTGGTGTTTTTGCCTAGTGAAGCACTAGTAGAATGCTCCCAGCCCTGCAGAACAGCATACTTGTCATGATATGACAGCATCTCTGCGTGTGGCCTCTCTGGGATGGATGTTGAAGCATTTTCCTTCATTCTCCTTCAAGTTGTTCTGCTTCTTCCCAGAGGAGGTGAGAATGTGTCTGAAAGGCACTGAACTGTTGAATAAACTGGACGAACTGGAAAAGCTGTTTGGTTCAGTCAGGCTAGAAACTGAGTTCTCAAGATAATGTCGGTTTTCCCTAGATCCTTCAATTGCTTTTTTGTACCTTGGATTTTGAATGGTCCTTTCCTCACAGTATACCCTGCAAACAGAATGACAGCATGGCAGGGAGGAATCTGATCCTGAGAGCTTTTTTTTTAACATATACATACAAGCAGTTTCTCCAAGAGTGTTTTGTGCATACACTCAGTAACACAGATGTATTGTGTCAGACCTCTAAGAAATATGAGTTCCTAATGCAGTGGTACAAACACTGAATATCCTCCCTTGGCTGTCTTTTGGATGGTCTCTAAACTGCTTTTATTTTCCTCCCTTAATTTGGTTACATGTATAACAAGATCAAAAATAATTTCTTTGCAGGCCAGAATGCTTGGCAGTAACCACCCCTCATAAAGGAAAAAAAAAAAAAAGTATCTTCTTGTTTAGTTAGAATATGTATTGGTTGCCCTCTGAGGAGAATGCAATTTAAATTTTGAAGTGGAGTTTCCTAGCTCAAACCTAATTTTTAAAATGTCAAATTTCATCCCAGTTCTACATCCAAATTCTGAACTGCAGCCTCAGACACAGGGGCTGCAAATATAGAGCCCTAAAAGGCTCATCATAAGTGCCACATCAAGCCCAGAATTAACTCTTTTATATGATCTCACTGGGTGTTCCCTTTATATTTTTGCATGGTCACTCTGGCAGGTTTTTGTTCGGAGAACTTGACTTTTACGAACAAAACTTTATAAAGAGATTTCTGATGTTTTGTTCGTATGAATAAATTCCTCTGGAAGGTGCAGGGTGGTGCCTGGTCCGAAGAGCTCAGCCTCTCTCTTCACCTGTCAAAGAAGCCAAGTTAGCTTCTCCCTGAAGAAACCACACCTGTAATTACCTTGCTCCAGTGAATGTCCCGATGGGAGTGTGAATCACTGGTAATAGGCCCACTTGTCATGGCTGGAATTGTTCATGCAAGAAACAAATTCCAGCTTAATAGAATCAAAGAATTATTGAGTTTGGAAAAGAAAAGACCTTGTGTCCAACCATGATAGAGTGTCTTTCTTTCACCTGAAAGTCAAGTGTTCCTGCCCCCTCAAATTCCTGCATAATCATACAGGGCTTAGGGCATTTGTGATGCTGTCTTTGTATTGGCAGTTGTCCAGGTGTACCAGTCCCCTTCTTTAGGTTGCCAGAAAACAGGCTGTTTCATCTTTTTTCCCCCATATTTCAGAGAGGAAATGGGCAGAACTGGTGTTTCTTTCCAATCTCTCTCTCTTTTTTTTTTTTTCCCTTCCCTTTTGATCTGTGGTTTCTATCTGCAGCAGATCAATGTAATGTAAAATAACAAAAGCACAGTGGTCTAACAGGATTTTTAAATTGTGATTAATTGTTTTAGAAATATTTGATGTGATTAAAAGTTTAATCAAAGTCATTCAAGTTTTAATCTGTCTGGATGGTGAGAGCCCAGCAGTTGTCTTTCAGAACAATGATGGTAAAAACTTTAAGGACTCTTAGCTGCCCATTTAAGAGCAGCCTTCCTCAAGGATTTTACCTTTTGCTTTTCAGATCTTCAGTTATAAAATCTCTTCCAGTCCTTTGTGGGATGCAAAGCTGAGTTTTGTAATGTGTACAGGATGTAAATAAATATTTTGATAGCTCTGCAGAAGTTTTTTTGAGCTATGAGAATACTTTGTTTGAGTTTTTCTTTAATTTAGATAGTCCTGTTTGCAGTTTATCAATATCTTGGGACAGCTGTTGCCTTAAAGAATTCTGCTAAACTTTGGAGCTCTGTAAGAAAGCTCCTCAAGCCAAAAATCCCATCCTGCTTGTGTGATGGGTCAGTAACACAGTGTACAAAATTTTGTGTGTACCTGGGGAAGGTGCAGGGTGGTATGATGTGATTTGACACATGCCCCAGGTGGGAACACTCTCCACAGATGGTATTTGAAATTATGATGCAAATATCAGCAGTGGAGGAAAGGAAGAGAAACAATCCCACATAGTTCTGCAGGCCACAGTCATACACAGAAAATTCCAAGGATGCTGCATGTGAGCTGTAAGCTTTCAAAATATTGACTGTCACTTGAGATGGTACATTAATTTTTTAAGGCTTTCAGCAATCTTATGTGGGATTTCTCCAAAGAACACTAGAGGGCATTGCTTTATCTAGTATAAATGTAAGCTGTCTCAGCCTCAGTGCTATTGGGACCTGAAAAAAATAATAACCACCCTTATACATTGTTTGAGTTTTCTGCATTTTTTATTTTTGCATATACTTTTGGAGCAAGTGTGGAGGATTAAATATTTTATGTGATGGGTTGCTAAGAACCATACAGTGTTTTGTCAGCAGGAGCATTTTTGAAAAATCATGCTACATTGAATGTAAGATTTAAACTTAAGCTGAATGCAGTCTGAGGCAGGACCAAAGCATGCCCATTCTGTTCATCCAGTTTAATCCTGGTCAGGGTAAGTAAGGAGATGAAGAAAGTTAAAATTGTCCAAAAAAATGGATGTGAATTCTTAACGCGTTACTGAAGGCTTAAGATTTCTTTGAGAAGAAAATAATTCTGCTGAAGTAGGACCCACAAATAGGTTTCTGTGGCTCTAACTCAGAGGAACATATGTTGTCTGGTAACTCTCATCAGAAGTCAACAAAACCAGCAACAACAACTATAAAAATTCCTGCCTGTCATTTAATTCTTAAAAAGTGCATCCCATTTTCCGGTCCTTTGTGGCTAGAATATGCTTGTTTTGATCCAAGCTAGTGATGATGTCCCATGTAGGTAACAGTAGAATCTGTTGGTACAAATTTAGCATGGGCTGTGCTGGAAGGCAGGAGTAAAGGGGTTTTAAAAACAAGTAGCTGATTGGACTGAAGATGAGCTGAAGATAATCCTTCTAGCATTGCTGTTGAGTAGGCAGGTGAGAGGGTGGGGCTGTCACAGGTTTGCATCCTAAGACTTTAATGGCATTCTGCTGAATTTTCCTTTGCATTTTGAAAGGGAAGATAGAGTTCTCCCTTCAGCTTGCAAAGCACGTCCTTTTCTGCCTAGGAGAAATGGAGCTGATTTGTGATCCTTCAACTGTGTGAGTGAAGTCCTGGAGTTTAGAATCCAAATGTGGTAATTTGGCTCCCTTTGCTAAGTAGAGATGGTTCCCAAAAAGATGTAAGCAACTCAGTAGCTGGCAGTACTACACACTGAGGAAGGACAAGGCCTGAAAGAAGAAAGTAAAGGGTTAGGCAAGGAAGAAATCAAAACAAGACTGAAACCATACTGTATGGGCACTTTTTAACAGTACACATAAAGCATTATATAATTGAAGGGCTTTCATTCCACTTATTTATTGGCTACTCCAGTTTGACAGTGGAATTTAATAATCTGTTTCTAGACTAAAGCATTCTGTCTGGACACTTAATGCCAGGCAAACCCTAAACACCTTTTGCTGATGAAATCATGGACAGAGCAAGCCATAAGATGTGGATGTATAAATACACTGTGGGTCAGACAAACACATTTCTTTTGGTGTCAGACATAAAGTAGAGCAGAAAGGTGTGTTAATCATGGCTTTTACTTCTTCCTAGTTCTGCAAAGTTCTTGGAAATTTCTCCCTGATGAAGTGGTGCTGCCTCGCGCGATGGTCATTTTTGGAAGGCAAAATCCATTTATTCCCCTTGGCTTACAGAAGCTCATACAAGCTTTACATTCACAAAGCTGGCTTTCTGGTGTTCCTTGTTTAAATAATTTTGTGATAATATACTGGCCTTTGCCCTAGTTTTTAAAAACTGGCTTGCCCTCTCCCATTGAATGGAGAATTGTGCAGGGAAGCCCTGCTCACAGAACTGCTGTGTTTTGCATGGTAAGTGGTTGTAAGCAGAGATAAGTTTTCCACAGTGTGCTCCCCTCCCTGCCTTTGTTGTGATAACCTTGAGTCTCAAACCAGCTCAACAGTGCTGTGTTTAGGTTTGTGGCCAGCTGCAGCACAAAGAGCTCCAGCTCAGCCTGAGGACCTTTGTAAAGGGGCAGGCACTGCAGCGCCTCTATTGCGAGCCTCCAGCCCCTCCTGGCCGCAGCAATAGCTTTGTGCAGGTTAAATGAACAGAGCACACTTCAGACAGAGCGACACCTGGCCCATCTTCGGGTCCAGTTCTTTATTTGTAGGTGGGCTGTAACCAGCAGATACCTACAGCTCCAGAGAGCAGATGAATGTCCTTTACTCTGCATCTGGGCAACTCTCCTGCAGTACATTGTTCCCTGTTGAGCAACCAGATCATAAGCCCAGTCAGGGTGATGGATATTCCCAGGAAGTACTGTGTATGGGCATTAGAACCAAGTCTAAGGCGTAGGGGGAAGGCTTGATGCACCCACCATCTGCATCCCCCTGCCCTAATCCAACATGGATGACAAACCAGACCAGTGCTGCTACTGCTCATTAATAAGCAGCAGCTTGTCCAGGCCACAACAAAAACCGGGATTGTGTGATGTAGAAGTAGCAGTGTGTGCTGAAATCTCTATGTGTGATGAGTAAGGCTGGAGAAAAGTTTTGTGGAACAATCTGAGTGCTGAGAGGCTGTCCTGAGTGGCAGCAGCTGTGGGGCTGGGCAGGTAACAGGGAACACCTGGGCCCAGCACTGGCCCTCATGGAGCTTGGGGAGGGGCCAGCAGGCCAGCAGCAGCATCAGCTGAGGTAAATACCACATTTCATGCCTTTTATCTGCTTCTCTGGAGCATGGGTGCCTGGCTGAGGAGGACACAGATCAGGTTGATGAAGTTAAACTACATGTCTTGTGCCGGGGCTGATGTGGTTGTTGTCTTTTTGGGTCCATGCTGACAGCGCTGCCTCACGTGTCCCCCGGGAAGGAGGGAGCGCTGCCTGAGTCCTGAGCCTCGTGGCCATGCTGTCCTCAGCAAAGGCTCTCTTTGGAGTGATTTGTGTGGCCCTGGGTGCAATGAGTGGGCTCTGGCAGGATTGTTTGCTCTGGCAACAGGAGGCAGGAGAAGTCAAATCCTTGTGGTAAGTGATGGGACAGCAGAGCAGCAGTGCAGGTGCTGGAGGTCCCACCACAGCACAACCTTGTTCCCTGACCGGAATAACCAGTCTGAAGCCTTGGGAAAGGACGAAGAAAAGGACTGAGCCGGTGGGCTTGGAGGGTGGCTTGTCCTTTGCTTCTGGGTCTCTCAGGTTGAGAGGAGTTTTGTGGTTCCTCTTCTCTCTTCAGTGTCCCTTTCCTTCAGTACTCTATGAGTTCCGTGTCTTTCTTGTCCTTCACTAGACTCTCCTTCCCTCATTTGTCTTTTTATTTTTAATTTCCTGCCATTATTAACCTCTAGTTCCCTGTTGGTTTTTCTCACTCGTTTGGCTGTTTGCAGAAGCAATCAGTAATTCAACAGTTAAACTATAGAACTGAGATGTTGTTACTGAGTTTGAGGTGGAAGCTCACATCTCTTGAGTTGTTCATCTGAAGGTCTGGGCAGATGTCCATAAATAACATGCACAACATGCCCATTTGGAAACCTTACAGCAAAGAAGTCTGTAACTTTACTTTTAAGACTCAAATTTCCATCTGGTGTGAGCACACCACACCATTTGGGTCTGATCTGTCAGATATTTGATGACACTTAAGCAATTAAAGTATTGGATCTGTCTTCTGAAATTGGAAGCTTGTGTATCAAGCGACTATTTACTGTTACTGCTTTATCCACAGTAAACTTTTGCCTCAAAAAATTAGTGTCTCCAAAATAGTATTCCCGGTTTCCTCACTGCACATGGACTTTTCTTAGCAGCTTTCAGCATAATGCATGTTTGGGGAGGGTCTTTAATATCTTCCAAGTAGCAGGAAGTGCAAAGCGCTCTGAATTAAATTCAGGTATCACATTGCTGGCAGTGAATTGTAGTTTCCGAAGGGTGTAACACACCATGATGGTACAATGACAGCCACTGTGAAGGTATGTTCTTAGCATCTTTCACAAAAAAACAGCTTGCTACTCCTGGCATCAGTGTATCTTTCAATATAGATTATAAAAAAACAAATTTAGAATGATACAAAAGTTTCTTAAAACCATCATGCATCTCTTGTCTCTGACATGAGTGTCAACTCACTCAGAAAATGCTAGTTGTGCTGCCACCCAGAAGACACCACAGATGGTGGCTCATTTTTGTTCTTCTTGTCTGCTGTAAGATTGATAATGTTTGGATTGATGAAATTATTTGGGCAGGAGCTGCCATTGCTCTCCTCCTGTCTGTCCACTGTTAAAAGAAGTGGGAGGAAAGGGTATGTAAAATATACTTTTTAGTGGCTTTTTCTCTTTGGTACTGTTTTATTAACACTAAGAATATTTATGGAGTAGAGTGTGGGCTTGTTGACCATACTTCCTTGCAATGAGCTCTTATCACCAAGTTTTATATTTTATAGCCTTCTCTAGGCTTATTTTTTTTGTAGCAGTAGAATTTGCAACTTAAAATTAGGATGCAGAATGTTGGGTATTTGTATTCAGCAGTGACTAAGTAACTGCTCCTGTGCAATGTGAGTCAGAGGTTTTCATTCTCAGTGTGCACTGGTGCCATGAAGGCCAACCATTGCATTGTTGGAAAAGTTACCAGGTGCCCACCTGTATTTTGCAGAACTTCTCTAGAGTTAGTGTATCATTACCAGCATTGGTTTTGGGACAATAAATTGTCTTCTTATGAGAGTCTCTTCTGCTACCAAGATACTCATGTGATTATGAAACTTCTCAATTCTGTGGCTTAACTTTCCCTTGAACAAGCAACTTTTTCTTACTGCTCTCTGTAGTTTCTTATTTTGGTGATTCCTATTCTAGCTGCAAATGGAGGAAAGAAGCAATAAGTCTACAGCTAGCATGGGATTCTTGGCCTCTATTTAAACAGAAAATGCAATTTTTTGGTCAGACTAAACCTTTGCCATTAACAGATCCTCCTGGGAACAGTGTTAAGGTACATGGGATGTAAGTAGGTGATTAATGACAGCCAACACATCCTCACTAAAGGCAGTGGTGCCTGATGAATTTGGAGGTCTACAATGTGGTTACAGCGTTGGTGGAGTAAGGGAAGAGCCCTGACATCGCCCACTTGGACTTGTGCAAAGCATTTGACACTGTCCCACATGACATCCTTGTCTCTAAAGTGGACAGACATGGATTTGATGGATGGACCATTTGGTGGATAAGGAATTGCCTGGATGGCCATGGAGAAAACATTATATACTCCAGAAAGACAAATAGCCTGAGGTTAAGGTAATTTTTCATCATGTGGGAGACCCCAGTTACTGTGTTAACAGCTCTTCTAATGTGAAAGTTTTTCCATATTTCTCAGGTTTCCACTTTTCATGTCACTGACAAAATTGTATCCCAAATGGAATTCTTATTTTCTGGTTTATCCTCAATGGACTGTTTATGAGAAATTAATTGTTATAGGAAAAATGTTTTCAGAGTGTGATAAATGTATTTTGTGGCTTAGTTCAGGCTTCTTTTTTGTTAACCACATACTCTTCCAACAAATTGTACCAGATCAGTGACTGGAGAATATTCCCACAGTCTCATTACTGCACACTATAAGCTGAACTCTAGCAGTGCCTTATTGGCTTCTGAGTTTTTTCCCCAGTGTGAGAGGAAGAAAAAAGAGTAAACATGAGAGTCCTATTGGGGTTGTGTTCTCTTGGCTCCAGTGCACAATGTTTTACCAGAAAAACACTGTATGCATTAAAAAAGCTCTTGTGTGCTCCTGTTCTCTAGGCTCATCAAAGAAGCAAGTGTCACTGTGAGAAATGACTTGTTCTTAGGTCCTTTTGCATAAGGTGTGTTTGGCTTTTGGTTACATAGTCAGACTGCTGAGGAAAATAGATAGTGAAGATCAGGAAAATGGTAACCTAGTAGGCTTTTCTGGTGAAGAAAATTTGGATGTTTTTCTTTGACAAGATGCAGGTGAGAATCTCTGTAATCATGTGCATATAAGTCTTGATCTTTTTCCCAGGGAATCCAGTCTTAGATCTTAGTGGGACTGGAATCATGGCCTCTGATTATTAAACTAAAGGATCGTGAGAGGTACCTGCTGTAAGTAACCATAACTGCTTTGATAACAAACTTTCCTTTTCATTTGCAAAATAATAACATAAATGCTTTGACAGATAGGTATGGAGAGCTCAATTCAAAGTAAACCTTGCCTGTCAGTGCCCAGCCACAGGCACTCAAGTGTGTGCAGGCCTGCATTGTCTCTCAAAGCTTAATCTTTCTGGTGACAGATGTGATTGTCCTCTTACGTTTTTATTACAGTAAAAATCCACACTCTTACTACATCCATATTTCAAGTCTCCTCCAGCTTGGGCTGTGTGCCTTCAGGATTTTATTGCTGCTTTATTCCTCTGAGAGATAATTATTGACTGTTTTGGATGGCTAGCTCCTTTCTGAGCAACACAGTTGATGCAAGTGTGTTTGGTTTTGTCTGCTCTCTCATCCGCTCTTAGAATTTCCATATGGAATACACTCCGAGGAGTTTTGGAACATCTTGTGATGCTACTTGTAAAGAACTTTTGAAAACAGGACATATTATGAATCCTGGGTGGAAGCTGGAAGCTCTGCTTGGGAAGGACTTGTGTTTCTCTTAAATGCCTATTAAAGAACCCTATCCTTATGGTTTGGAAATTTAGTGGTTTGGACCTCCTATGGTTTCACCTGCTGACTGTTGATGTGTGGCCACAGTTTAGGCAATATCCCACTGTCCCAGTCTTGTCCTCTCTCTCTTTGAATCTTGTTGCATAGACTTATTTAGGTATAAACATTCTGCTCTTCTGATTTTATTTGTTAGCTCTCAAAATTTGGGAATGTCTAATTTCTAGCTACTCTAGTGTGAAAAGGGGTTTGTGGAAACTGAATTGTGCTGAACATGGTAATAAATGCCTTTTCTGTTTGTTGTGGTTTGGGAATGGTACTCCAACATTTAGTGCTCCCACTGAGTCTCCCCCAAACCAGATGCTGCTTGTTGCCCTTCCTCCCCGCTCTGATTGAAAGCACAAAAGAGCAATGCTAGAAACAGCCATGGGATAAAACAACAGCAGCAGTAATATTAATAACAAAAGATATAGGACAAAGAAATGAGAAATACTAACTGGCTCTTCCCTACTACCCAGAGTCCCTTTCCCCATCCTGCTAATGATGGGAGGTGGTATCAAATAGCATTAGGGTCAGACCACACCATGCTCCTGGCTACTGTAAAAAATTAACCCTGTTCTGGCTGAAGCAAGGACACCACTGCACTCTGCGTGCCCAAGTTCCTCAACACATTCTAAGGTTCATAACCTCCAGGTAGGAGTGGCAGTGAGTGCATATAAAAAGATCACTTCACCTAATGCTGAGATAGGGAGGACTCTTTTAGTATATTACAGCACACAGAAATGCCACAAGCTATTTTAGCCTGGAGAACAGAGTGCTGTATTTAGATAAATCTGTAAGATTGATTTAGGTAGTTACCTAAATTGGATTGTCTCCAGGCCAGTGGAATTAAGAACCCACTTTTTGCAGAAAGAGTTATGAGATCTTTAAAGATCATACAAGGTCAGGACCCGGTTTTATGTCTCATCTGAAAGACCATGAACTTAAAACTACTGATCTGTCACTGTCTGATCTGACTATCTGTTCTAGTGACTGCTTTATTTTAGAAGAGATTTGTGTAACCAGGAGTCTAAATGCAGTCAAAGCTCTTAGTCTTTACTCTGTTCCTTGCCTGAGGAGGATTCTAACAAGTTTTTATTATGAAATATCATCTTGGTTTATTTTTCTCTTTTCATGGCAGGCCAAAATGAGGCTACAAATAATATTTAGCAGTTTGTATGTCTGTCATTTGCTTTGCTGGGCACAGAGCTGCTTACTGGTCTGTGCCTGAAAATTAGTTAATTTCTGGGTTGTTCATGAGGGTATCCAATTCTCAGTACTTTTTCTGGCTAAATTCATCCTTCTGCCTACATGGCCACCTCTCTGTGAGGCCCTTCATTTTCCTTTACTCTAAAACTGCATAAATGTAGCAGAAATGTGTAGACCATGCCAATCCTGCTTTAAGCATGTCAGAAGTTGCGTGTGCTTGTTTACGCATGTTAAAAATCCCTCTAGTAATCATACAAGCAAAATCTTTGTGTGTGCTTGCGTACCCATGTTAAAAGTTCTTCTAGTAATCATATAAGCAAAATCTTTCTGCACAGTAGCTGCACTCTGAAAAGGTATGTGTGAGGAGGTTAAAGATGCTCTCCTTCCCAACTATTCTCAGCATATTATATGTAACTTAGCCAGTTTTTCCTTTATAGCGGAGGTAGAGTTGGGACCCAGCTCATCACTTCATTGTTTGAGTTGTGGCCATCTGATTCCCACCCTCTTCCATAAACCTTTACATGTGCCCATTTGATTTCCACATTGCCCTCAAAAGCACACTCGTTGTAGGGCTGCTTGATAAAAATCGGCAGCTTGATAACAAGAGATGTATTCCTGTGGTTCCTGTAAAGAGCCTGTTTGGCCTGCAGCAAGGAAACCTGTCTGGGCCAGATGTTATCTGAGATGGGAGAAAATGGACAAAAGAAAATGCTCTCCTATTTCAGAGCATCCAACAAATGGGCTGTTCCAAGTTTTTCCATCTATATATTGCAAAGTTTTGCCTAGCCCAAAAAGGACATTGCTCCACTTCATCTCTGCTTTTAGCAGCAGCAGAGGAGATGAAATTGAAATCAGAAGGTCTGAATTTCAAAAAGAAATAAATTTGTTCAGAAACAAAAGTCTTCTCTCTCTCGAGTCACCAATGTATTGCAACTCTTGATTTGATTTGGAAGCTATTTAGGATGCTGCAGTTATATGGCTGGCAGTCTGGGTAATCCCATCACTGAGGTGCCCATGAATGGCACTGTGAGCTGGTCACACCCTACTGTCTGACTCATGGATTCTGAAGGTCAAATGCAACAGCCTTGTTTGAGGGACTTAGTTGGCACCAGCAGTGAAAAGGGATACAGGAGTTTGTAGTGAAATGTAGCAGCAAATCAGTCCTTTCTGAAGAGGTGGGTGGAGGAGGAAGAGCCAAGTACACAAAATGAAAATATAACCGGAGCTATCGTACATTAGTCAGAGTTTCTGAATCATCTGGGGAAATTAGCCAGGCCTACTTGTCTGGAGGAAACTTCTTGCCTCAGAGCTGAGGTGGCACAGCAGACTTAAAAGGCTTGCTTCAAGCTTTTGTGACCTGTGCATTCTGGTGTTTAGAACAGAACAGAGTAATCCAATTTCCTGACCAAAGTAAAGCAGGTTATTAAGGGTACTGTCCAAAGGCCTTTTGAACACTGTCAGGCTGTTGAACTGAACACCTCTCTAGGAAGCCTGTTCCAGCGTTTGACCAATCTCTCTTGGTAAATCAGTGCTTTCTGTTCAGTCTGGACCGCCTCTGGTGCAGCTTTGAGCCATTCCCACATGTCCCTGTCTCTGCATCACAAGGAGAAGGACTCAGCACTTCCCCCACTGTCCCTTCCTCAGAAAGCAGTAGAGAGCAATCCAGTCACCCTACAGCCTCTTCCTCTCCAAACTAGATAAGCCCAAACTCCTCAGCTGCTCCTCAGGACATTCCAGCCCCTTTGCTGCTGTGCCCTGGACACATTCAGGGACCCTCACCTCCTTCTTTAGTTATGAAGCCCAGAACTATGCCCAGTATTCAAGGTGAGGCTGCAGCAGTGCTGAATACAGCAGGCTATCTATGTTTATTCCCCTGCAAGGCCTCCTGACCTTCAGGCGTCAACAGCACCTCCCAGTTTGGTGCTAATGGTGCATTCAACTACTTCATCCACATTCTTGATAAATACATTGAACAGAAGGGGCCTGGAACGAACCCTGAGGAACACCTTTAAAGGTGATGCCTCAAACTTTAATCCTTGACTTGCTCACCCTTTCTAAGTTTTTGTTTCCTCCCTATGCCTATTAGATCTCAAGGCTGTCCATAAACACTGATGGACTGAATAACTTGATGCCTGTTTGGAATGGTTTGCTTCTTTTTCTTGTTTGACAGATGAGAAAATACAGCAACAAACTGCTAAGGTAGCTGCCTAAGGTCTCACTGAGGCAATTGACAGCAGGATAGTAATCCCTGTGCAAGCCTTTCTCTCTTTCTTCCCTCTTAAACAAGTGCCCCATCATTGCTTTTTTGGAAGTTCAGACTTCACAGATTTTGAACTTTCTAGCGACTCTTAGGCTGGGATACCTAAATAAGATCTTTGGATACTCATCTCAACAGAAATTCCCTTTTTCAAATATATTTTCTATTCATTGTCTTTTCAAACTTAAGTCCCTGACCTTGCACAGAGCTTGACTGCAGGGACTGCTCTTGCTCAGTCTTTGGGATCCTGATGAGGTGCATCTGCCACCATGATTGGCTCCCAGGTTGCTGTTGCTGCAAGTGCACACAAACTCATTCCAGCTCAAGTATGTTGATGGACTAGGTCCTTCAGGAAGGCGTTCTGGGGTATCCTACAACCCAGTCAATTTGAAACCATGTGACAGAACAGAAAGTAAATGTATGGAGTGCCTGTGTGTTCCATGGGAATTGGGGAGTGAGTAGAAGAGAAGTAGGCATCTGTTTGTGTCTCTGCTGAGAGATCAGCTCTGCTATTTCTCCCATTTCTTCTCAGCGCAGTAGGAGGCAGTTGGCCAGTTACACATCCGTACTGGCAGGAGCTCTGTGAGTCCAGACTGGCCACAGAGCATCCTGCTCTTCTGGTGCGCCCCTCCGTAAAACAGGGAAAGGCACGGGAGCCAAGTCAGGGCTGTCTGTGCAGGGCAATGGTAAACAGCAGCAATGAGGCTCAGAAGCAGAGTCCTGGGCAGGCACAAGTATTGCTGAAGGGCTTGTTCTGTGCAAGGCCTTGGCTAATGACTGGGGAAACCACAAATAGCCCATTAGTTCACTGATGCTGCTAATGTGGAAAATGGTGTTGAATACCACGTGAGTGCAAAGGCAACTAAAATGTTGCAATCTGGACAGAAGTCAATACAAAAAGACTCAAACAGGGAAGATCATATGATACACAGTTTAACTAAAAAAAATAAACCTGTACAAAAAGGGGTTGAGAGTGGTCAGCTTGGCCTCCTTAGGAACAAAGTGCCACCTAAAGGCGTTGGGCTTGGGTGTGTGCATGGCCTCTTCCCAAGGATTGAGGTGCCAATAAGATGTGTTATTTCATGCAATTTGGAGCTGTCATACAAGTGACGTTGCATGACAAAACTTTCCTGAGCAAAATTGCTCTCTGAATGAGTAGGAGAGAGTTGCAAATACAGAGTCCAGTGCAGTATTTCAAATGTGGTGATATGGTCTTTGGGTAGAGTTCAGAAAAGAGTCAGAGACTGAAGAATTGTGAGGACCAATTTGGGAATGCTGATAACAAATCAAAAGAAGAGGAGAAATAGTAAAGACAGAAACCGTTTACAGAGAAGCATTCCCAGAAGAGTATAGGGATTAATGGAAAGAAATGTGCACAGAAATCATCCCTACTGATTGTTGTTTTGTTTTGAATAACGGACTTGTACAGAGAAGGCCTAAGGAATCTTATGCTGCAGTAGTCAAAGTTCCAGAAATTCTCTGATTAGCTTGAGACTAGGCATAAACTTGAACATGAAATTTTCTTATGTGGAATATACTTGGAGGCATTCTTCTCTTCTGCTTGAGAACAAAAAAAAAACCCCAACTTTAAAGAGCAGTGACTCCTCTTGGATCCTTCCCATTTGGCCTTTGATCATGTTTGTTTCCATGCTTTTCTGGCTGGAACAATACCTCCCCTCCAATGTATATTTTGATGGGGTGTTCAGGTACAAATGCATTTTCCCAGAAAACCTCAGGCATGTCAAGCTGCAGCAAGGGCACATGTTGTGGTACCAGATTGTGTGGCACTGAGAATCCTCTCTGGACTGAAGTGCACAGTTCATGCTGATTTGCCTGAGTGGTTCCTGGAGGCAGTCCATACACTTCAGAGGCTGTGCTGGTAAAAAACACCACTCCATCTCCAAAGGATCATGGACATATTTGTTTTCTTAACAAGTTATTTTCTCTGACTAGGAAGGGCAATGAATTCTTTCCTTTCAAATGTCCCTGAGCTTTTGGTTGATTTTTTGACCATCTGTTTTTCCAGAGGTGTTCTTACAGCACTTGGCCTCTCCCAGGTTTCTCTGTTCTCTGTAGCCTCCTCTGTGGAGTGCTGGGATGGAGGGATTGTATCCTCGTGCTCCAAAGACCTTTCTGTCAGTCTGTTCCATCTAAATTGGTGCAGTTGGTTTAGTTTGATGGAATAATTGCAAACTCACTTACTATGCCTAGGGGAGGAGCAGGAAGAAATCCATCTTTTACATCATTAAAAGTAAAGCCAAAAAATCCAATCCAAACCAGATTCCCTTGAGGGTATCTGTGGCTTTTAATGTCATTTACATGTAGCTTGATTTTTGCTAATGAACAAGCTATTTGTTTAGGGCTCTTAAATGAACCTTCAGCTTCAAGCTCCCTGCTGAAAGAAGGGAAAAAGAAAAAGGACAGAAGAATGTGTAATGCTATGAGGATATTCACGTGAATTGTTCTTTTTCTGGTTTTTTAGTTTGAAGAGCTGCTCTACTTTGTTATCCTCAAGCAGCTCCTCTGTCATTTGCAAGGTCAGGATTTTCTGGCTCACTTGGAGAGGATGCTCTCTGACCAATGAGGCATGAAATAGCAGTTGGAGAAGGGCTTGATAAATATTGATTCAGAAATTGCCACGGCTGCTGACTTTGCGATTGGCCTGTTTACCCAGCAAAAGGAAGAGGAATGGAAAGAAGTCGTCCATTTCTCAGTGATGGTGGCACATGCATTTTTCAACACTGCCCTAGATATTTGAGGAGAAAAGGTTTGAAAGCTCAGCCCAGCAAGTTTTTTTAGGACAGCATTAATCCATTACAGCAGATTAGACTTTGGATCCTTCCTCCTGCCAGGAGCCTTCCCTTCTTAGTTTCATTAGACTCTGTGTAGATGGTCACACTGTCCCTCCAGGAAGAGGAAAGTTTTCCAGTGCTACTTTGGAGAATGTCTGTACGGTGTTCAGACTAAAATGAGTACACATTATCTGTGCTCTAAACTGGATGAATTATGTCTCTCTTAGCCAGCACTGGGCCTGAATCTGTGGTTCCTCTTCAAGTGGTTTATGTCTCTTACCCTGCTGGGTCTCAGCAGTACAAAATGTGAAGCAGCAGAGTGATATCCCACCACTTCAATATTCTGCATTTTGCTGTTGTGCCACTGCTAACCTGCTATGAGGGATCCAAAATTCAAGTTTCCTGCATTGCCAACCAAAACCTGATTTAAAAGCCAGAATTATGGTAAATAATTCAAGCTCAGCGCTATGCCAATGCAGTTGCCAGATTGTTGGAATGTCTCTGAGTACAGGTGAAAATGAGCTCAACATCTGACAGCGGTACTCAGTGAAGGCATCCCCTGGGTGAGCTCTTTCCAAACGCCTCCTGAGCTCATGGCAACCCTGGCCAGTGTTGCAGGGTAGCCTCTTTCCTACACACTTGAAGGCACTCCTGTGTTTATGCAGTGATTCCTATTCATACTTTTCCTGTTACATATTAAATTCACACACAAATTGTAGGAGGTTATCACTGAGTATTTTCTGCCGCAGGAATTTTAACACCTTCTGATCTATGCTTTCAGTGTGTTCAAATCTCGGCAAGATTAATGGGTATGATTTTGTTTCTATTTAACTTCTGCTGATTGATAAAGATGCTTAGGTTACAGAGGTGGCCAGGGACTTTTGGCGTACTCCAGATTAAGTGCTTTGAATATATGTAGTACTACAGAGAAGGCTGGGAAAAGAAAACTTTTGTTCTGAAGCGCTTGTGGTCCAGGCTAACAAAAAAGAAAAGGAACAGGAGAAACCAAGCCTTGAGTTCAACTGTGTGGAATCTTTTTGTGAATAATGAGTCAATTGAAAAAAGAAAAAAAGAAAGTAATTTTCGTAATATCTTCACTAGTCAGTTTGAATTTTCTGATGTGTTTTGACTAGATTTGTGGTTTGAAAGCCCTAAATTCACAAATAACCTACAGCGATGAGATTGAGAGCTTGCTCCTCAGCACTCTCCTGTCTGGTAGCTTGGTTGTCTTATGACAGCTGTAAGTTCTGCTCCCCAGCTCTTCATGTTTGTGCTCTCAGTACCAAAGCTCAGACCCAGAGGAAAAGCTCATCACTGCAATCTGTGTGTAGCCTGTCCTAGGGCAGCCCCAAGGCCCAGAGTCACCATCCTTTGACACAGCAACCCAGCAGCGTCCTCCAAAGGCAGCCTGGCCCCTCAGGGACAGGACTGGTTAGTTCCTTTCAGCACAAGGTATCACAGTGGTTTGTGCTCTGCTGGCAGAGCTCTCTTTGCTTAGCCCTTCTCACCTGGCACACGGGTGTTCCTACTGCTCCTGTATCCTTGAAGTTGTCAGCAAGGGCTGTCAGTCTTTCTGGCACGCACCTTGCCTTTTGCTGCCTGTGGGGAATCAGCCCTTTCTTACCCTGCTGCTGTGTGCTGGGAGACGCCCCTCAGAGGCCAGGGGGTAACTGCATCCTGACCCTCTGGGGAAGGAAGGGAATTGAGGAACAAACAAATACAAAAGCCAGTACAGGCTGCATAGTGACAGGGCTCTGCTCTGCCACAGGCACCTCCTCACGCACTCGCTCCCCATGGCTGCTCTTCTTGGATTAATAACCTTCACAGGTCACTGTGCAGAAATACCTAATTCCTGATAACCTCCTTCAACCTGCTTGGGTAATGAGTTGCTTCTAGAGAAGGACACCGTCGTATTATATATTTTATTATTATAACCTCCAGCTACAAAGAAATATTGCTGTGGGTTGGGCTGAGAAGGAGCAGGGGCAATGGCATATGGTGAAAACAGATTCAGGAGGCTTTTGGATGTATCTTTAAAGAAGGACAGGGCATACAAAACTACCACCAAAATAAATGACACTGATACATTTTGAGAAATCCAAGGTGTTAAAACATAGATACAGTGATGCTGCCTGTCTTTCACTTTCTTAAAGAATCGTTTTAGAAAAAAATCTATTTTGCATTGCCCAGAGGTCAGAACATGAAGCTTTTCAAACTGAATTATCCATTTTATTTGAGCTTCATATCTAACAAGGAATGATTCTAGCCAACATATTGTAGTCAGCTGTGAGAAAAATGCACGCAGTACTGTCCTCTAAGACCACTTGCCAGTGCATGCGGAGTTTTCAGGTGGTTTATGATGCACTTTGTGTTTAAAAAAAAAAAGTCTAATGTAAAAACAAAACAAAACTTTACTTTCCATGAAGCAGCAATAATGTAGCTGTGTATTTCTTTTGAAATTGCATAGCTATGTTTTTCTTTTTTTATAGCTGCACTAACACAGGTTTTCCACAGTTGTGGGTTTTGTTACTACAGGAGAGACATCTCATTACTGGGTATTTCTGCAAACCAGCTTGATGGTTTTTTATAGCTTTTTAACATAGCTTATCAGATACTCTAATATTAAGAAACCACTTCTTATCCAATAATGAATTCTCTGAAATTGAAAAGAGGGGTTTGTAAGCCTGGCTGATATGACATTATGATCATGCAAGAGTGGTAGGAATAGATTAATTTGTTTAAGACTTCCTGTTGCAAGGCTATGAAACTACAGACTAAGCAGTAAAAAAGCTGAAGAATGGCCTCTGTCAGAAAGATGTTACAGGTGAAATGTTAATCCCCAGACTGTAAGATAAATACACAAATACAAGAAGTGGGAGAACCTTTCTAATATTTTAAAGCAGGAGACTAGATGGTTCTTGTGTTCATAGCTGGGATATTAGCAAATTTGTTCTCAAAAATCTTCATTTTCTTGCCCAAGAGGTCCCTGTCCCTTATGCTAAAGATTCAGTGGAGTTAGGAAGTCCTGGCCATTGCTTTCCATTCCCATCTTTGGAGTTGTTTAGTTCATTATAAGCAATGTGATGCTGTTCCCTTGACAGATGAGAAAGTGACCACAACCTGGTTGGTCTCAGAGGATTGTAAATACTGGGATCTTTCTCAGGCTTTTGGTATTAGCAGAGATTAGTGATGCAAGGCTGAAATGGTCACTTCCAAGAAAGACATGCTACAGGACAAGGAGTGGGTCTCTCTTCTCTCAGTTCTGGGTCAAAACCTTATCAAGGCACGAATTTTCCCCCATTTTGAAACCTAGTATTGATTGCCTGTGCTTAGGCCAGTGTGAAATACCAGGTTTCCCACCAGCTGTGTAGCAGTACTGCCCTGGTGTCTTCTCTGTGCCAGTTCTGCATCCATAGTAAGTGCTGTCTGAAGGGTCTCAGCGACTGCACCGTACACCTTTAGTACACACACCAACAACACTGTACATCTGTCAGGAGACTGTGCCTGGATATATTTCCCTGGAGTGCTGGTATTGGTCCTTTATTATAATATACTGATTTCAAAAGTAATTCAAAGCATTTTTCAGAGGAGGTCAGTTTCATCATCCCTCTTTTACAGATGTCAACTCCCCAAGGTAGGAGCAGGAAAAAGACTTATCTATAGTTACAGAGGAAACTGGGAGCAGAAGCAGGCCTAGATTTCCAGTTTTCCACATGCAAGGATGCCACTTAATCCAGCAGGCCTTTCTGCAATGGATGGTGTTTCTATAGATCAGGCTTTTGGGGGATCATTTGATTGTTGTGATGGAGCTGTTACATTAAAAATAAACTCTTATTAGTATAGCTCCAAGTCCTAGATGTTGTTCACATCAGGATTTCACAGCTCTAACCTTTCTGATGCAGCTGTGACAGGTGCCTGTGCAGTGGTTCTGTCTCTACTTTGAGAGACTAAGAAACCAAGGCAGGGAATAACAAAGTGAATTCCAGAAGTCAGGTGTGGAGGAAGTAGCAAGTCAGTGGATTTGTTGGGAATAGTTTGCAGGTGCAGCACGATGATGCGATTCATCAAGCCCTGCATACACACACATCTCTACCCACCAGAGACCTGGAACTGGCAGATGGTGATGCAGAACACATGCTTCCAGGCTGGGATGGTGTTTCCCAATTGTTCTTAACACACAGTGATGAGGAAATGGTGGAAGGACAATAGGAACAAAGGCAAAGACCCTGACCCATGTGTGTATCAGAATAATCCTCTCCACACTCCAGTGGGATGCCGAGTGCTTGTGGCTGTACTTTGGGACAAGATGGGGTGGGAGTTCCTAGTGCTCATCAATAGTGCACAGCAGCTGGTTCAATTTGGATCTTTGATTGCCTGGAGCCCTGGAGCCCTTCAGGCGTGTGTATGTTTGCATCCAGCCTAATTAGCACCATTATAATTGTCATTAATGGCTTTTAATGAAGAACAGACGGTCCTGTCAAGGTTTCAAGCTGTGAAGTTCACTGACCCATTTATGCTAAAAGGATGGGAAAGAAAACAAAAATAAACCCTGGTTCCAAACTGATGGTGGTAGACTGAAAATGAAGATTGCCCAAACATAAACCTTATGTTTTCCTATGGAGCACGATCTGAAGGCATATGCAGATGCTGACCAAAGCCCTACTTTCTCTGGGGAAAACAGGAGTTCCTGCCACTTATCTTCATGAGGCTCTGACACATCAGTTATCTTTGTCATGTTTGAACTGAGACTTCCCCATAAATAAATGGAGGAAGGAAGGGATTGAGATGATACACTCAGGCCTTGGAAAGGGTCATTAGGCTAGGTCAGTACTATGGAATTAAGGAAAGAGAGTAAGGGAACATTAATTTGGAATGATTCTCACTAGTGTTCAAGTAACCTAAGTGAAGAATCCTAAAGAATTTTAACTTTACCCTCTTATTCTCTTTCACTTTTTCTCCAGACTTGATTATCACTCATACACGGCTGTGAATCACACTTCTCTTCAGGGCTATAGTTCCAAATTTTTCTTCCAGAAGATGGAATGCTGCTGTTTCTCATTAGGAACTCAGGTGGTCAGAGGTAAACATGGGATCTGGGTGGAGAAAAATTGGAAAAGATGAATCCCAAGCATAGATAATTTTCTAGGATGTAATTGTCTATCCAGGTAGCAGCTTTTCTTGTCTGCTAATTTGCTTAACAGTTATTTGAGTGAAAGGGGATGTGTAAATTATAAGCTCATGTTGATCAGTGCAGGGTCTGGCTTAATGAATAGAAACTCCTCTTTTAATTGTGAGAGAAACTTTTAGTCTGCCTATGATTCAGGATCTGCTTTTGGCATTGTGTTCTCCATCTGAGTGAAAACAACATACAGATAATATGGAGTGTATTCCTGGTGTTCACTTCTGTCTTCTGTTGTTGGATCCACCTCACTTACATGGATCATTCAAGAGTATCTGCACAACACAGGAAAGGCCTGATCAAAAATCTTATCATTATCCTGGTCATGTTCAAAAGGTTTCCTATCAGAATTCCATTAGAATTGCCAGTGCGATGAATGCAAGTTGTGTTAGCACTTTGTAGAGGAGTTTCACACAGGACCATGTGTCTGTCACTTCAGATTCATGTAGGTCCTACTGTTCAGTGTGGACAGATGAGATTTGGGGACTGAAATAATTATTGGCTCAATTGCAATGTCCTCAAGTTGAACTTGCAATGTGCCCATTTCTTTAAAAATTTAGAAGCACTTAAAGACATTGCTAAAAAGTATTGTAAGTAAGAGTAATAAATAATTTTTTCCTGGTGTTGGAGGAATAGTAAATAGTAGCTGTAAATTCATCTTCTCCCCTGCCAGCCCTCTCTTTTTTCCCCTCCCCTGACTTCTTGTTTTTACTTCATATTTTCATTTGAAAGAAGGAAGAAATTAAATTCATTAGCACTCATCCAGTGCCATATTTAATTAGCGGCAGTATGGGGCACTTCTGTAATCTTGTATACTGAGTACTGTGAGTTAAGAGGTTTTGTTTAGTTTGGGGTTTTTTCTGTTTCCTGTGCACTAGGATCTATTAAGGATTAAGCAGTGATACATTTGATTAATTTACATTGCCTTTATCGGGCTGCGGAAATAATTATCTCTCACTGTGAGAGTTTTCAAACAAACACAGTCATGTCCATGAAGTAATTTCCCAAGGAGTCTCTCTGGAGCTGCAAAAGGAGACTTACAGTATTAACCAAAAAAATTCTACTGTTCTTCCGTGAGTCCTTCCCAGCTGTTTTACAAAACTTCACCTGCCTTCCTACCTGGTCCATGCCTACCAGGAAAAGGTAAGGCTCATAGAAATGAAGACCCCTTATATCATGAGATGTGTAGCTGACTTCCCACAATCCCTTCAGCTGTGTTTCAGATGTGTGCTTAGAAGTAACACACCCTTTATTCTAGTCTGTCCTCTGGAAGTTTAGACAGGAGGGATTGGGAAGGCCTGTGGAAGCAGCTGCAGCAGAACATCCATACGCAATGGCTACGTAACATGCACAGGAAAGGTTTTGTCATTAGGTCCTGCACCAGGCAGCAGCTGAACACCGAGGGTGAAGAGGAAGCACGGCAAGCTTCGTTAGGCTGAGTGGAAGCATTTTCACAGAGTCTTATGGAGAGTGAGAAAGTCACACTGGCGATCAGTAGAAAGTCTAAAAGCTGCAAATGTCTGCCATCTTACCATCTCTAGCTGGGCTGGAGGATCCTTTCTTTCCCTCTTTCTCTTCAGTTAATAAATGCTTTGTTACTTACATATGCAGCAAAGCTTTTTAAGGCTTCTTTTTAGTATTTCCTTTATCTGTCCATTAATTACAGTTTTCCTGGGTTTTGAGGTGTTCAGGAGTGCGTGTGTGTGTTTTTTTATCAAGGTGTGTAATCCATATGGGAAAGTGAAATATTTTCCAGGTAGGAGCATGCAGGAGAGACAGGGATGAGGAGAGCTTGGCTGGCAGCTGTTGAAAACAACACTGACTGCCAACGGTAGAAGCTTGGCAGATGGAAAGGTGTAAATCCACAGAGAAGGTCTTGTCTATGCAGACTGAAAAATAATCTAGAGGCTAGTGAGAGACAAGGTAGAGGAACACTCAGATATGAGCCAGTTTTGAGAATCATCTACTTGAATGCACTGGAAAGCTCAAAGAGGTGAAAAGAATAAGCAATCTCTGAGTAATGCCTCTAAAGATGTGGAGGCTTTCTACGAGGGTAGCTTGAAAAGCACAAGAGTGAGAAAGAGATGTGTGAAAAGGGGTTTAAAGAAAGAAATCTGGGGAGAGTCAGGCCAGGGAAGGCTCTTGCATGGGGCAGTCCAGTGCTTGGAAACCAAGGTGTTTCCTGAACAGGTTTGGATGTATCAGGGTAAGAGTCTGAACACTTTTTTTTTTTTGGAAATATGGTAATACTATTCACTGCCATCAATGTACTTCTTTATTTCAGTCTTGGATACTTTTGCCAGGCCTTCGAATGTATTAACATATTTCTTTTGAAAGGCTTTCTCACCCCTGATTAATACCTGTATAAAAATTTTGGTACACTCAGATTTGGTAACAAATGTGATTTTCAAGTGTAATGTTAATTTGTGCATCAAGACTTGTTGCAATCTTAATTGGTTTATATCTATCCTTTAGTACCTAAACATTTAGACAAGGGTGTAAGTACAGGATCTCCACAACTTGCTCTTCCAAGAATTAGTCGCTTTATAGTGCTGGCAAATTGCTGTTCTAAAGTATATCCTGGGGCAACAATTGTCAGTAAAGATCTAGCTAAGTTAAGCCATTTATTATTTTAGATCTTTGATTTCTTTCAAAACTATGCCATCACTACTGTTTTCCACACTTTAGAAAGTATTCAAAGACATAATGGCCTGAATGAAATATCTCACTTGTATTTTTCTCCTGTTTTGAGACGCACCATATCATTAATTTCAGAGGGGAAAAAATTGATGTAAAATTTGTGGCTTTATAGCAGTTTCCATGGGAACCAAGTATGAGATACAAAGGTCAGGTACATGGTTCACCCACCAGCTCTCCCCAGGGAACCTGTGCAGGTGACAATTAACAGGTGGGGCCATGTGACTGTCCTCACATCATGATTTAAGCTATAACTGAACACATGCAATATTTACAGAGAAATTTGAACCCTGCTGGCTTTGTATTCTGTTACAATTTAAATTACCAGTTTAAACTTGCCAGTACAAAAATGTCAGGTTACAGCCATGTTTGCAGAATTGCAATAGGAAATAGCACAAACGGAGCAGATACTGAGGGTGTGTAACTGCAAATATTACTTGATATGTTTAAGACACTTGATATTTTTTTAAGCCGTCTGTAAAGTGCATCTGAATGTTCACTTAAATTTCAGTAATCTCTGGAGAGTCCTAGACCCATTTTTCAATGCTGTCCTATTTTAGGGTGTTGTACCATAATTTACATGCAAATAGTATCTGCGTACTATTTTGAACCAAAGCCCAGGGAGAATCTGGTAGAGGTCAGAAAGGTTGAACATATGGCTTATATTTAGAAATCACTGAAGTTTCATTTAGCTGTACTTGGTGCTTCATGCGACTGTGAAGGGGGTAAATACAAATGTAAAAGTGATACTTAAGATTATGATTTTAAAGTTATTCCACAGTGAAGCACAAGGTATACAATGAAAGGAATTCCCCCTTTTTTTTTTCTTTAAAGAGGGAATATATGTATATTTGTGGCAAGGCAGATGATATTCAGTGATGCTACAGCAAACAAGCTTCATGGGCACCTAACTCCAAATTCCCACCTTTCAAAGTGGGAGCCTAGAGTTTGCCCATCACTAGCAAATTGAAGTCTGTGGGATGCAACACAGAGGTTTCCCCAACAACCAGTGAGTGTCCAGCACAGGGAGGAGGCAAACATGTCTGAGGCAGGATTCCTCCCTGCTGGGCACATGCTGAAATTCTGGCAGAAATGTTGCAGTGCATTATGCTGAGCAGCTGAACCCATGGGTACCCTGTGTGACTGACCATTTCTGATCAACTTGATATTCAAACTGATTTCTGTTACAACTTAATTACTACCAAAGCTTGAACCAGCAGTGTTCGTGCTGTCAGCCTAAAGGACAAGTAGACATGGCAGCTGTTAGGTCTGGACTTTTAGAAGGCTTGGCACAGTGCTGTGTGGCACTCTGGTACGCAAACTCAGGAAGCAAAACCCACACAAGATTGGCACAACCAGTGCAAAAACTAGACTGAGTAATCTATCAATAGTTCCTTGTCAAGCTGAGAGAATATTCAAGTGTGGTCATCAGAAATCTGTCCTGGGTCCAGAAATATTCAATATTTTAATTTGTTATTTTGACAATGGGAGGACAAGTGAGCTTATGGGATTTGCACAGAGTACCAAGCCAAAAAGGATTGCAAGTCTTGTGGAGGACAGAATTAAATTCATAATGATCTTTGTAGACTGAAGAAACTATGTAAAATCCAATGAGATTAAATTCAGTAAAGACAAGTGGCTAGAAAAAGGAAAAATCAAATATAAAAATACAGAAGTATCCAGTTTTGGCACCATGCTTTGAGAATGATAGACAAATGGGAGAGAGATCAGAGTTCTAGAAAATACAGCCTGAGTAGAAAGATGAAAGGAACTGTGTGGAAAAGGAAAGACTGTGGTAAGTGTAGCATTTAATATAACAAATAACACATCAGAATATATGATATGATATTAATAAACATATATATGAAGATGATTGTTAATATATGCCAGGTAGTTGCAGTGAAGATTAGGTATTCTCAGTATCTAATAAAGTAAGAATACGATGAGTTTTTATTTGCAAGAAGAGTTTAGGATTAGATTTTAAGGGAAAGCTGCTTGTACCTTTAGGAAGATAACACTGTAAGAAGAGCTACCTTGAGAGGTTATGAAATCTGAAGTTCATAAGTATTAGTGAGATGAAAATCCATTTACGGTGATTTTTGCATACTAATCCTACCTCATGTGAGGGAATGTATTAGGAGGAAGGTATTCAGTGAATCTGTGCTAGGCAGGGATGTCAAGGGGAATAGTGTGTAGGAATGAATGTGTAAAAAATTGAAATACCCGTCTTTTTGTTCTGTATTATAGCTTCACCTTTGCATTCTTGCTCCTCATGGGAGGCTGTCTTTTGTCTGTGGTCTGTCAAATAATATGGGCAAGGCCCTGTGCCATTTCATTTAGCTTCAGAGTTATTTCTGCTTTGAGAACTCTGGAAGAGTTAACTACAGATTGTCTTTCACCTTCGGTTAATCTGTGAATCTGTTTTGTATGGTCTAAGATTATCAAAGCTCTTGCTGCAAAAATTTTAAGGAAAAAGGTTTGACAATTTCTACTGCCAAATAGATAGGGACTTCTGAAAATGTTGATCTTCCTTGGGGTTAATAGAACTGCAAAAGACAGATAAATGTATGCTGAGTGTTTATCTCCTTTGTATAGCATGCTAAATTGATATATTTAAAAATATTTAACTTACTCCATTAGGAAATGATAACAAGCATTCTCTAATTATCACGATCCAGAAGCTGTATAAAATGCTTGCACAAAAATGGGCAGGTTCAAACGAATTCAAAGTTGTTTAAAGGATTTGGTAACTTAGCCAGTATAGAGAGAGCATGGCAGTGTAAACTATGAATAAAGCATGTCTACTTGCAGGTATAAGAAATGTGGTGTCATTCACTTGCTTGTATCTGCAATATGTCAGGCAACTATGACAACTCTGTGATAAGCGTTGTACTTTGCAGCAACTTTTTCCATTTAATTACTTGAAGCTGATCCCAGAACAAGAGGATGTATATTGCCGTGTTGGTGGACAGCTAAGTGTCTCCCATTCAAATGTAAATACAGAGATTAAATTTATAGCAGGATATGGCACAGTAGACTGTGTCATGAGTCACAGTGAGATAATGTATGAATAGCTTCAAGGTCAAGAGACAAAATGTGTGATGGGCTGATCTTCGTGTTTAGCTTATAGATAGAGAAGCTTGAAACCTTTGTGGAAATGGCCTTTGTTGCTAAAAAGCTGTTTCAAGGAGCTGGTTGAACCAGTAGTACCCTATCTTTGCTTGTTGCTTCAAAATGAAAATTGTGTTGCTGGCTGGCCTGTGTGTTGTGCATTCTCACACTGGTCTCCTGGCCTGTCTCTGGCACCTGGCTGATTTCCTGGCCAGCCCCATGGCTTCTGTGATGGTCTGGTTCCTTCTTACCAGTGTACAACCACTGAGGGTTTGCTAGGACATCGATCCAGTTGCTAAAGATTTTGAAGTTCTGACCAATGACCAATTGAGTGATTGTCTCGCAGTACAGAACGGCCACCTTCTTATGCCTACTGTTGCAGCTTCCTTTGGGGAAGCTCCACTGTAGTTTCCTGGGGAAGTTCATCTATTGGATAATATGGTCCTTATGGAGATCTCCTTAAGGAGATTCATTCCATGAATTCTGTTGTCTCCCAGCATTTGCATGCTGGTAGACAGCACAGCCCGTAAGAACAGTGGAGCTGGAATGCAAAGGCAGACTGTGAGGTAGAGAGAACATGGCCCACAGCAGCACTGAAATCTATGTTTGCCTTATCATATGAAACCACACACTAGTTTCCTCTCCCCACCCCCATCTTGTTTCCTTCAAGGCAAATTATAGATTCTCAAAGACCTTTTTAAGCAGGATATGACTGAATTTCAAATCTTTTATTTACTGTGCATTGTGAGAAGGGAAACTGATGGTAACCTCCCTACATGACTTTTGTTCAAGCAATACTTTTCTCTGGCTGGCTGCAAATGTCTGCCTCTGTGTGATATTTCCTGCTCCTGTTCTCTATGTGAGCTTTAATTAAGTTGTAGCCAGTGGGGCAAGGCATGGGTCTTCTATTTTCTTGAACAAATGGCTGGCCTCTAAGACAGTCTTCACCATCCTTTAGCTGTGCTGCTCTAAAGGTCTGTTAAATGTGGACTGTGGAGGAGTCACATACAATGTACATTGCAGTTAAACACTTATAAAGGTAAGGGGCCAGTGTATTTATTTGTTCTGCTAGTCCACTTTGAAAAGCTTGCAGAGCTTCCTTCAGCCTGACACATTCATGTGTTTCACATGAGCATTTTCACTGCTAACCAATCCAGACTCTGACTTTCTGAAATTACAGACAGCCTCTTTGTATTGTTTTTGCAGGCAGTGACGAGCACCTCTTTATTGATTTCACAAATACTATGTATAGCATCCAACATAAAGACAGGAATAAATCAGTGAGCAATTTGCCCCAGCTTAAGGGCTCAAAGTTATGAGAAGGATATTGCCTTCACGGTCTGCCCTACCCATGCTGTGGTCTTCTGCCTGCCAGTAAGTTTGCCAAGTCTCTGTGTTCCAGTTACCATTGCTATTGTTTGCCTGTGGGAAGTTGTGATTTCAATGGCTGACCTGTGAACTGCAGTGATTAGAATCATAGAAATGTAGAATGGCCTGGATGGAAAGGGATCTCATACAGATCATCTAGTTCCAACTGCTCTATCATGGGCAGGGACGTCTTTCATTATACCAGATTGCTCAGTGCCTCATGCATCCTGGCCTTGAACACCTCCAGGATTGGGGCATCCACGGCTTCTCTGGGCAACTTGTTCCAGTGCCTCACCAACCTCACAGTAGGAAACTCCATTCTAATATCTAATCTAAACATACCCTTCCATTTAAAGCCATTCCCCCTCATCCTGTCACTATATGTTCTTGTAAAAATCTCTCACCACCTTTCCTGTAGACTCCTTTCAGGTACTGGAAGGCTGCAATATGGATAGCTTGAAGCCTTGTCTTCTCCAGGATGAAAAAAAATTCTCTCAGCCTTTTCTTGTAGGAGAGGTGCTCCATCCCTCTAAACACCTTAGTGACTCTCCTTTGAACTCACTCCAACAGGTCCCTGTCCTTGCTGTGCTGAGGACCCCAGAGTTGGATGCAGCACTGCGGGTGGGGTCTCATGAGGGAGAAATAGAGAGGAAGAATCCCCTCCCTTGCTCTACTTGCCCTTACTGCCTTCGATGCAGCCCAGAATGTGCTTGGCTTTCCGGGCTGCAAGTGTAAAGTACCAAGTCATTGCAAGGCAAATTGTTCATCCCCTCATCCAACAGCAGCCCCAAGTGTTTCTCAGTTGGGCTGCCCTTGATCAGCTCATGACTGAGAACAGAAGGATACACTAAACATTTTGTGGAATCTCCTCTGGGAAAGGCAATTGGCTTGGAACTCAAGAGCTGTCCTTATCTCCACAAGTGATCTCTACATCAGTGAAGGTTTGTGAATCATAGCCCTGTGCTAGCTTAAAGGCAGTTCAACTTTCTCATGTAGCAAAATCTGTACCATTGCTCACTTAAAGGCACATTCATGATGGCTTTAGGTGGAAGGTGTTCATTGCAGGAAACTGAATCCACTCTTGGATTTGCTAATTCGGTGCTATTTACATACCAGCCAGTCAGTGCAGCCTAAATCAGTCTTTACTACACAGCCTCAAGCCTGTGGGAAGCTTCAGCTCATGAACTGTCTGTCCACTCTATACAGAACACATTATGCCATAGCTTCCAGTGGTAATGCTGATTGCATTCACTTGCTTGCATTGCTGTAATAAGAATATATGACTTCTCTCCAAGACTCTAGATAAAGGCATGCATTTTTAACAGCTTTGGAAATCAGCCAAAATAGGTTTGGTGGGTTGGCTTCTTTTTAATTCTTTTCATGCCTACTGAAGGTCACATGCTGTAACTTGGCCTCTCTGTAAAAGAATGAACTTGAGGGCACAGGTTCCCAGTATGGCTTCTCTTGCATTTCCGACTTCAGGTTTGAAACTCAGTTTCTGTGGGAAAGGTAAAAAGTGCTGAATGCTGAGGTGGTAGGCTGTCAGAATGCTAGGACAGGTGTAGATACACGAGTTCCCAGCCTTGCTGCTGCCTGTGCAGTCTCTGAGATGTCATGCACACTCTGTGTCTGCCTTGTAAAGCTGTGCAACAAAGCTACTGTTTCCATGCCCCCCATTGTGTGCTTGTTCCGCTTGTTCAGCTCTCTCCTTTTAAGCTGATTCGTTCAGTTCAACTGAAATGCAGTTCAAATTCTTGTGGTCTTTCTGGCTTTGCATCTCACTGCTGTTGATTGCTCATCTGCTTTCCTCCTCTGTATGTCAATATGTACATAATATCACAAGAGGATTGGCTGCTCAAGGTAATAGCAAATACTTTTCAAAACATACAGCCAGGTAACAAATTTTTGTGCATCACTGCTTCTGTTAAGCTTCACAAAGCAAACCGAATTTCAAAATGTCCATGCAGTTACTCTGATATATTCTGCTGATGGTGAAAAGAAGATTTTTTTTCTATCCTTCTGACAGCAAGTCGTTCAATTCGTCAAACACTGTATCATGGATAGACAAGTTGGGTACTCAGCTTCTCCAAGGAAGAAGCTAGTTTAGAAGAGTCTGATAGTTGTTGCCATAGACATCCCCCTCAGTGATTCCTCATACTTGAATAAAGGTGTTTTTTCCTTTGAAGCACAGGTGAGGGTACATTTTACAAGTAAGAAAACAAAAGGATGAAGAGTTTTCTTTCAAAGATCACATGAAGATCATGGAATTAAATTAAATCAGAAACCTAAAACCACGTAAAACTCCTAAACTCTCAGAGGTTTCCATTGATGTTAATTATATTTTTGGGGTTTTTTTCCCCCTCAGGTCTGAGGATATTTTAGGACTTAAAAGCTAAGACTTGGGGTTAGGAGGTGGGAGGTTCTGCTCCTGCTTTGATCATCATTGAGAAAAGGGTTTATATGCAATTCTCTCTAGAATTTGCTTTAGAAATACTACTAGACATTCTTTACCTGGAGAAAAGAACTGCCACTCATCCCATGCTTCAGTTCCATGTAGAAGCCTTACATGTAGCTGTGTATTTCTGTGATGTTTCAGCATTGCTTTATGATTGTCTTTGGGAAGTATTATGAGATCATTGAAAGGAGAAGAGACACCAAAGAGAGAAAGATGCAAAGTTGTGCATTTTAACTTTCACAAGGGTGAGTTTTTGCTTTATCACTCTCTGGGGATGAGTGAATAGAATTACTGTTGGGTTTAGTTCATAACAATCCAACTGAGTCAGTAGTGTGATGGTTCAGCATCTTTCCTTCCTCTGTCTCCAGAACCTGGATGTGCTCCTTAATTCAGTAGACTGATGCTTGTACCGGCAGGGGGATGGGACAGACCCAGGAGCAAAACACGGTCGGACAGAAGTTATGAAAGTTATTTTGAACAACTCTAGGTGATGTGTCTTGATTGCAGGGGAAAATACATTCCACATCACGACTGCTTGCTATTCAAGAGAGCAGACGTGAACCTCTTACTTAGGTTAGTCCAATATGCAACTCTGAATGGGCACTCATTAGAAGTGAGTGACTTAGTAATGGCATTCTACAAATTAGGAAGAAGGATGGATCACAGGAGCTAGAGGCCAAGGCTGCTAGGAAGTGAAGGAGCGTGATTGGTGTGGAAAAGGGCAGGCTGTCAGCATTCTGGTGTCTGGCTTAGTACCTTGCCTAACAGTGATTTCTGGCAGGCTGTCAGGTTTCAGTGAAAATGAACATCAAATGGGTGATTCATAGCCAGTGCCTTTAAAACAGCCTGCTTACTTCCAGATGGAGTACAGGGAGAGTAGTGGTTCATGCTTCCCTACCTTACTTGCAGTCAGGTGCTTTCTAATTTCTTACTGCTGGTGCCACTGACAGTGCAGTACTTCAGAGCCAGCTCTTTAAGCCATTTACTGCCCCCTTTCCTCCTCTGTTCCTTCCTTAGCCAGCTCCCAAACTGCAGGCAGTGCTTCCTGTAAAGAGCTTGCTCTTTTGAGTCCTGTGGCATCTCCAGGGTTCAGGTTGTAGCTGTTTTTAATTTGGTTTTGGAGAGGGACTCTGCAACTGGACCACACTAATCTTTCCTTCCTGCTCAGTTGAGGTGGAGATGTGTTTTCTGGTAATGGACCAATAGATTACTTAGGGATGTTATCCATCACACAGACAGAGGGAAAACCTGCAGATTTTCTTACAGGGCTGAAGATTTCAAAGGATGCTGAATGCGTCAATGCTAATCCTGCACTGGGCGGAATGCCAGAGTCTGCCTAATGCCTTTGCTGCTCTGACATTTGAGCCTCCATCCTAATGGATACCAAAGCGGATCCCTCCACCTCACAGAGCCATTAATTAGAGCCTAATGACTTTCTGAGAGAAAGGCCTCGGAAATGAGGTTCAGAGAATTTCCTACCGATAATGTGCGGCGTAAGTACCAGGTTGGCCTGCTTTGGTCAGACTCTGAGGTCTTTTAAGTCAAATGCTCTGTGCTTCTCTTTACAGTATGTACCTTTTTTTTATTGTAACATAAAACACAAAATCTATTCAGTGTGGAATGACAGCTTCTCTTACTTCTGAAGCCATTTTCAGTCTTCTCTGAGCACTGAATGAGTTTTAAGCTCTGCTGGCATGGCTCTTGGAATGACAACTCCCTTTACACCCAGAGTTCTTTTCAGTCCCAGGTTCCTGCAATTGTGGTTTCTATGAATTTTTGCTTTATCTGAAGTTAAGTCTGATTGTACAAAGATCCCATTTTTATTTATTTTTCTTTTAGATAACATCACCTCATTTTTTTTTCCTCTAGACATTGAATTCAGTATTCATTTTCCATTAGTTTAACTCTGAGACTCCCATTTTCTTGACAGAACTAAACTCCAAGCATTGAGAGCAGTTTTTCGTTCCTAAATATTAATGCATTGGGGTTTTTAATGTATATTCTGTAAGATTTCTAGGCTTTAACCTCTGGCTGTGAACTGTACTTGTACATTGATGGCAGAGTATATGAATGTGTGGTGTCTGTTTTTTTGGGAAGTCAATTACGATGGTTGGATGCATCAGTATTTTCTGTCAATCTCTTTGTGAGGTGACTGGAAGTTCTGAGAAGTGCAATTCATACTGGTAGCAATCAAACATATTTTCCCAGTAATTTTCTTAGAAGTAGTTGTGTAGGCATCTACATAATGCTTTTGTCAGATACTCATTTAGTATTGCTACAATAGGATTAGTATTGGCTTGCACAGGAGTTGGAGGAAAAACTCTCTCAGAATTTTGACTTGAAGGCACAATCATGTAATTTTTCCAGTGTCACCAGCAGTTACACTGACTTCCAAGTGGCTTTGCAAGAGTTTGCATTCAGTTAATGCGATCAAGTTTTAATAGAGACTGGGTTCCCAAGGCGAGCCTCTGCCATTTCGTTTTGCTCTGTTGGATAAACATATCTAAGAGCTGGGTTCAGTAGTCTCCCCTCTGGAAGGCTATTTAGGACATACTACATGTCAATTGCTGTACCTCTTACATAAGCCTTATACCAGAATTTTGAAGTTTAAGCTTTTTTTTTTTAATATACTTTAGTGCTTCTACCTGTGTTATTTTTGCCAAGCCAGGATCTTCAGTTTTGTTATAAAGTGAACCAAAGCTGAAGAAAATTTGAATGAGTATGTCTTCTTGTTTCTTCATCATGGGAGTTTTTTAATGTGTACATTAACTTTTTTCAGATTTTCAAATTTATACTGAGAGTAAAATGTTATCTTTAGCTATATTTAAAATCCTAGTATAATCTTTCAGTTGAAAAGATTTGTAGGAAAAGAGGAAAACCAGAAGATGTTGCCCTTCCACTGTGCACTTTACATTACAGGTTGGTGTTAAACTTCAGCTCATAAAAGAGAGTGAGGCTGTGTATGAGCCATGGGGTGTGCATGTGTGTACCTGTTCAAGTAGGAGGCAGGGGGCTGATTTAGCTGGAAGCAGAATGGGAGATTTTAACTATGGGTGGGAAAAGAGAGGGGTTCTGGGATGTTTCTGAGAGGTCTGTACACTCCATATCCTCAAGGAAGGACAAGGGAGTTGTGCTTTCTGTAGCTGAACGGATCAGTGTGTAAAGGCAGGAGTATCCTTCTGTCCCAGCACTGCTTCATGGCCACAAGGATCAGTTTACTGTCATCTTTGTTTCTCCCACACACTTATTTCCTCTTTTTTTGCATGAACTAACCTCTTTTTTGAGCTTAGGATGCCATAAATTTACCAGTATGACTCACAGAATTGATTAAAGTCCCTCTCAGTGTTCTAAGGAAAAGAGACTGGCACCCCCCAGCTCCAAGGCAAAAGTCCAGCAGGGCATGATTTCATGGTTTGACAGGACATTGTGACCAACCCGCTGTGGTGATGGCCCAGCAGGTGACTGACTGGGGAGGGGGCTGGTTCAGAGAGGCCTTTGGCTCATGCTTGGGAGAGAACATGGGATGTGCAGGATGTGCTCACTTGCTACTTTAACCATTTTGTTGGCTGCTGCATTTGGTAGCAGTGTGCACTCACTGTTTCTTGGGTTAGGGTAACTTTGCGCTGGAACAAGAACAGGATTTGCTTTTTGGAGTCTGAACTGATTTCTAGGATGGAGAACTGTAAACTGTATTTTGGAGTGTGTTTAATAAGGACAAGGGATTGATTATTTGAGAGGGATGGCAGATTATCTCTTACTGTAGTACCTACAGACCTTTCAGATATGTAAGCATAACATAAGTAACAGCCTGAGTAGATCTCATTAGAATCCAGGAAATGACAGGGCTCACTTTTACCAGATTGATGCTGTGTCTATCCAAAATGCAGTCGTAAGCTGTGTCTGACCTGTGGACTCTGAATTTCTCACCCATACAATGTGAAAACAGGGAAACATTCAAATTTGATATTTGAGGGCCCAGATCTATTTTGCTCCAGTGATAGCAGTAGTGGCTGTTGCTGTGCAACATTTTGTTTGGACAGCCAGAAGTCAAAATCTTTAAATTATATCTTCTGGCAAAGGGGAGGGAAGAAGGAGAACAGATTGTTTAAATGTATGATTTTAATCATGTAGGAAAGTGGCAGGAAAGGAGGTTTTGTAAAACCCCTAACATTCATGTGGCTGCATTTAAAGATTGTAGATTTGACCAGATTTCTTTCTTCCTTTTTCTCTTACATTCTGAAAAAAAAAAAAAAAGAAAAATTGCCTCCTTTTCATAGCTAATTTTAAGAAGATTACCCAGCAAGCTTTGAAAAATGCTCAGGTTTTGTTTAAAAATAATTGCCTAATATTTTAATTTTGCTGCATGATTATAAAACCACAGACAAATATCTCAGTCATATCACTTGCAAGGTTTTATGTCAGGCTGGAATTCTCTAGTGCTTCAGATACAGTCGGAAACCTGAGTCTGATGTCAAGGCTATGGCTGAAGTACAAAGGCTTTCTTTGGGTAACATGAAATAATTAGAACAGGAATAAAACGCATGAAACACATATGTGTTTCTTTGGTGCGGAGTGGGAATGATGTGAACAATTAACTGCTTACATACAAGGACCTCATCCTCGGATTTTTCAGATTCCTTAAGCTTGAGGAAGCTAGAGTAGATACAATTTTGGAAAAGCATATGAGGGAGCATTCACTAAGAACAACTTTTACAAAAAATTCAAAGGAGACAGGTTGCGGTCTCCCCTTTGAAGGGGAGGGTGTGGGGAGAGGGAGAAAAGTTGAGAGAGTAGAGAATGGCATGAGAATAAGGTGAAAGAGGGCAATTCAGCAGTCAGCACTTTCCCATCTCCGGAGGCTTGCATTTAAGCACATCCATCCAGTGCAGCTGCAGCTTCATTTTAGGAATCAGGAAATAAGCTGAGTGGCAAAGAAAGATAGGAACTGACAGCTCTCACTGTTCAGGCTCTCCCCTTCGCTCTGGGAGAGCAAGTAGAGAAGAGCTTTTCTCCCGCGGAAGCGTGTACCATTCGCCAGCGGGATCATTGCTTAGTGGAGAAAATGGGATAGAGAGAGAAGGACTTGGGAAGTGTATGGTCCCAGCTGCCTGGGTGAATTAAGCACGGTGCCTGTGTGAGTTTTGCTGACTCTGTGCCTCCACGGGATCGGGGCTGGGGAGACATGGGATGGGAGAGCAAGTGACAGGTGTGAATCTGCTGACATTTTGTTTCCAGTGGTTTGCCATTAACAGCTAAGCTTATGCTCTCTGCTTTAACAAAACCCTTTTAGAGCCCCATTAGTGCTGCCTTTGTTTCTTCTAGCCTGTCTCATATATAATTGTATCTTGTTTATGGAAAATCCTGAGGTGAAGTGGAAGCAATTTCTCTTCATTCCAGGTGGCAGCGGAGTAGAAGCCAAATCCTGCTGATGCCAAGGACCAGTGCACTCCTGAGCCTTCATGCTTCTTCCTTTTTTCCCCTCCCATTATATTTTTGCCAGGAGCAAAATGCCACCAGCTTGGTGGGTTGCTTTTCTTGGAATCACTGAAGATGGCCTATGGGGTCTTTTACAGTATTTTGAATGTCACTGCCTTTTGTGGAGCCTGGGGTGAGAGGGGACATCTGTAGATCATGTCCTTGACTGTGCCACAGCAGGGTGCGTCCATCCCATCCCTGCTCTTGTGGTAGTGCTTTTGGCAGCTGTACATACCAATGACAGAGCGTCTCTCCCAGCAGCTTCTGGTGTTTCGTGATTGTCTGTCAGAGGTTTTTAAAAAGTATAGTGCTTCTACTATCTGAAACCAAGACTGATTACAAATTATGTCTCCAGTGGGTAGCAAGCAGAAGTCAGCAGCCAGTGGTATCTGCTTCTTGGCACCTTAGAGTGCAAATGTGGTGAGTAGCACTAATACCCATCCAGCTGTCAACTAGTCCATAAATAATACACGTGTGGGGCACTGAATGAGACACTGAATACACAGGCTGACTCAAGTGTAACCCCTGCCCTAAAAATGCTTGGTTACAGCAGTAGCAGAAGAAATACTAGATTGAACACCTTTTTTCTCTGTGTTACTTTTGGTCACTTGGCTGGCTTCTTTTTGGGGGTGCCTGCGTAACCTGTGAGTTGCAGGGATCACAAGAGGCTGAAGCAGTGTAGCCTGCTCATCATTTCTGTAGTGCAATGTGCTGTATGTGGCGCTTCAATGGTAAACCCGTGTAAATCTGTAGTTTCTAAGAAGGCGTGTATAGAAATTGGCTTATTGATTTACACTTTTTCCAAATCCTAGGTCTCATTAAGCAAAACACTGGAGTGAAGTAACTTTTAGTTTTGGTTCTCTCCCTCCCCCAAACTAGAACTAGAAATATTTTAATTTGACTTCAGTTTAATGTTTCATTTAGAAGAAACTATTTTTATTTCCAGGTAATTACAGTAAAAGCCAGTGAAAAGTAAACTTAATATGTCAAAGAATTGTCTGATAACCAATTATTTCATATTTGGTATCTGAATTGTTCAGGTATTTTCTCAAAATATGAGAAAAAGAAAGAAGTTCAGCTTGCTCTTCTGGATCAAGACCTGGACTCTAAATGATATTCTCTGTCTCTGTTACCATTACTGTGCTTTTAAGTTTGCTTGAATTACTATTGCTGTGTTTTGTTTGTAAGTCTCATCTTCATTTAAATGTGATCTGTTCTGGGAAGAGCCTTGCTGAGCCCATCCTAATGGCTGGTTAAAGCCACAGTACTCTGTCTTGCTTTTGTGCTGCTGTTCTTCTTCCTTATAGATTAGTCAATCCGAAACACTTTCCCTCATGACTTCAACAAAGGTAAAATCAGAGGAATGATAATGGAAAGTGATTGAGGAAGAGTAATGGAATATGCTGCAGCTGTTTATCCACTTTAAAAAACAAATAGTCCTCCCACACAGCCTTACTGCAGCAACACCAACATCTACTTGTCACCATTTCTCTGCAGTTCCTTGCTTTAGTCCTGTTTGCTTCTTCTTCTCTTGGACTTTAGGAGCACCTAAAGTCAAAGAAAATACCCTGGAAGTTGTGCCTTCTTTTTTTTTTTTTTATCATTTATTCATACCTTGCCACCTCCTGTTGCTGCTTGACTTAATACCTTCCCAGCAGATATTGTTGGGGGGCAGCTTACCCTGAAAGGTGGCCTGATACCAAATATCAAGTTGTTAAAACTGCTTGAATGACAAAAAAGGAACCTTTCTTGTCTATGGAAAAGAGCTCTGCAAGTGCTTTAAAGCATGTATAGAATAACAAACAACTTCTAGAGAGAAACCAGTGTAGAGAACTAAACATTTAGTCATATTATGGAAGCACAATTCATAAAAAAATCATGCATAGGATGCATATGTAGTTGAAGTATGCAAGTATATGTAATTGAAGAGTATTTGAATGAGAGAAGAAATAACTTCCTTAGGCCAGGTGAAGTGCTGGTGTATGGATAAGAGCACATTCCTCACCAGACACAGTAGCAGAAGGAAGCTGTCGAGTAATGATTTTAAATTTCTTTGTGTGGGCAAACTGTCTGAATTATTGATGTTTCACCTTGTCACCAGCAGCTTGTGTTATGGAGATGTAATAACAGCTTCTGCTGCAGGTCACAGAGACCAAGTAACTTCATCCTTGAGAGATGACTTTACCAGTTTTTTTTCTTTTCCAAGTTATGTATAGATTGTTCAATTAATGTGGATGACTGTTGTCTCCCTGTGATTCTGTGTCTGATTTTGAGGGGTATCTTTACCCCCCAATTATATTTTTTTTTTTGGTGAGACAAATACAAGAGTGTGGGAATTTGAGTTGTGACTTTACAATTATGGATTTTCCTGGGTTGGTTTTCCAGTGCATATATGAGTCACTTTGTGTAGCTTACAACTACACTGCTGTTTGGCTTGCAAATTTATTTTACTGATCTCTTCTTCAGTTTTATCTTTTTAATATAACTTGTGGAGTAGTCCTTCCCTTGACCTCTCACCTCACTTTGTATTCTTCCATGCCTATGTCTGCTTTGCACAGTCTCCCACCAGTTTCACCTCCCATCTTGAAAGATATAATTTCTGCTCACCTGTTTGCTCTTGTCCACTCATTTTAACTTAAAATTAAATCTTCTCCCCCTCCCAATAATTTTGTCCTAATTTCTTGATTAGTATTTTTTATGACTTTAATTTGGATTTATGTTTTGTTTGCTTGGAGTGTTTATTTTCAGTCTGTAATTATATTCAAGGCAGAAAATATGTCTGCATTTAAACCCACTGTGTAAATCAATGGTGCAATGTATATCTGACTTTAAGAGTTACACAAAATAATCCATAGATTAAATAAAGGAAGGCAGCATAACCAGTGGAGTAAAGGTTGCAAAAGAGGTATTCTGCTTCCAAGGCATATCGGCCTAGGAAAGGGACAAAACTCAGTATCTCTGTGCTTCCTTCTGATTTTCTTTTATGTTCCTTTGTTCAGATTCATGGCACGGCTGGACAAGGGAAGGATTCAGATGATATTAATATTGTTGGTAGAAAACAAAAGGTGGTGCTTGGAGACTTCTTTTCCTGCCTTCTTATCTTTACTAATTCATCATGTAGCATCCTGTAGATGGTAGCTAAGACCCACAGGACATCTGCCCTGTGCATTGGATAAACCTAGAGAGAGATCTGTGCTTTGTTAGTGAGCAGAACTTTCTTTCTATCAAAGCTGCAGAGTACCGAGGACAGCATGTGCAGGGGATGAATCAGACGCCATCACAGGACCAGACCACTTGATCCCATTTGGTGACTGGTACTCCTGCAGTTGTAGTCCCTACATCCCTAAGAATCTCCTACAGTTGGCAGTAAACAATTTGTGACACAAGTTTTCATAGCTGAAAGTCTGGAGCATGAACTGGCTTATTCGGGATTTAGATTCTACTGTACTTCCCATTTAAAAGGAAAGTTGTGGCTTTTTGTACTTTGGCTAACCCATCAGTGCTGTTCCCCCAAGGCCAGACAGAAAGGGCTTTCGATTGTCATTAACCTATCCTGGATGTCAGCTCAAAATGAAAAGTGAAAGCCTGATAGCCTGTTAATGGTCCCCTGGGTTGTCCATTTATTCCATGTGTCATTTTCTAGTCCTTAAACACTTGGAGTATCACAGAACAAGTCTTGAATGTGTCACCGGCACCACTCAGAGAGGATGCAGCAAGAGATGATTCTGACAAGCACTGTGGCATTTGTAGCCCTGCTATTGTGACCTAATCCTGTGGTAACATGAATCATTTTAATGGAGATGTCATCTGCAGTTTGGGTCCTCACCATCCAGTCTGACCCAGCATTACACCCACCAAATACAGCAGCATAACTCAATGATGCTGTTCAATTTATACCAACAAAAAATGCAAGGCATTCATCCTGCAAAATACGTAGTTACAGCCAGAAGTATTTAATTAAGTACTGGTATTAATGAGTTGAAAATGATTTAACACGTCTTGTGATCAGCTTGGAATGAATTAAAACTTCTGTCCTGGCATGCACCTTCTCTAGTTTATATTCCTCATCACAAATAAATCTCTGGTTCCCTTAAATGTGTGATCAGGAACGTCAGGAAAATATTTTCATGGCATTAAAGTAAAAAAAGAATGCTTTTTCTAAAGCCTGCTTTCCTTTAGGGCAGGCATGTATAAAGTCTTAACTATTTTATTATTACCATTAACTGTTTTTTCTATATGTTTAGCATAGGATAGTCTAAAAGTTATCGATTCAAAGCTAAGGCATGTGGCTTTTTGTTGAAGTATTTTGCCTATACTAGTTTTTGTTAATAAAGGAATTCATATTTGTTCCCATTATCTTGGAATAAAATTCCTTCATTAATTCCAATAGCCTAAAAGAGCATACCAAGACTGCACAGATGCTGTGGACTGGCACTGGTGTTAAGTGGAGCATGGCTTTAGGCTGAGTTGGAGCTGGTGTGGGTCTCTCAGATGTTATTTTGGCCACTCTAACTTAATGTTAAATTGTATCCCAACTGTAGGAGAAACAGTTCTGCATCCTAAAGCAAAATCCTCTTCAGGATTCTGACAATGGCCTGAAATTTAGAGACATTATTTTCTTTAAAACAGATTATTCTTATTTTGTGTCCTCAACTGCTGGTAACTAAGGTGTGGAAAACCTTGAATGCTAGTGTTACTTGTGAAATGGGGTAACTTGCCTTAATTACTTCTAGATTTTTCTCCAACAGCTTGAAGATGACTAGAACTTAGAGGGTATATTAGATTACTTTAAATCATCTTTGTATTTTTCTTCTATTTGATGCATTGTCAAAAGAGAGGAAAGTCATAGAATTTGTTAATGTAAAATTTAAATGATTAGGAAATGTCCTCCAATTTTCAGGGGTTAACCGTACTCAGGTTGTTTCATTTATGTCAATGGGATTATTTAAATCAGTAATAGTTTCAGATTTAGATAATGTTTTGAATGATAAAAAGAAGAGGTTAGGAATAGAAGAGAGAGGTGTCTCACTGTGATTAGCAGTGAATAGGCCAATCATCCTGAAATGTGGATATAAAAGATCTGTTTCTTAGAATGCAGAAGAGAGGGCTTTTAGCACTCACACGTGTGCACACACAGACAGGAAAGAAAGAATAATAAATAGAGTGGAAGCAGCAGAAATGTGAGACAGAAAGTGAAAACGTCAAGCTGGCTGTTCTGTATACTCCTCATTGCTCCTCTTCTTTCTGGATAGCCAAGAGAGAATGAAACAACTGGTGTAGCTGAAGACTTGGGGGAACTGCCTGACCATTGACACGTGCAGTGCTTTGCAGGATTTACCTCTCCTTGTTTTGGTATCCTCATCTGCTCATGCAGGAACATTATTTTGAGCTATGGAGTCCTTTGGAGCAGTAGTGTGTTGAAAACATCACGGTTGCTAAATGTCATCTCTAAAGTGGGGATGATGGTTGATTTAATCTAATCTCCCCTACCTGTGTGTTATTTATTAGCGAACCTTTTAATTGGGATGTTAAGGATAAATAAGGATCCTGAGATATGCTGTTGAATTTTTAGATGACCTCTCTTTATGTGGTCCGTCTCTGTGGTGTATCAAGATGAGAAGTCACAAACTTTTCATCAGTATTGGTTTCTTTCTGTGATAAGAGGATAAAATTCTGATAGGAACAGGGACAGAAACCTTTAGCTGACAGTGTGGTTTATATTTACAAATAGTCTTCCTCAGCTTTTTAAGGTATTTAGCCTGAAGGCTAAATGCTTGGCAAATCTACTATGGAGTGCAGGAAAATGCGTAGCCATGGTTTCAGATCTCACTGGAAAATGACAGATGAGCTTTAGCACTATAAAATGAAGGAGGGAAAAAAAAAATAAAAAAGAGAGCAACACGCCTTTAGCTGTAGCACTATTGTTGTCCAGAAGGTGGCTCAGGTACTGCTGGCATTGAGGTGGCTGTCTACTTCCTGGACGCAAGAAGGACCATCCAGGTTATCAGAGTCCATCAATGCACTGGCTTTTTGGTCCTGTCTAGCCATATTTCTATGGTGATGTATTCAGGATAAGTATTTTCTTCCTATGGGCTGCCATGTGGACAATTTTGCACAAATAGTCCAGCAATAAATGGGGTCTAACTTCCATTGATGCTGATAGCAAAAGCTGATCAGGCAAGATTACCGTCACTATAAATATATGAGGCAGTGTGTGACCATCCAGCTCACTTTAGGCAGAGAAGCTCGCTATCATTAGATTCAAAGTCTGGCGCTATTGATCCTGATAATTTGTTTAAAAATCATCTATTAAGAGCAAGCTTTCTTACAGATGTTTTCCCTTGCATGGTAGGGAAAACAAGACCAAACAGGATGGTATTCTGCAAAAAAGAAAACATTGGGAAGGGCAGCTCCCAATTAGCTTTGCTAATTTACATGCTCATCAACATCCACTTTGGGCTAATTTCTCAAACCAAGATAGTGAGAAATGACACAGCATGTGGAAGGCACAGCTCTACACCTCATCTGCCGGCTCCAGTTTCTCTGTCAGCTCTTGTTACAGCTTACATTCGGTGCTAAAGGTTTACCTTGACAGCCTGACTGTTCTCCATTCGCTGAGCCTCGTGCTCTAGAGAATAAGCAGCAAGTGATGCTTGTGGTGCTCGTGTGATTCAAGGCCAGTGAAAGAATTGCTCTTTACAGGATATGATTCCAACAACATAGGAAATGCAGAAGTAGTGGAAGGGAGAGTGGAAACCATTCTCCTTTATATTTCCCGGACACATTAATCTCAGGGAAAAGAATCAGGAGAATAGCTGTTTCTACATCTGCATAGAAAATGGTTCACTGATTGCCGTGATGTGCTTTCAGCTGTCTGCTTCCTGCCTTGGACCTCTCGTGTCACTGGAGCGGTCACGTTCTCTGCTCTCCCTCTTCATCTTGCAGATGGGAGAAGAATTTGCCTTTGCTGGCACCGAGGCCATGTTTGGGATGAGAGAGAATTTTGTGCCTCCCATTCCAGAAGCTTGTTCTGTCTTGTCTAATGCACTGCTGATTAAAAGTTCTTGCTGCTGGTTGTCATGCTTAACTTTGTAACTGGTAGCATTGGATGTATATTTGGAAAGCATTCCTGCCTTAATTACTTTCATTGCATACAATTGGACAATTGCATCAAACATCAGTCGTCTTAAAATAATGTATAAGCTAAAAGCTAAAATCTGTAAGTGATACAAACACTGACTTTAGAATCAACATCTCTGTAATGTGATCAGCAGAAATATTCCTTGATAAAAAAGATCTTCCACGAAGTTTCATAGAGGTCACATCAATTTTATTTTTTGTTTAATTTGATTTTCTGAAGCTCATTAGATGCTGTGATTTCGTTCTAATTCACTAAGCTCAACTTAGTGATTCTTTGTGTGATTTCAAGACTGATTTTAGCTTAATTGCTTTTTTGCAGGAGGTGTCTATATGGACAGATAGATGGTCAGTATGTAGTGAGAGCTGAGGCTTCCTTCAGTTTTTAAATTTTCCATCTTTCAGTTTCCTAATATTGTTTGGTTGCCAAGAAAACAAAGGAAACTGGACTGTGCCTAAATGAAGAAAAATTTTTAGTAATTTATGTGTAATTTAATGGGTTAAGGACCTCCATGAAGGATTTAACAATTGATACAGCTAGTATTAAATAAACCCCATGTTTGAAGAAAGCTCCATTACTTATAATTGAATAAAACCACTGAGAAATGTCACTGTTCACTTCTATTTGTCATGAAGATGCCTCTAGGGATTTGGACAAATAGCAGAAATATCTTCTAAAGGGTGAAGTCATAGACATGCCAATGAGAATGCGCCTCTCTGAAGGCAATTTTAACTGCAGCGTGCAGTAACTTGTTAATTTCAAACCTTGCTCAAGAGTAACTTTCAAATGACTATATAAAATAATATTTTGATATTTGCTAGAAAGAGTTGACATTTCAAACCCACAGGAGGCGGTCTTTTACGATTAAGAGCTAAAGTAACAGCATGCGTAGCCTTTCAGGTAACAAGCTAATTGAGCACAGCATCAGCTTAGATAGACATTTTTAGGGAGAACTCTAAAAGGGAGAACAGGTTTTTAAGGAGAACTTTTTTAGGGAGCCTTTGTCTTTTGTGTGCAGCTCCACTGTCAAACCAGACATGATACTTAGCATACAAGGTAATATATCAGGTTTAGCCAATACTGCAGTAGAAGTACACAGAGCTTACTGTTTTAGTCTCAAAACTGTAAACAGGTCAGAGATATAAAAATTCTTTTTCACTGAATGTAAGGGTGGGAGAAATGTTCTTCCTGGAACTGCATGTGAGATATGCACTCCTCATGACAAATCTCTTCTATATATAACAAGTACTTTTATCAGAGGGGTTTTTTTCCTCCAAAGGTCTACAGAACTACCCTGTACTTAAACTGTGCAAGAGATGTAGTAGTAAGCATGAGAAGAAGCTTAAAACGTAGCTGTCTGGAAAATCCGTGCTTTAGATGAGCAGATGAGAATCCCGTGATTGATTGTAAGGTTATGGGCATCCAAGGGTAAATATCAGCAGGTTATACTGTGTAGCAGCTTAGAAGATGGAAGACCTAATTTATTTGTGTTTTGGACACCAATTTTCCGTGTGCCTTTGGGACAAATGTCAAACTGTATTGCCTGAATCTGCCCATCACTCTGAGTCGAGCCTCACTTTGTACCAGCTAAAGCATTTTCAATTCAGAAATTGATATTGCTGAGAACAGGGGAAATATCAGAATTGAAGTGTAACTTTCTGCAGGCAGCTTTCCATTGCTGGAACACCCTTAAGAGGTTTGGGGTTTTTGAGGACTGGTTATTGTATTTGTTCAATTTGTGTGGTGTGCTTTATTTGATGTCTGCAAGCTATTGAGCTGTCTGGAGTTTCAGCCTCTTCTACTGACACATCTGCTACTGGAATATAATTTAGTGGAACTCCCTCTTCTGTTGCATGTGTTTTGGACTATGATTTCTGGTGTTGGAATAGCAGCACTGTGCTCACCACTCTGTTGTGTATTAGAGAATTGTTTTTTCATAACTGCTTTAGCTGTAGTTGACACTGGAAGTTGGTAGCTTGTGGAAAGCCTTAAATTTTGTATAATATAAATAGATGCTTCTTTGTTTTTTTTTACTTGAGTGATAGGAGCTTTCATTTATGATGCATCTTTTAAAAAAGCTGATACAAACATAGTACTAAAAATTAATTAGACCTGGTCACATGTGTTTACTAAGGAAACAGAAACAATGCCATAAATTCAAAATTGGATGGCCTTTGTTGTTGTTTTTGTTGTAAAGAAAGAAGGGTAGTTTGTATCTCACGTTGACTAATTGTGGTTAACTGGATTTTTAAATGTTAGCAGTAAGGTTGTATTGATTTTTGTGCTTCACCAAGCGAACATGTTGGCCAGTATTAACATTTGTCCTGAAGATAACAATAGATTTAAATTAAAGAGATTCTAAGTCCTAATTCTCTATACTTGTTCCAATGAAAGCATCTGATTTCATTAGGACTGGTTTTGTAGGTGGGGATTTACAGTTGTGTCTAAGATACTTGTGGCTGAAAAATGTGTCCTCAGGTAGAATCATTGTTTTCAGCTCCCAAAATTACTTTGCAACTTAGTTTGGTGTTGAACATCCTCAGTCCCCTGAATCCTCCAAAAAAGTCTCTGCATGTCTCTGGAACACAGGCGTTCGGCAAAGTATTTCCCTGAGAGATTTGTTGTACAAATGTATTAATAACTTAAATGAATCATGGATAAAGTTTTTGGAACTACCACTTAATGCAGACTTATACTAGGGTGAAAAAGGAGAATTTATTTGAGAAACCATGTCAGTGTGTTGTTGAAGCTCCATTAAGTTTGTTTTTAGAGCAATGACATAACTGAAACAGTAATTTCTGCTTTAGAGATGAATTTCAAGTAAAAGGAGGACCTGTAGGATAGCAATAACAAAACTCACAAAAATTCTTTGAAATTTAACAGACTTTTATAAAAATGTTAAAACTTGAAAAGTTCAATGACGAAAATCATTCTTTAATGGTATTGGATAATTGGGACATACCTTATATGGGGACATGTATTTTTGAGAGCTACATTTTCATGCAATTGTCACAAAGTTAAATAGGTGATTTCATTTGTCTCTTCTGAGCTCATAATGGCACATTTCACATGCAAATACTACCCTACAGCAGAAGTCACTGGAAAAGGTATGCCTTAAAAGAAAAAGGTTGGAGGATTATTTAGAATGATCAATTAAATTTTTTGCTTACCTCCTGCTTATTGTGAATGGTAATGCTTGTCCTATGCTTTTCACCTGCAGGTGTGTTCACTTCTGTAAAGCCCACTTAAAGGAAAGAGATCCCTAAAGTTGCAGGCACAATAAAGTCAGATCTTCAAACTTGGATCACAGAGGTTGATTCAAGCCTAAGCTTTATAGTTTTCTTGCGTACATGGCCTTAAAATGGATTTTGCAGCCAATGAGGGCTCTGGTGGCTATTTGTGTCAGAATGGTGCTATTTTATCTCATTTCTTTTTCCCCAGACCTGGCACTGGCTCTACACATGCGCTTGGCAGAGGGAGGCCTGTCTGGAGGTGAACGAGGTACCTGGCAACTCCACCTGTTCCCAGTGGCTTACACAGCCCCTTGTGCCTGGTCCGTGGCACGGTTTCACAACCCTTTGACCCCAGCAGTTTTCCCTCCTGCCACCCCTAGAACTCAGCCACTTCAGACTGCTGCTGCAGTGTTTGTTGGTCTGCCAGCAGCACACAGAGCACCAATGGCTGTGATTTTTGTCTCGTAGGGGTGATGGATGTAGTGCTGCTGTCATCTCCACCTCCTTCCTTGGGTGGCTGATTTCAGCAGTGTTTGTGTGGAGCCTGCACTGCTCTGCTGGGTTTCATGACAGGCTGCTGGGGAGCCTGGGCTTTCAGTGGCCACAAGTTCATTCCATCTTTCTCAGTTTCTCAGGCAAATCAGCAAGGTCTGACTTGGGCAACTCTACAGCCTCCAGTGCTGTACCCATGACCCATGAATATTTGTATGCTGGAGGTTTCTGGGCCCCTTCCAATGGATTCAGGATCTTCCTTTTTGGACATGATTATGTGAGCCCAAACTCAAAGTTTTTGGGGATTCTGCTCTAACTTCAGGTCCCATGTCCATAACTGAGGTCTTGGCTTCAAATGTGATTTGACATTAAGAAAGTTGGAAAACAGCTGTAAGGTTGATAAGATTTTTCACATCTATAAATTGATGCATTTTAAGTTCACAAAGATGGAAGACTGTTTTGTGTTTCTAGTATATTTTTCAGTGTCTATTGATGCTGAACTGGTCTGTTAAATCTTTCATCACCTCTACTAACCACAAGTCCCCTTTTCCAGGTTTGAGATTGTTATCATACATAATTTCAGGGAAGTGTTCAATGGTTCTAGTGGCTCGCTCTGTGTTTGCTGCAGGACTTCATTAAAATAAATGGTCCTAAACTTGATTCTGTGTTCTGGGGTTTGCACTGTGGGTGTCAGAAAAGGTTACAGGCTCTAGTGCCTGTGTGTCTTGGAGTTAAAGGTGTCAGTGTAGCTCTCTTTGCAAATCTGAAACCTGAGAAAACAAACCAGTTTAGGCTCTCTAGAGAGATTTCCCTGGTCCTTTCCATTTTGCCACTATTTTTTGATGCCTATTTTGAGTGCGATTAAAAGTGATAAAAGTTTTCTGTGAAACTGAGGCACAAGCACACTGTTCTGTGCCTTGAACTTTGCAGAGGAGGAATCTAGAGAGGAGAAGGGAGATGTTGTCAAGGGACCCTTCCGAGCCATATTGATTGGCTCTAACAGCAACCCTTTCAGAATGTCTTTACCCTCCTTGAGAAGACCACTGTATGCCTGAGGTGAGGAATTTAAAAGTTTTTTTCCTTTTAAATTTCTTGACAGTGTCTGCACTGTCATGTTTTACTTTCTCTGTGGATTATCAAAACCATACAAAACTGGGCACTAGAATGTAAACTACTTTTTAATTACATTGATGAATAATGATAAAAGCTTTCCATATTCCTTCTCAGGCCTGTTTCACACTTTCCCATTTTTTTTTAAATAGGATATGGTTAATTTCCTCTCTTTTCATTAGCTAGAGTGATTTTATTTTTAGCAAGTATTTTATTCAACAGGGAATGTGTCTTAGGTTTCTATAAATAGCAGCTTAGCTCCCTAATTATCTTTAGTCTATAAAGAGAGATTAAAAAACAAAGGTTGGACCAGTCATAAAAAATTAAGTCAGGTAGTCTGGAGGAAGAAATAGGTGCTAGAGGTGCTAGTATTGCCTTTCCCATTTGAGACATTGGAAACCCAAGTTCAAATCCTGTATTTGCCTTTGAGAGTGTGGCTCTGTTTCTCACAGGATTGTTTTGACAACCAGACTGCATAATATTTGGCTTTGTTTCTGTCATTGTTTCTCTGATACTGCTAGTAGGAGGAGAGAAGCTGTTGCCTCCTCAGAGATTCTGTGGCTATTATGGAAGATAACGAAAAGCACACAGAGTTAAGAGAGGCCTAAAACCAGAGCAAAATGCTTCTAGGAGCTAGTTGTACAAAATGTTTTATTCCTCATAAAACAAAAATGCTTATGTTTGCTCCTCTCCAGCACTGATATTTTCTTTCATGATGAGAAGTGGTGGACTGTTCTTTCACACAAAGGTTATTCAATATGGTCCACTCTTAGAAACTGCATCCTGTGTATTTCTGTATTCCTGCACCCCACTAACTTCTGGGACCATGGTGGTGCTCTGGTTTGTCCCTCACTGATGTCTGGAGAAGCTTGGCACTAGACTGGAACCTCAGAGCTGCAGTCCTTCCCTCTGTTTGACTAGCCCTAGCCACAAAACCCAGAAATTTTTGCAGTCTGGGAAAATGCAGACAGCTGCCTCTGAATGCTGTAGCAATGGATGGAGCCCTGGTGTGCCAGAAGGCTGCATTTGTGGACTTGTTGCACCTCAGAATCCAGCTGCAAGAGAAACAATACTTGCCAAGAAAGTTGTGTCATGTGCTGGTGCCCTGTTACTACCCAGTGGTATTGGAAGCAAATCTGTCTCAGGTGAACCTCTTTGATGTAAAGTCAACAGACCTGGTCACAAGACCAGGTTTTCCAGGAAGCTAGTCACTAGTTCTTGGTGCAGGAAAAATCACAAGTAGAACATTTCTGACAGAATTTTGGCATTCTTTTCTTCTTAATGCAAGAGCTTGTAGGAATGAAATTAGCTTATTTGTGGAGATTAATGGAACTCATCAGAACTGCTACAAATGGCTTATTTAGGATTTGAGTTAATGAAAAGCCTAAGTTCTTACTACTGCTAAGCATTCCTCAAATAGTGAACTTAATGGTTTGGGCAAGTTGTTGTATTCTTCCTGTTCAACAGCGAGAAATTAGGAGAAATCTGGAGACAGTGGAGTAGTAAAAAGCCCCACCAGTATTTTTTTCTTAGTTACTAGATAATACTTAGTTGGGTCCAGCTAAAGTAGAACCACCAAATGCTAAACATTCAGAATATGAGTTCATAATTTTGAGTCTTAAATGGAAAAGGACCAAGAAATAAAAGACCAGATCACCTTTCTCAGCTAAAAACAATGCTTATAAACTTTGCACTCCTAATATAAATCTCAACCCCCAAAGTATTTTCTTAAATCATGAATTTTACTCCCTATTAGACAATTATGAGAGACTGAAAATATGACAGGAGGTTTCCCATCTTCCGTGTTATCACTGGTTTTCCATGGGATCCATGTCAGTAATGATGGGCTGAAGCCCCATGCCTAAAACAAATTATAGATTTAAGAAGTCTCTATTTCTTCTCTTCACTGTCCATTTGTCACCTGTTATTTGAACTGGGAAAAGTTTCTTAAGATCTCTGTGTGGGTTTTTTTCTGCTTATATAAGTGTATTAAAACTATGTACCCACCTAATTTTTCTAACAGTGCAAATCTTCCATGAAATGTGAAGTTTAATCATTTCCGTGCATTGTATAATTACACAAGTGATTTGGCGTACTCCTGCAAGAGAACTTCTTTCCTTCTACCTCTCCTGTGTGAAAGACAACAACTCACAGTTGCTTTCCTTTAAAGCAACTGTGGCTTTAAACCTTTCCTTTGTGGCTTTAATTGCCACAAAGACTACTCACAAGAGGAAGAAGGCGGCAGCTCTGATACAACTCCAGTGGGATTTTTTTTGTCAGCTGCAGAGAAACTGCATCAGAAAGAAATCTGGCCTTAGGAAACTCAGGGCCATGATGAATAAAAGCTATGATGTGAGTTTGTATAAACTTGTGCTATAACCTTTTTTTTGCCTTCTTTTATATATTTACTTGCAGATGCAGGCACATGCAGCATTTACCGTCAGTCTGAGACTAAAGTGAATATCAAGATTTCAAAGTGTTGGAGCTTCATTCTAAGTGGTAAGTGAGATTTAAATGTGTTACTGAAAGAGCTGTTGCAAAAGATGTGAGAAAATAAAAACTTACAGAAGCCTTACACCAAATTCAGTTGCTATTCAGTTTCAGAATTGAGGTCTTTGATACGAATAAATGTATACAGTAAGAGTAGTCCATGAAAACTGACATGCCATCCATCCTAACCATGCATTTAAACACCTTGTTAAAAGAAACTGTTTGTCTGCAACAACAAGGGAACTTTGTTTTTGCATGATGAATCAGACAATTAACTCTTATAGTTCTGTAAATGTTACCTACCCTGTTATCCTTTCATAGTAAATGTTAAGGGATTGCAGAAATGTCTATTGTCTTAAGTAGCAAAGCATAAAACCTTCAGAGAAGCTGATGAGAAGTTTCACTCTTGCTTCAGTTAGTCCTGGATTAGGCAGCATCTGTAAAGTTCAGCTCAGCCATCTCATTTCAGGCAACTATTAGCGACTTTGCTGTTCAAGACCCTGGGAGTTTCTGCACTGTTTCCAGATCATCTTGATTACCTGACTTTAGATTGTTCCTTCAGCTTTATTCTTCAGAGATGACTTGGGAGATGCTCTTCAATGGCGTATGTCCACAAGCAGCAGCTGATGTGATGCCTCAGTCTGTTGTAGCTTTAACTTGGATCTCGGCATACAAGAGACCATTTGACATTGCTTGAGAGGTGTGGATTTGCTACATATTCAAGTGCCACGGCCACAGATGTCTTTTCTGTACAAAACACTTTTCCTTTGCTGTCTGTCTTCCTTGTCTTCTGCATTCAGCGTGGAGCAGTGTATTCTGGACAAACTAAAGCTTAGGGGGGTTTGGACTTCATAAGATTGCCTAAATGGGGTTGAATTATTTTCTCAAATGGACGATAATATGGTGCACTCTAGTATCTTCTGACTTTGGTACCTACACTGTACCCAAACCACTGCCATCTGCACATCACAAGGTCATCAAGAAGTGACAGTGTTTGAGTGCATGGCCTTTTGGATTGAAATGGTGAAGAAAATACCATCACAAGTGTTTAAGGGAACACTTAACCCTGGGTATTATAGCACTCAGAGCAAATATCATTTAAGCAGATAGAGTTTGTGAAGGCATTTTGCAACCACAATTGCTTTTCCCAGCATTTGAGGATGTAGGAGCCAGTACTGTACTTGCTTATTAATGCACATGCTACCTCACCTGGCTGCCTACAACAGATAATTTTTGAGGTAATGTTATTATTTGTGATTCCTCTGCATGAATTGATGGTCTGTTTTTTCCTGCTTATCAGATGGTCACCTTTAACAACTATTATTAGGATGCATCTAAATCCAGTGTAACCACACTTGCAATATCAGACCCCTGTAATGGCTGTGAGTATGCAGAAACTTGCTTTTTAAAAATTGGAGTTCGGGCAGGCTTTGCTTTGTTGGAGAATTCCAAAGAGGCAGTGGGGTGGTGGTGTACGGTCCTCAAAAGAGAACACACAGTAACCCTATTATAAAATCAGAGTTATGCAAATTTGAAAAATAATTTTTGTTTGCTATAGCCAGAGTCTGTGCCAAAGCATTTCTTATGCAAGGCATCTTGCTCTTTGAGGAGAAAGACCTGTTGAGTATTTGACGCTTGGCCAAATGATTTCTTGCTTTATATTCACAGCTTTTGGGAAAGACTCTGGCTGATTATTCTGTGCAATGTACAAACCAGCCTTAGCACTCATTTTCTACAATATATCTGAAAATGAAGTTGAATAGAAAATCATGGGAAAAACAGACGTTATAACAGAAGTTGGCCTTATGGCCAGCTACATTTTCTTTTTGACACTTAAGTCTTTTCTTGGTGGGATAGAAAATTCTGGAATTTATTTAATGAGCTTGAGAATCTCATTTTGGTAAAATAAGCATGTAGAATACAAATGTATGTCATTATGTTCACCAAGCTTTTGAAATCTTAGAGTAATTACTGGTATCTCTTGTAATTCAGGAGAGATGACAGGTTGCTGCAATGACTTACCTTAACAACATGTTACAATAATCTACACTAATAGCTGATTTTCAATGCATTTCCTGGTTTCTCCTCTGGTTTAGGAGAGATATACAGACAATGTCATTATCTCTGAAAAGTGGAGGCCTACAATGGAGGACAACACAGTGAGTGTTTGCAGCCCACTTAAAGGATGGTGGTAATTAGCCTTTGACAAACTGGAGAGCTGCTGCAGAACAGAGTAATCATGGAGAAGAAAGTAGGCCCCGGAAACTTGCCACTGTATGATTTGTGTGCATAAATAGTGACAGATACATCAACTGTCAGTCATTTATATGGCATTTCAATATCTATTTTTGTTTTCAAGTATGTCTGTATTGTGCTATGCACACTTGGACTTGAGAATTGGAATCCACAGGGAACGTATGCCCACACAGGGTCATTTCCTCCCATCAGAACAAGAGGGCCACGAAGGGATCTCTAACACAGCACGAAGATTTGGGACAGCTTTGACAACACTGAAGTAAGGAACAACTGAGAAAAGATGTAGAACTTCAGTCTTGAAATAGAATATCTTGGTCTTTCTTGATAGCATATTTAGCATGGAGTCATGTGATAAGCATGTAGTTTACTAGCTATATACCCAGAGAGAACTGCTGTGAAGTTGCTCCTCATCAAAGGGAAAGAGTGTCCTCAGTAACAATGAAAACATCTGTTGTACATCAGACTGAATTTCTGCATGGTTTAGTGTAATATTAATGAGACACTGACAGCTCTGTAGCAACCAACCAGCAGAAATCCAGTGCAACTCAGTGTAGTGGAGGCATAAATGGTGATCTGTGGTGTAACTTCAGGTCTTTGTTTATGTCACCTAGATTTTTTTTCCCTTTTCTTCCCTACCCCTCCACCATTCTGATTTATCACTGGATTGCTTGGTGGTGGCTTTCCTATTTGCACCCCTATAAACCAAAGTGTTTCAGCCTACCCGTGTGCTGCATAGAATATGGACAGATGGAATAATGGCAGCTGTTACTGTTTTTGGATGTCTTCCTTAGCTTGAATTTATCATGCTGCCCTATATAATTGTATTTTGTGGAAAGTTTCTTTAATCCGGTTCTCTCAGCACTTTTATGCTGGTATAGCACAGTATTCAAAATGAGCTTGTCTCTGTGTTATGTTTCTTTCTGCAGTTCTTGAAAGACTTCAGACTTTAACCAAAAATATTCTGTCTAGTTTGCTTTTTGAATCCTATTCAGGACTGCAGGTGCCACTGTATTGGGATGGGATCATCAAAGGCTCTGTGTAAGTCATTATGATTGCATTCATGATGATCATGGTGCTTGTGTTCGTGGTACTTGGATTAATCTCGCTCAGTGATATTTTGAGATCTGATGTTTCTGTCAGAAACACTAAAATAGAAAACAGCCTTTGACGACTGCAAATGCATTTTACTCATTGTTGTTTACCTTCTCACATAGTCTATGTACATAGCTGGACCCAAGGAGGTCTTGTGAAGCCAGGACCACTGGCAGTAAGATCCATTTCTGCAAGGGATTAGTTCTGAATGTAGATGAGAGCATTTTCCTGACCATACCAAGCTGTTCACTAGGAACCTCTACAGCCCTTCTAAGCCCCCATGTGATTGCTGTACTTACAGCAGATGCTCTAGGAACTGAAAAGTGACTCAGTGCTACAAGAGTCAAGTGAGAGTGTACACTGAAAAATCAGTAGTTTTCAAGGCGACATTGCCAAAATCAAACGTAAAGCTGCACTCACAGCCCTGTGTCTAGAATACTATCTTATGGAAGTTCTGTATGAGATGGAATGTAGTCTCTGTAGCTCTGTGTCCCTCAGAGGTAGCACAAACAACTTTAAGGATTAGTGCAGAAGATGGCTTTCAACTGACTTGAGAACTGACTGAAATCTATTGACATCTGATGTCTGCTCTGTGCAAATAAACTCAGGTTTTTCTGTCCTTACCATGAGCCAGAAGATGAATTGGACACATCATGTAATGGCATGGCTGGGCAGGAGTTTATTCCTCACCCCTGAGTGTGTATATTTCCCTGTATTTAATTTCAGGGTGCAGAGCTGTGCCTTACATTTAAGATGGAAAGTGTAAACCATACCTATGACTGATTAAAAACTATAGTAACAACATGATACAAAAGACAACAAATGTACAGAGCAGGCAGAGAGAGAGGCCAGTGGTCAGATGGAGGTAGAGACTACCAGTCACTCTCAACAGTTGTGCCTTATTGTCACAGATGTCACAAAAGTTGTAAGATGCTAGTGTTGTTCAAGTCTGCCTAGGAGGGTAAATTATTTTTCAAGATTTCCAAAGCTACTCTCTCATAGGCTATCAATCCAACACTCTTCAGCTCAAGATCTGGCAGAAGTTGGAAGAAATCTAGGAGTCCTTCCATTAACTGACCATAGCAATGTGTGAAGGGACCATTTCCTTTGCTTGCCTTTTCTAAGGCCTAAATCCTGTTGATATTAAAGGGACCAGTTGTGTACATGTCTGCCTAGGTATCTACATGCCTTTAAGACTTGCTTGTTTGTGTCTTTGTGCTTCAAGTTTTTATTTCTTCTAAGAAAGAAGAAATACTACACATATGAACACCAAAGTTCTCGAGGACTATGAATATTTCTTCACATTGGTGAAATGAGGAGAAAAAGGAACAAAGGAGAAAACAAGATATTTTGAAGGAATCTGCAGAGATAGTAAATCTCTGTCCATGCAGAGACTAGATTTATGATATCATTAGGAGGTGACTAATGAGCAGTCTGAGTAGAAACTGTTGTTATGATGGAAGCTTAATGTATTAATAGATGCATTAACAGCCTCTAGAGGAAAAGGCTTGTAAGGGCTGAGATATTTGTATGTATATTACCGAAGCTGCTGAAGGAACTTGTTTGAGGCAGAGTTCTAGAGATCTCCAGGAGTCACCTGAAAGGCACCCTTGAAAGTCTCAGTAGTAACAGGCAGGCATCACTGTTGGACATGTTGCTCTAGCTCAAGAGGTAGGAATGATAAGAAAAGGCAAGGGCAGAACTAATCCCTGTCCTCACTGCTTTCTGCTGGGCTTTGTGTTGATCCTCAGCAAAGCAAACTGTGAATGCTGATCATCTGCCACATCTGTCTCTTGGCACAATCCTGCACACGATGATGATGCAGCGGATTGAGTGCTAGTGACTCAACTACAAATACTGAGCCACATACCTAAGAATGAAGCAGCTAGTTGCCTTCTTATAGCCCAGAAATGAAATACTAGAAGAATTCCTGGAGGAATTCAGACATGACAGAAATTCATAATGATTTTTCAAGAAAATTTTGGTCTTGACTTCTTAGAATAGGGCACAATTACACACCACTTAGTACATGATCAGTTCAGAACAGCAGGTACATAAAATCCTTTCTCTCTTCCTGCCCTTTTTCCTACCATCTTTTGAAAGTCCTTTTCTGTCTTTTGGTCCCCAACCATCAGATGTATGTGAGAAGAGCTTTTCCTTAAACTCCAGTGTCTAAATGTCAGTCACTCTCATAGTTGTATTTTTCAACCGGGAGAGGCAGACAGACAGATGGACTCATAATTGAAAGGGGGAGAGAGCAAAGACTTTGTTTTCTGCCTCTAAGCTGAGCTTGTACAATTCAGTCTTCCATGCACTCTGAATTCAGACACAGCATTACTTGTGATACTTTGCTATTGATATTCTCACTGAGAAAGTTGGAACCGATAAAGTTTGGTTTTATCAACTGCTTGGACTTGTTCAGTGCTATCCACTTGTAATGCAGAATTTTGTGAGCTTTTCAGTATAGAAGCTGATTCTTGTATGTGTTTTTAGACCTAAAGGAATATATTGAGATTAAAACCATGGGCTTTAATAAGACATTAAAGGGGCCTGGAAGGCCACATATAGAATACTGTGCTCTGCTTTGGTTCCTGCCATGTAAAAGAGACGTGGACAGCCCAGAGAAGGTCCAGAAAGATTATCAAAGCACTGAGAAGCCTGCTGTGTGAGGAAAGGCTAAGAAAAATGAGTTTGTCTAGCCTTGAAAAAAAGAAGGCTTAAGGGAGACCTTATCACCATATTCCATGATTTGAACAGTGGCTAAAAGAAGACTCTCTTTTCAAGAGACACTCTCTTTTTACAAGACATCACAAAGAGAAATGAGGGGTAATTAATACAGGTTACGAGAGTCTTATTAGACACTAGAGAGAAGTCTTACATGAGAACAATCAGCCATTGGAATAATCTTCCCAGGAAAGTGGTGTATTCCCCAACATCAGACACTTTTCAGATTTGTCTGGACAGGGTGTTGGGCCATCTGTGGTGGTCTTCGTGCCCAGCCTGGGACGCCACAAATGCGGGGATCTCCTTAACCCCAGGAGACCCCGCAATATGTAGGAAAGTCCNAAGATAACATGCCACGTGTAAAAATCCTCCATCTTGTGTCTCAGACCCCCCTGTACAGATCTCCAACCCCCCTGTACAGGGCCCTAAACCCCCCTGTACATACATTCAAATTACCTTCTTTTTACTTATAACTACTACTATTTTACTATTTAAGTTTTTGTGACCTGAAATTCCTCATACAAAGCTGACAACCTGTTCCATGGGTTAGAATCAGAGTTACAGGTATTTTTAGTATCATTCCAGGGTCTCTGACACCTCTGGCAAGGCTGAAAAGCCTCCTGACCAGGTTTTGGGTCGGCCAAAGGCATCATAGGAACCCCCTGGGTTCCAACACCATCTTGTCTACACAGGGCATTTGCCAACAAATTTTGGGTGGGTGATCCTTGAGGTCCCTTCCATTTTGTATTCTAGCAGTCGCTTATCTGCTTAAGTAGTAACATATGGAATCAACTCAAGAGCATCCAAAGCTGGAACAATACATAAGTATGCTGGAATGTTGGAAATAGGCATGAAATGCTAGTTAATTATTAACTTAGGAGGGTGATGACACCACATCATCTGAAACTGTCAAAAGTGTATTATTTGAACAGTAATATGGCTGGTTTTAGCAATGACTGACTCTGAATTAAAATAAGATTTTGTGACTATATCATACAAAATAAGAATGCAACATATTATCTTAGAACTCATTTAACCTGCCTAATCCACACTATCAATCAACAGGACCATTCAACTAATGTTGCTATTAAAATGCCGGTGTTGTTTATAGTCACTGCATAGTCACTATCTTCTAATTTAAAAGTTTTTACAGCACATCTTGACAGTTTTTTTTTAAAAAGCCAAGGTAGGTATTGAAAACACCAGGTGGAATGGTCTCCTGGTTTAAGAAAAGGTTGCATATTGATTCTCATGCCACTCTTTGAGTCCCCTAACACATCAGTGAAGAGTTGTTCTGTGGCTGGGCTGTGGTGCTTTAGTGACATCCAGCTATCCCTCATACCTGGTTTCTGCACTAGTTAACATCAGGCCTTTACAGGAAACATTAAGTGCCTTCCTGTGATGCTGCTGCAAGAGCAGATGGTTCAGCCATTGCTGTGGAGGATGACTTGTGATTTAAACTCAGGATCTCTGTAAGAAAATGTGAATCATTCAGGTATCTATGAGCTAAGGTGCTATTGAAAGATGAATGCTTTTGCATCCCTAGGCTCTTAGGAAGTTCTGGTCATATATGTTGTCTGATGGCATCAGTGATTCTAAATGTGTGTAGCAGGCTTTTCAGAAAACACAGTTTCCTGGGAATGTTACACAGCAACTGCTCCTGTGACTTTTGAACTGTCTTGGCATCCATTCTGTTGTTTTGTCTGTTTTGCTTTCACAGGTATGAGTTTTCTGTCCTAGGTGAATGGCATTGGGTTCCAGGTAATTCAAATAGTTTTTGGATTGCTGTTTTTCCTCATCTGCCTCCTTCGATAGGTACAAGTCCCCAGGGGCTTTTGACATCCATTCCTAGTAGCACAGGCACTCTTGTTTTCAGTTTTCCATTGAATGAAATGTCAGCAAATGACAAGCCATGCTTTGCTGGTGCCATGCTTTAATTTAGCAGGGCTGAATACGGCCTCTATCGTCTTTCATTAGTAGGTGCTTTATTATTTTGACACTGCTTTCTACTGACCTGTTGTGCTGGAAATAATGGAGACTTATAGTGACATGCCTCGTACGTACTTCGCTGCAAACTGCTAAATCTCATGTTCATCAGAGGTGTCTTGTTGTCAGACATTACCAGCACAAGTGCTCTAAAATGCAGCAAGGATAATACTGTCACAGACAAATGACTTAGATTTTCCTCTGCAGAGGAAGGAATTTGATAGTCTAGGACACAAATAAGTTTGTTTTCTCCCTGCAGCAGTGAAAAAAAATCTATGCTGCTTTTACTCTAGGGCATCAGGATTTTTTTCCCTCCTTCCACCACCTGCATATTTACCTCTCTTTCTCTCCTGTGCAACAAGCATAACAACAATTTCCTCTAACTTGCTGTTTATCTGAGGCTGGTGTAAAATATCATTGGTTCTATTTTTAGATTTTAAATCCGTAAATGGTTCTGCACATGTCCTTTTCAACACTTTTTTTTTGCCTGATGTTTGAGGATTTAATTTACATTGAAACAAAGTCATGCTTAACAATTAAATTTAACCCTTTAACCTATTATAATTTAAGGGGTAAATCCTGACTTTTAGCTATTATGCACCACTTGGAGCAACTGGTGTTACCTGTAGCACTGGCCCCAATCACTTTTTGTAGCCATGTGCCCTCAGCGATGTCTGTAGCAATCAAAGTTCACCTTTTGTCTGACACCAGATTGATATGTTTTCTTTAAGAGTTTGTGTGTGCAACAGATATAAAATCTGGGTCTGGATATATTTTCTTCATAGTGCCTTTGTAAAATACTCCAGAGATCACGTGTCTAAGCATCATCAGATCTTGCTTAGTTTTTATGGACCATTGAAATCATATATTTGAAACCAAAATACTTTTGTAGTTTTTTTGCTTGTGGGAAAGGTTAGGCTGAGAATTTCCAGGTCCCTTAGGCTGTAAAGAGTCTTATGAACAGTTTCAGCTCACAGAGCTCTTCCATGCATGAAGACATGAAGCTTTGATGGCTATGGAGTAAAGCCAAATCTTCCTTATTTATGTACACTAGCACCAAGTTTGTTTTATGGATAAGTGACTGTTCTCAAAGTCTGACTATACAGCTTTAAAAAAAATTATCAGTTTTCTCAGTAGAAGAATCCAAGGAAAAGTTAATTTTGTGCTTAGATACCATCTCTGTCACTGGAACATTTTTGGTTGATGTCTTCAGTTTTCCACATGTTTTTGTAGTAGTCAAATCCTATGTCTGTTAAAGAGTTTTGTAGACCAGTATTCAGGATGCTAAGGCAGGCTGACTGAGCACAAATTTCTTTATATGCTATGTATTTGTCCCAAACAATTCTGTACTGCTTCATCTCAGTATGCTCAGTCTGCACCACCTCATCCCATTCAACTGAGATATTGCTGGATATCTGCTGGTTATTATTTCCATCATGAGGAATGTTTTTTAGCTATTGCTCTACAGCTTACTTCTCATGCAAGGTTTATGAAATCTCTGATTGCATTTTTATCATGTTTTTCTTAGATCAAAATGTCATGATACAGGCTTTTGTAGTGGATATGCTATCAAAAATGTGCTGTATATTTCTATGCACCATGCAGCCCGAGAGGGAACAGTATCTCTCAAAGGTGGTGTTGGAGCTCCATGAACATTTGCCTTGCTTGATATTCCACGTGGAAATGCATTTTGGATCAATCACCAATCAATGCTTTCTTCTTTTATGTGGGAAATATTTCCCACTCTTTATAAATTTTGTCCCCTGAGTATACATGTCAGTGAAAACTCCTGTTTTATGGCACTGACTAAACCTTCATTGCTGGAGCTCTGCTTGCTGAGCAGCTAAGTGCCTCATCTCCCTTCAGTTCTGAGGCATTTTCTTGGTAGCATGGTGGGCACTTGTCTTGCAAGCCTGTTCCAAATGTTTTTGAGATGGGTTAGAATTTCTGTGTTGTGCTTACAAGAGTGGATGCCCTCAGATGAATGTAAGAATAGCATAGGCATCTCTGCTTCCCTCTCCTGGGCTCCAGTAGGTTGTTCCTGTGTTGCTGAGCCAAGATGGTATCATAATTGAAGACCAGTGGGTTTTTTCAGTTGCTGGAGTCCAGAATCTGGCAGTGCTCTAGTGCATAAGTGCCCAGTTTAAAAGCTTGTAATTGTCCCAGTTGCTTCCAGACTGGCAGTCCAGCTCTCTGATGATGCAGCATTGTCCATTGCTCCTAATTACTTCTACAGAGGTTTCCTCTGCATTAGTTGTGTTACTGCCATTCTCTTGCTGTTGTTGTTGATGGGCTTTTTCCCTTTCTGTGGATGCTCTTGTATCACTTGCACTTGCATTCACTTGTAACTCCTATCCCAGTTCCAAATGCTGGGCATTGTTCTTACCTCTACTGTTTTAATACTCTGTATATATTCTTGTGTTTTTCACTGTGAAACATTTGTTTTTCTGTGTCCTGCCCTTATCTTTAAAATCTTTGAATCCCTAAAATAATTCCTTTTTTTCTGATCTGGGTGAATCCTTTGCTTGACAGATGTGGATTATCTTGTTGAGGATTAACTATGGACCTTACAGTAGAACAAGGTCTGCTTTGCTTAGCCAGGACTCAACCTCTCAAAAGTGCCTAATGAGGCAGTTGGTCAGAGAATAGCCACCCTATCTTCTGCTTTTGCCCTCTGCTTAAAAGCATCATATGCATCTATCTCTTTTTTATAGAGATATTTCTGTAATTTCTGTACATTTCTGTAATGAGCCTCAAAATTCATCTGTCTTTGCCAAACTAAATGAACTGGAACCATGGAAAATACAACTTTCCTTAAAATTCAGTATTAACAGAAAGTGTCTGCTGCTGCTACCAGTTCCTTGAAGATACAGAAGATTGTTTGCATTTCTGTTCATGGGAAGGTTTAGATAAGTGTGGAAATTTCCTGAGGTGCCTCTACTTTTTATCAATTGGGAGTAAAAAATTACCTGCTTTGCAATCCCAGAGCCTCAGCCAAGGTATTTATTTATGAAGAGATGGAAAGCTGGCAGCTTTTTTCTGGTTTTGTTTGGGTTTTTTTTTATTTTTTTTATTTCTGGTCTTGGTCTATTACTTTGCTTGGGAGACAGTTTATATAATTTAACTAGTAAGCAACTAATAATGCCTGTCTTTCTTGCTGCCATACTTTTGTAATTGATGTGGCCATAGAGGAAAGCCTCAGAATGATGTTTACTTCCAAATCATCCAGGCTGTGTTAAAAAATATGCCTCTGTAAACCTGCTGAAAGTAGCAATATGTTGCTGAACAAAAAGCAATTTTGTAGATCCAAATAAATGATTAAGATACAAAAATAAAGTCTACCCTTGAGTGCTGCATAGATATAGGTGGAAGACTCAGAGAAGGTTAAGTAAATTAATTAAAATTTTAATCTATTCTATGAACCACAATTAAACATGGAATGCAGGCTTCTGCCTTGAAAGTGTCAGGACCACCAGACATACAAGGGCTTTAGTTCATGTCAGCTCAAATCACTCCAGTTCCTACATTTTGAATGATATTTTACTAAAGACTCAGGTACTACCTGTTAAATTCACAACAGCCACAATAAATTATGCTAATTTGGACTAAAGCACCCCTAATCCTGAGTAAGAGTACCCACCTGTAGAATCAGGCATAAAGAATGCATTCTGATTATAGAAAGAACATAAATTTTAGAATAAACTCCCCATGGAGGAAAGACACCACTGCAAAGAAATTGAAGGTGAAGTGAGCTAGTGTAATTGAAGTGCTGATTGCTCAGAAGAAAATGGAGTTTAAAGTAAAGTGTTTAAAGGCTGCAGGTGGAGAACCTACACTTTGCTGTGCTGCAGGTCCTTGCTGTGTGTCTCCAACAGAGACTGCCTTGCTCAGGAGTTAAGTGGTTGTAAGTGATGCTAAGGGAAGAAAGGTGGGAATCTAGGTTGTGTAAATAAGTCCAATTTCTCTTCCAGGGCAATCAGTGAGCACACTTCCAGGCTGTGAGGATCCTCTCTATCATCTTAAATACGAGCTGAGTGTAGTCCAGGGGGTGCATGAGTCTCGTGTGTGCCACTGGGGCAGCTGCAAGGGAAGACTGAGAGAGGGGAACAACCCACTAAGATTAGGAATGCATCTTGTCCTAGTGAATACTAATGCCTGAAAATTTACAGATGGATGTGTTCATGCCTGAAGCAACTGCCTCGTGAATTTGCTGATCGTGCAGGAGCGGTATGCAAAACGGGAGGAGGAGGAGGAGGCAAGGAAAGGAGGCTGGCTCTAGGACCCATACGAGCCTTCCCGAGCAGGAGGTGGGAATTTTCCTCCAAGGCAGCAGGAGCCCGAGCCCGGTCTCAAAGCTCCAGCGGAGCTCTCAGGAAGAGCCTGGCACGTCCCCTCCGCAGCCGCGCACCCGGGTGGGACCAGCCCGCACCCCGCAGAGCCATGAACCGGCTATCACAGCTGGTGCTGTGGGTCACCACAGCGGGTAAGGAACTTATTTTTCTTCCCTCTCATCTCCTTATTTTGAGAAGTCCCTCTTCCACTCAGAGCCTCAGACTTACTTCACTGCCCCTTCCCTTCTACCTTTACAACCAGAAAAGCATTATTTTCAGAACAGTAGGGAAAAAGGGGGGGTGGGGATTGAAAGTACTGGCATGAAACATATGCAAAGTGGGTGGCATGCGGGAAAATAAATCCTGATTGTAAGTAAATGTTGCTCGCTGAAATGAATAGGCGATCTGTAGTTTTAGAAAAACTGCTGCTGACGAGGCTCTGAGGCTGGATGCGGGCAGGCGTCGTACAAGGGTTTGGCATGAAACTAACAGCTATACCCCAGGACCATTTTGCCTCTCCGGCTGCTGGATTGTTTTCTTTGGGGCTGTTTTGGAGAGAGGGGTAAGAGTAATGCTCCAGGAGTAGCGAAGGTTGCTTACAGGAAAAAGTGTAGTTTGGAGAGGATGCTTTGTCTAAGCAGAGAGATGAGGGACACAGATAAAGAGAGAAGTTATTTGGGCTATGAAAGATGGACTTACGAGCTCCCACCTCCAAAGTGGTTATCAGGCTAAGTTTTGAAAGGAATCTTTGTGCTGCTCTGTTTGTCGCTGTCAGCTTTGGTTCTGAAGTAACAGCAAAAGAAAAGAAATGACAGTAGGAGAGAAGGAGAGAGATGTTAGGAGGGAAGCTGCGGGAATAGGAGAGAAGTTGGGAGGCGGCAGCATGCATGCAACTAATAATGGGAGAAAAAGGTAGGAGCGGGACACATTTACTGTATGTGCTCAGTGGCAAGCAAATTTGTTACAAATATTAGGAAAGAGAAGCCTCTATCAGGACACTCTGAACTTCTCAGAGAGCTGCAGTTACAATAGTACCCCCAGTGTAGATACAGTGACTACAACGTGACCCTTAGGCAGGATCAGGGGACACGTTGTATCTCAGTGTAACAGATCATGTAACTTCCAGGCAGGAAAGGAGGAAAGGCAAACAGGTTGTTGGGCACTCTTGCTAACACAGTGCACTTCCTCTCTCTGGCTAAATTATGAACTTGTATATATTTACTTTCATATGAAGACACACTGGGACATCGGTTTCTAAGCAGGTTTTAAAATTTAGTTCTATTTACAATTGTAAGTCAAGGCATAGCACAGAGTTTTTGATTGCAGGCTTTTTTTGGCCTGCTATTTCTATTGGGAGGAAGGAGGTTGTTTTACTGTTGAAGGGTCCCAGGAGAAGTGTACCTCATGCAAGCAGAGCTGTATGTCCCTAAAGCCTCAGCTTTCATGGCATGTGGTCTCATCAAGAATTGTGGAGTATCTTTCCAGTGTTTTTGGTGGAGTGGCTTTCAACATGCAATGTGAGGAATAATAATTATATTTCCTGTATATCCAAGTCTGTGATATGAAGCATGTCTGTCTCAGGAAAGAGATTTAAAAAAGGGTGTGTTACAGAGAGAGTAAGTAAAGAGCTAAATGAAAATAAACGTACATTTTACAGTCTCTGTCCAATCTTCTGCCAAAAATAATCTCAATCACTCAGGGGAGGCTTCAGTGCATGAGTATTTAACTATGTAGCTGCTGTCACAGTCTCCACATGGGGGTTGCTTGCCTCACTATGGGGGCTACTGTGGTCAGCTCTCAGACTCTATAATCAATTAGTTTAAAAGCCGTTTGTACTTCCACTGTACAACTTTTACTGGAGCATATTCTTGGAGTGGCTTTACATTTCCTTCTTTATTTGGAAAGCCCAAGGTCTAAGTGATGAAGGAATTTGCAGGTCTTCTCTCTCTTTTATTTTCCTGGCTGGCATACATGTTTTTAATGAGCTCTATCATAAAATGATGATTTCAGACTTCCAATCCACTGACAATTTTTGGCACATCAAAACACTGGAGGACACTGTAACTCCTCTGGTGCAAAAATTAAGACAATTATGAGAAGATTCAGAAAGTTGTAGAGAACAGCAGCAGGAAAAAAACCTCAGAAAAAGAACCACCACACCGAAGGTAACAAAATCAGGAAAGGACTCAGTCCACAGGTATGTATTGTTCAGTGTCAAAGCAACTGCACACTAGCCTTAGGTCACAGGAGGTGGTTAGGAAGAAGGTGAACAAAGCCACCAGATGAATATCTGGGAGAATTTTCTTTTTATTTTAAGCACCAATATTACTTTGAGCCTTCATATTTGATTTTTTTTTTGATTACTTGAGCTTGGTAAGGGGTGGGGAGGTGTTCTCATCTTTTTTCTTCTCTGAGAAACCAGGCTGTGCTTGGCTACATGTCATACTCTTGTCTTTGAATGTGGAGAGCCAACTATCTGCAAAATTACAGCACAGCATACATCCTGAGCAAACCTCAAACACCTTTCCAAATGTGTGGTCATGTTTATGTCATTGCTCAGAGTTCAGCTATTGAGTATAACCACAGTCCATGAGATAATATTAGTAGAGGCACTTTGTCAGGATTTCTTTACAGTCCCTTCCAACGCTTGCAGTGCAGCCGTCACAGAAGAGGGTAACTTACATTTAATTTCAGCCTGGTGAATAGCTATGGTTTTGGGTTTTGTTGAATCCTTTCTAAGGCAGAGAAGCTTCAGAAGGCTGATGGCAGGTTTAGCAGTAAGACAGCCAGCTTTTTTTTGTTTGTGGAATGGTATATCAGCATGGCAATGATGAACGCCCCATGGATGCTTGCATTTGTCTAACAGTTTTCAGAAGCCCCAAACATTTTGTTTTTCTCCCTGGATTTATCTGCTTCTCAGGACTCAGTTGGCCTCTTTTGTAGAATGAGTATAAACTGGCCTAAGTTTAGTCAGTCCATGTGTGCGTGAAGATGAAGAATTTTATTTATTTATTTTTTTACCACTTTATTTTGTTGCAAGCCAACTTAAAATAAATTAGTGCAACTATTTCACTTGGACAAAACTTAAGTGCTTTGTGTATCCCTTTGCTGGAGGGAGAGCATGTCAAGCATAGAAGGGATGGGCCCCTGTTCTCTTCTGTCTCTTCACTGAAGAACTTCTCTCTTATTTTCTTCTTCTTGTGCCTCTCTGCTCAGTTAAAGTAGCACACAGGTACGGTAGTGATTTCACTTAACTGATTCCAGCCTGAAGAACATTGAATGTTCCTTGAAATTTGTCTTAGGAGTTGTATCCACAGTCCTTTATTGTGCAAATGACAGCATATCTCCATATACTGTACCCAGTCTGAATATCCAATTCAAGGCACTATGGCTGTCACTGAAAGTCAAATGTTGGGTGGATGCCTTGAAATGAAAACAAGACTGCTCTTTTTAAGTCATAGACATTACAAAGTCGAGGGCTCTTTGAAATACAATGGAAAAGGATATGATAAATTTATGGGAATCCCACAGTATGGGAGCACATGCAGACAAACACCAGGGATTTCCAAACTAAGGACTAAGTTGGAGGAGACAGAAATCAGGTAGCAAACCACGTGTACTGTTACTTTAGAGCTGAAGTCAATGCCTTATGAGCAGCCATAGAAATCCATCTTTCTATCCATGCTACATAGCTGCACAGTTTCTAATTAGTCCATAAGATCAAAGTTGGAGAAAAGGATGCCTCACTCCAGTGAAGTTTCAAAAGCATTCCTCTCCTACTCCCTGGAGTCCCAAAAGGATCCACAGGAGGGTCCCTGTCTTCAGCCTGCTATGTGAAGTGCATGCTGGCTCTGTTGGTGTGTAGAAGTGCATCTGTGATGTCTGTGACAGTAGTGGAGAGAAATTTTCATCTGGAATTCATTTTAGTGAAAACTGCTGATGTGTGGCACTAAGATGCTTCGTAAAGTGGTCTAGGCTTTGAGCTGTACATTTGGTCATTTGTTTTTTGTGTCCACCAGTTAGTTCATACTGAGACATGCAAATCAACCTACGTGTTTGAAATTTTTTTTTAATTTCAAACTTCTGCTCAGAAAAACCTTGCATTCAGAAATCTGAAATATTTGTTTTAAAAAACATAAAACATTATTTAATACCAAATGTTCAGTTTTGACATAAACTGTTCTAGTCCAGCACTCCCTGAAATGTGCTGTTCTTTGCTATTTTATAAAACTTTTGATCCAGAAGATTTTTTTAGGTTGACCTGTGGCAGGTTTTCTGTTTGTTTTGATTTTAAAAAATTTATTTGGGCTTGCCAATAACTTGGAAAATCCTGCATTAAAACTGCCCTGTTATTTTATAATACCCCATTCCAGTTTGTACGTAGATTTGTGCATGCAGGCGGTTGTTCTTAGGCTGATGCTCATTACTCTACAGGCAGTGACTGGTACCGGTTGTAGCTTGGTATTGGATCAAATTCCTCAGAAAGAAAAGAAACAAAAATAACTTTTTGCACACCTTTAGTAAAAGCAGAAACACAAAGCAGCTGCTGAGAGGAGAGGCAGGTGAGCTCCTTCCAGAAATAAATGGAGAGGAAGGAACCCATAGTTAACATAAAATGATGGATGTCTATGGGAATACAGTTACAGCCATGCAACATCTTGCCTTCTGTATCTGGAGACTTTTATCTGAGACTCCTACGAGTAAGCATGATTCCTGTATTGAATCCTTAAATCAGGGGAGGAAAATAATGACATTAATTATGTTAATTAATTGGATCAGGCTTATAGTCTTTTCCTGCCTCTCAGCATCAGTCCTTCCTCTTACAATTCCTCTTCCTCCCATTCCATTATAATTGCTTCTCGGCTTCTCTCCTCTACTGGCATGTAACAAACCCAGTGCTTTGATGTAGTCTGCAAAACACCATGCACAAAGATGTAACCCAAGGCAGGTAGGAGAGCAGGCCAGCTTGGAAAACGGGAAATTGTAGCGTTTGCTGAGCGGTGACTTGTAGCTGACAGATGCGCTCTGAGTGCGTAGGGAGTGCAGCTCCCTTGTGAGGGTGCTGACAGATCACATTGGTGTGCTGTGTGTTACAGGAGGAGCATGTAGGCCTTTGTTTCAGACTGTGACTCTTCAGCACCACTAGGGTATGGAGGGCCTGTGCCTGGGGAACACCAGGTCCCTGCCTTTTTGTGCTGCATGCGCACAAGGGAAGTCAAGGTGCAGAACCTCTGCAATTCAGCAAACGTGGGGTCAGGACCTCTCCAGACCTGAAAGGATCCCAGCTTCCAGACAAGTGGCAGGGTGTCACTGAAGCACTCTGCTTCCCCTAGGTGTGCAGTTCCTAAGAGCTTTCCTCAGGGTGGTGCACCTCCATGTTGTGGCTCCTCCCACCTGTGTCACACCAGCACAACTGGACCCGTGCGGAGAAATGGAAACAGAGAGAAATGACATAAAAGGAAACAGAGGTGACATCCCAGTCTTCCTCACCTAGAAAAAGCAACTCTGCCATATGTACTGAGTAAATAAAGAGCTCAGAATTTCAGCAAGACGTTCAGTCACAGGCCAAATGTTATCTTTTTTGGAGAATTTCAGGTTGGTTTTCTATATGTTCTCCTTAACACAAAGCTGGCTGTAAAAACAGGAAACTTTACACGATTCTCCACTTGTTGGTGAAAAGCTTCTTAAGATTTCCAGCTGGCTTTATATTTATTTTAGGCATTTTGACTGTATGATTGTTGTAGATTCCTTCCAACTGAATTATTCTATTCTCTGTGAAGGTATAAACATCCCTGACATTGGCACTGATTGAGTTTAAAACCTGTTGTACAGCAGCCTCATCAGAGTCAGACAAGAATGAAAGTGAAATATAGAATTATAATACGGAACTATAGAATTAAATGCTGAAGTCTTTTTAAAAAGCACAGATTTATCCTTGCAATTCAGATGAACTTTTGCCCTGTCTAATGGGAGAACTGTGTCTTTTAGTAAGACATCACAGATTTTCAGCTAATTGGTATCTGAAATCCCATAGGCTTTGGCTTATCAGCCAAGAATGATGCATTTATTCATGTATTTCAGTTGCTCAGTTAGGTTTTTTTTTCCCAGTTTGTAACACAGCATGTGTTTGAGGGCATAAACAGGCAACTTTCTGGAGTTAGGGCATCCACACCTCTCCTCTGTGTCTATGTTTGTGGTGATACATATTTATATATTAAAAATATAGGAATGATAAAGTAGCTGAGAGAGACAGTAGTAAGTGACATGGAAGGATGTGATGGGGGTCTGTCGCACAGAATTAAGTAGAGGAGGTGAGAAGTATCTATTCCTACATTGTTCTGGTGAAGAGTTTTTGGGCTATTCAGGAGCCAGTAGAAACCCAAACTGCAAGTTTTTTCCTGCCTTGAAGCAGAGCTGACCATCACATTGGAACTTCAGTGAGAGTGGAACCAGACAGGTTACTGGTTTAGAGTCACAGTTCTCTGGAATCACAGTTTTCACGTCAGAGGTGCTGTTGGAAGCACATGCAGCGATGCAGGGCTGTTTTGGGTGGTTCTGCAGCTGTGACCAAAACCTTTTTCTGTACGCTGAGGGTGAACTCTGCTCATGCACTTTCCCTGGTAGCTCTGCCTTACAATGTCTGCTCTGCTTTCCTGGCCTTCGGGAGGCAAAAGGAAACTGTGGGGATACACAGAGAGGATAGGAGGTGGCCAAGGCCGGGTGGTGGAGCGGGATGGAGGAATTCTGTTCCAACGGAGAAGAGGAGCCCAGCCAGTGTGGTTTTGGATTACCAAAAGAAGGGTTAGCAGCTGTCAGCTTGAACTTGAGCAACCTCAGGCAAAGCTGAATTCAGTCTGGAATAGAACTGAAAGATGGCTTTTCTTCACTGGATAATTCATTTGTGGTTCTGCTGACCCATGTACCTTCACTAATATTTTAGCCAATGTAAGGAGCATGGATCATTATGCTTAGACACTTATAATAGCTTGGATGTAGTGATTTTTTTTTTAATTTTCTGTTTCTGTTGTTATACTTAACTGTGGTTTAAGTTTTCCAAGTATTTGCTGTTTATAATTTTTTTCCTACTGAGCTCTGAGTGACTAAAGACCTATTTATTACCTTGACTTCAGCAAATAGAATCACAGAAAAGCATGACTGCTTAAAATTTCCATGGTTTTTAACATGTTTGTAGAGTTTTCTCTGTGGCATTTTGATGTGTCCTGTGCTGGAGTTCAGATCTCTTTACACGAGTAACACTTTTAAAGTATGTAGTTCACAACAGGAACATTTTCTGTGTTTATAGTCACTGCAGGAACCCAAATAGTATTAAAAACCTCTGAAGGAAGCTTTCTTTAACCCCATGCAGGCAAACAGTTCAGCCTAGAGCTTAGTGAGACACTGGACATTATGAATCTTTTAAGCCCTGATAGCATAGTCATCACTATCACTGATTTTTTTCAGCTTTCCTGAAGTCCTACATGCCTCCTGGCCCTTCAAGATCCATCAGGTTTTTAGAAGAGTTTAAACTTTCCCAGAGTTTGACATTGTGTTTGTCAGTCTGTTGCAGTCCTAGAGACAAAAGTCAGTAAAATTTGCAAAAGATAAACTTGTGAATTAGTTATAAGAAAAACAAAGTGAGTAAACCAAGCTGGGTTTTATTTAGCTGTGTTAAAAGGGCTTGTGTTCCAGCTATTTGGAGGAATAGAAAACTGGGAGTTGTATGCAGGTGTAGCTCTTTTCACCTCATTTAGGGCTGTGCTAGATTGGTCCGATGAGACACAAGCATTTAGCTTCCCTTCCAAAAGCTATTTTCATTTTTTATTTGCTAAACTATGGACAGGACATGGATTTTTTTATTTTTCACCTTCATATTTTGATTCCCACACAATTTTGTTCCTCTCTTGTGTGCCTTCCTGCATATATGTGTGTGTGTGTGTGTGTGTGTGTGTGCATGTGAAAATTAATGAAAGGAAAAATATGTGAAAAACCCCTTTGCTTTAAACATGTTGTCTTCCTTCAGTGGATCCAATTATCCAAAACTGTACACTACTCAAGGGTTGCTTGGGATTTTGTGTGATATTTTAATTGCCTGTTTTATATAGAGATTACAATTTTTCAGGGGTTTATGCTGCACGTGAACCAGCTACATGGGTTATCAGCTTCGGTAAATCTAGCCAGCAGTTATCTTTCAATTAAGTTTCAGAAGAAATTACAATTATTTTTGTACTAGGGTATATGTAAAGTAAGCTGGAGAAGTTATTTTCTTACTGGTAGGAATTGCTTTGTGGCTGCAAAAAGGAGGATTGATGAGAAGCAACACCCCAATTAATACTGTTATTGATATTCTTCCACAGAGAAAGGTGAGGAATAATTTATATCAAGTTGCTGTCATTTAATCCCTCCCAGCAAAAAAGCCCCATGCACTAATTCACTCATTCTCACACCAGTCAGAGTGGGGGGAGAATCAGAAGGGTGAATGTCAGAAAACTCATGGGTTGGGATAAAAACAGCTTGACAGGGAAAGTGAAAGCTGTGCAGACAAACAAAACCAGGAATTAGTGCACTGCTTTCCACAGGCACACAGTTGTTCACCCATCTCCAGGAGAGCAGGGCCCCATCACCTATAAGGCATACTTGAGAAGACAAACACCATCACTCCAAACATCCCCCACTTTTTCTTCCCCACAGTTTACATGCTGAGCATGGTGCCATATGGTCTGGAATATCCCTTTGGGCAGCTGGGGTCACCTGTCCCAGCTGTGTCTCCTCCCGGTTTCCCATGCACTCCCAGTCCCCTCGCCACTGCAGCAGCGTGGAGAGCAGAGAATGTCTCCACTCTGTGTAAGTCCTGCTCAGCAAAAACCAAAACCGTCTCTGTTATCAACCCTGTGCTCAGCACCGATCCAGAATACAGCCCCCTACCAGCTGCTGTGAAGAATATTAACTCTGCCCCAGCCAAAACCAGCACACAAGTAAATGCAGAATTTCAGAGATAGAAGTGCTGATTCTTCTGCTGGTTTCTTGGGGCTCTTGGGACTGATTGAACATGGAGGTCAACATCTGATGTTTAGCTTGTGTCTCCAGATGCAGGCCCATCTCAGCCTCACTAGGCAACCCCCAAGTGGTCTCAGCTGGGTCAGTTGTACTGCAGGGATGCTTTGAAACGATCTAGGATAAAAGCTGGCTTTCTTGGTTTGTACATAATTTTAATGTTTCAGTTATGACCTTTTACATCTTGCGTTAGGCGCACCTGAGAGTATGGTGATTGCTGCACACGGACAAGAAGGGGATCAGTCTCATTGTGGGATCAAAAGGAAGGCTAGCTGGGGCAGAAGGAATTGTTCTGGGAAATGCTTAGTCTGCTGGGGTTTTTCTTCTAAATGTCTCCCAACAGTCACTGAAAAAAGTATCTTGTGAAACCAGACTGTAGGATTAGACAGCTGGATTCAGACTATGTGAATACCCCCTGATCTAGCTTAGGGATGCCTGCTTTCCAAACTCTGTGAGGGAGCAAGTGCTCAACGCCAGCCTTGTCAGCTCAGTGGCAAATGCCTTATGAATTTGTACTGCTGTGAAAACACCTATAATCCCATTTTACTAACTAGAAAAATATTTGGTTTAGCTGTCATTTAGTTCTGATTTTGACAGTTTATTATTTTTGGAACATGTTAGGTTTTTTGAATACAGTTAACAGAACTTGTGACAGTTTTAGAGGACAAATTTGGGCTGACAGTCTGCATCCTATCATTGATGCTATGGTGCTGAGGAATAAGAGATACACCATGATATTGTGTGGTGTTCAAGTCTCCCCTTTAGCCCTTCAAACAAAACAGTCTCTTTTCAACTTTGATCCATACCATGTACAGTGCTGTTAAGAGGAGGTGCTCTTAAACATTTACGGATAGGGCAAATCTGTCCTGAAGGTGGAGAGTGGGGGTTTACATTTATCATCTTAAAGGAAGACAGTAAAAAAGTTTTGAACCCAGGCTTAAATTTTATGCACAAAATATTTCATACTCTCTAGCATACACGGAAGTGCTCCCATGAGCTTTTAAAGAAACATCAGCTACATACAAAAATATTCTTTAGCATGTCTTTTCATTCTTTGTGACACAAATACGTGAAGGGGTAAGAAATAAAGCTGTCCAGAGTACCTTTGTATAGTATTTCTGAGATTTGCAAAGGGAAAAATATAACAAGCACTGTTTTCCTGGTTTTTAAATTCTCTAAGCTCAGGTTTCACAGATAGGGTTAAAAATCATCAAATTAAACATATTTATGAGCCATCTGGTTTCTGAGTCTTTCCAGTTTGTGTTTGCTATCCTGGGTAACTATTAAGTCATTTTTGTTGCTGTAATTTTCATGTCATTACATGGCTCCAGAAACTGCATGTTTAAGAAAAACACTGTAGAGAACTGAATTCAGAGTGGAATTATAAGCACTGGCAGCACTGGAGACATTTGTCATTCTTTCAATCAACCTAACATACTACTAAAAGTAAATGTACAAAATAAATCAATTTTTAATGAATATTTAAGTTAGGCAATGCAATATTTCAGCTCTCTTTGCCTACCTTTCTTACAATATGGTAAGGAGAGTCAGATTTCCTAGGGCTAGTTTTAAGCCACAAGTTTTCCCTGTGATTTGAAGAAGACTCCTTAGCCTTGATGCCATAATCCTTGTCCTAATTTTCCTATTTTATCTCCATTATTAAGAAGTTATGAGATATAAAACAGTGTATGTTCTAGGTCCTTCAAATAGATCTAGTGCACAGAATTACAGATTTTTTCCCTTTTTATAGTAATATATAATTAAGTAGAATCTATAACTCCATTTCAGTGGAAATTTGCTTTGAAAAACATTACTCTTTCACACTGAATGTTGGGTTACTGAGTAAGTTTTCTGACAGCACTGGCTTTTGCATTGGAAAAGGGCACAAAAGTGTTTTTCTTAAAGGTGTAAATTTGTATTACTCTTCCATAAAGTATCCTTATCTGCTGAGAAAGCACAGCACTGATGCATAGATGTAAGATGCCCTCTTTTTTCCTCTGGTGACCTGATTGGTTTTCTTCATGCTATCTTGGTTATTTGTGACACTGAGTCAGTTTTCAGAGTATTCATTTTAGGAGGAAAGAGAAGATGCCTGTAATTGCTGGTGTTTGTTTTCTAGGTGCAGCCAAATGCTTGTGCTGTTTGAAGGAAGTGCATTTTGTGAATGCTACTAAAATACAATTACCACTTTTTCTTTCTCACTCTGCTTTATCATTTTGACAGAGCTGTGTTCTGTTATCAGTTTTCTGAAGTCAAATTCAGTTTTATGGGTTTTGGAACCTTTCTGGCTATTTTGTATGCTGTGCAAAGCCATTCCCAATTCCCTGCACTTTATCATCCCTGCTGCCTGTCTTGCTCTTTTGCATGTGCCTTGGTAACTCTTTCACACAGTGGATAGGAGCATGCTGAGCTCAGTGAAGGATGCACTGGAGTCTTTAGGCCTTGTAAGAAGTAGACAGCTTATTTATCTCCTTTTCTTACTTGCATCTGGCATGAGCTTTAAAAGAATGCAAAACAATTCCCTCATGGCTCTATGCTTTTACTTTCAAAGCCCAGATTTCCAGATGCAAAAAGAGGAAGGAATAAGGGCATGCAAAAAATAAAGCACGTGTTACTCTGGCTATATGTGCTGTGGAGCCAGGAGTTACTTACAGGAGCAGAATATACTAGCCATGGTGCAGGGAAGACATTTGAAATCTTGGCTGACAAACTGTTTAATGCACTGCTTAAACTTGTGCTCAGTTTCACCTTCCACCTTCTTAGCCTCCTCTGAGTGTTTGTTTGACTGCTTTCCTCTTCTGAGTCCAGCTGGCATCGAGAGGCTCAGCTGTTAGGAAGCACTTTTGGGAGGCTCAGCTGGCACTGGCAGACTTCACACACTGCTGGAGTACTTGCTGGCAAAGCTGTGGTCCCTACCTTGGAAGCTGGCAACAATTTCTAGCTGAGGCTGTGAGGAAGGTGTCTGAAAGGTGTTTGACTCTAGAGCTGCATGGCTGTGCTGGGGAGATAATAGGAGGGGTAGGTGTTTGTCCATCTTCACTGGCACGGTAACTGTGCTTTCTTCAGACACACGAGCCCGCACTGCGCTGTGTGCCCTGCACACGCTGGGTGTGCAGATACAGCAGTGTCTGTGACTGTCTTCACAGGCACGTGCAGCCTGCTCCTTCCCAAGGCTGTACCAATGAGGCCTGCCTTAGCAGGGAATGGAGCTGGCTTCCCATCATCCCTGAGAGCAACTTCAAAAGCTAGTCTTCTCTGAGGAGGCTCTGAGCCTGGAAGACAGTGAAGTAGACGTTCAGTGTCCCAACAAAAACTACTTCTACCCAGGCATCCAAAAATATTGAGATATGAGAGGATACAGTAACAGATTCTAGCTTGGATTTTTCAGATGTGGGTATGACGCTATGGCAGGGTATGTGGCAGGTCTTTTAACACAAGATGAAATTACTTCCCGTGTGGAGGAACACATGTAGATATAGATGTACACATTTCTTTGCCTGTGTGCATATGTGTGACTTGATTATGAATGAATGTTGTTAATGTAAATCTATAATGAAGTCACTGTTATAATTATTGTAAATCCTATTGAATTGATTATAATTGTTGAATCAGTTAATGATTAAGTGCTGTTAAACCCTTCTGCACCCTTATCTTTTGTGTTTATACCCTTTGATTCTGATTTGATTTTCCTCTTTTTGTTTCATTCATTTGGTAAGTAATACAGTGAAACATGCCGCTGAACTCTGTTAAAGTTACAAATTCATTTTTTTATATGAAAACTTTCTTTTTGCCAACAGTTAACTCTGATTCTTTAAACAGCACAAACCACTTATTTGCAACAGACGGGAATGCAAATAGAATCTTTTAGGTTGGAAACTACTTTTGAGTCCAGCTATTAATCCAGCTCTGCGAAGTCCACCACTAATCCAAGTCCCCAAGTGCCAGATCTACACATCTTTTGAGCACTTTCAGGGACAGTGTTTTCACCACTTTCCTGGGTGGCCTGTTCCAGTGCTTGCAGTGAAGAAACTTTTCCTAATGTCAAATCTAAACTTCCCCTGGCACAAGTTGATGACACTTTTTCTTGTCCTGTTGCTTGTTATTTGTCAGAAGAGGCCAACTCCCACCCGACTAGAACCTATGTTCAGGTAGCTGTAGACGTAGATTTGGTCTCACCTCAGCCTCCTCCAGGCTAAAACCCCAGCTCCCTCAGCCTCTCCTTGTAAGACTTGTGCTCCAGAGCCTTCACCAGTGTCACCCTGATTTTTGTAAGACTTTCTAAGTCTTCTGATATTTACATATTTGTGAAGAACTTTCTCACACACTTTCTGTAAACACCTCAGTGTTTTTGCATTCCTTCATAGAGCAGGAGAAAAATTGATGGACTGTTTGTCTGTCCAGTGTCTTTGGAGGGGTGGCACTGCCACCGTCCAATCCACTGTCACTTTTGGAAAACTATAAATACTGGAGTCAGAAAAAATAAACCCTCTTCTCCTCTCTTCTGATCACCTGAGCTGCGGTGTGTGTCTGTGTTCTTTCGTGTCCTATAGCGACAACCAGCTCCATTGCCCTTCTCTGGACATGCTCCAGCACCTCAATGTTCTTCTTGCAGTGAGATGCTTCAATATGTGCTTCCAAAATAATATACTATCTACTATTGACTGTGCAGTTCCCTCAGAGTGCATATGTTGTGCTCTGTCACACCTCATTACTGTAAATAAAGTGAGGTTCATTCTCTGCTTGCAAAGAAGCAGTAGCTTTTATTGACCAGGTGGCTGGCTATTGTGGCAACAGGGATTCTTGGGACACTTCTGGTATTTACAGTGTCATTTTCAGCTTCCTGTCCCAGAGATGTTGAGGCTTTTTCAGGAGGAGCTGGTACAGAAAGGATGTTTTGAGAGATTGGGAAGAAGTTCTGTTGAATACTCTCTCCTCTGTTGGGATGATATCTAGTCAAGTATCAAGTGGGCAAGGAGAACACTTGACAAATATACACAGAAAAAAAACAGTACTACTCAAATATGTATTTGGTCTTTTCCTGTGGATAATAATCTACCAATTACAGCTACAATTTCAGGCTGTTTGAAACTGAAAAGGTAAAATTATATGCTGAATGAGTAGTACATGCATGGTCTAAATATACAGAAACTGACAGGTGCGCTGCATTTGGTGGGCATGACAAGTCAAGAAACCCATGCTTGATCAGGTAGTGCCTTTCTGGATGTCAGAAGAGTGTGCACTGGAAATGTAGGAATTGTGTGGAATTAAAGAGCCTTTCAGGCAGTGTCCAGGTTAACTGTTATAAACTACATGCTGCTGTGAGTAAAGGACTTAAGTCTTTTATTAAGGACTCCATGTTGATATACTGCACTGGGGGCAGATTAGCTTTAGGACCTGTGATTCAGGCTTTTAATGAGGACGAACAGAGAAGAAAACTGAACAAACTCTTGACCTCATGTTGTTTGTTTTCCTCGTTGTGCTGGCTGGTGTCCTGGGTGCTAAGAACGAAGGCTGTCTGCTGTTCTTATGTTGTTTATTTGAGGACTGAAGAATAGAAATCTCATTTTTCTCCCTTGTGTGGACAGGTCTGGAGTGATCCTTTGCCAGTGAAGAAAGTGTAGCCTCAGGCCAGCAGTAGTCAGATATTGATCTTTAGGGACACTCTACTGGAATATGTAATATCTTTCACAGTTCTCTGATAAAAGCCCAGCTAAAGCTGAAAGGAGCTGATGATCTCCTACCATTTCCTCTGTCACCTCCAGAGACTGAGTACTCTTCTTGTGATTCCAAAAGAACGTAGTACATCACAAGGTCAGTGGTGGTGAGAGGTCTGGCCTCCAGCAGCTGCAGTGTTTCATGGATTCACTCTAATAGAATTTTCTATTTTTATTTTCTCTTGCACAAACCTAAGAGCTTGATATGAGATATTCAGCGAATTCAATATTTATGTGTTCTGTTTGTATCCTGTGTTTTTTATGTGCTTGTTTCTCATGAAAATAAGCACTTTCCAGATATACCCAGAAATGCATCCAATTATGTTTTCTTACTGCCTGTAAATTAAATAGCTCAGGACTGTCCCCAGTCATTTTCTTTCAGGCACTACTTTTTTTCATTAGTGCTTAACCAGATTATCCATGGTCTGAAAGGAAGTCAGAAATTTTTTCAACAATCTTTGTTTCTTTACAGACTCCTATTCTGGTTTCTCTTGTTTTGATATTCTTGCACTTTAAAGGGGTCTTTTAAAGGAAAGGAGGAGCTCCATATATTCAAGAACTTTGTGTCAGAAGTAACAGAAAAAGCCTTTATAGGAAATATCCCCGCTTAGCTGCTTTCCAGTCAGAAGTGTGATATTATAGCCCAACTATTTCATCTCTAAACCACACTTCACTCTCGAAACCACACCCTACTCTCTTGGAAGCCTAAAATAAAATGAAATGTAAAGATAAGCGAGGATCCTTTCAGTCCTAGTCATTCTTTACAACACAACTGTCTCTCTTCTGTTTTATATGTTCTGAGAGCAGTGGAAGCGTGTGATTTATCATCCCCACTGCTTTCTGCATTTCTTTACTAGGGAAAAACAAATGATAAAACTGAGCTGCAGGTGATTGCTTTTCTGTTTGCAAAGTCAGTTTCTTACCAAAAACAGAGTGGTGCAATTCATGCATCTTGGTTATGTTGTTTTAGGCCATGAGCAAAAGCTGTCTTATTTTTTCAACACAAGGGTGATTTTTTTGGAACAAAAAACAAAGTTCAAGTCTTGGCACAAATGACAGAAGTGTTTTAAGGAAACAGTTTGCCAAAAAACAACAAGGTAGTCTAAGTTGTCCCTGACTTTTAGTCCTTTCTGGAAGTTACAAATTCCAGGGCTGTCCCACCCACTTGAATTCTGTTAGAAATAGTTCATTGGTCACAACAGTAATTCCAATTGCAGTTTGAAAAAGGATTCTGAACCTCTTTCATTGTACTGGCTGTGAGTGAAGTTATTCATACTGGAGAGTCATCTTTCAGATGGTTAATACTTTGAATGCTGTGAATGAGCTTATCCTAATATCTTCCAGAAGATTCATGTACAGATCTTAGGAGAGTGCCCAGACCCACCTTCCCCAGAAGGATTGGCTCTCATGTTACTCTGAAGCAGTGGACAATGAAACCATCACTCTTTTAATGTTCAGCATACCATCAGGACGCCATGCTTATTAAACTCTCTCACTGTTAAAAAGACTGTTTATATTGGTGCTGGGATTCACATTAGCATCCCAGCCTTGTCTGCGCAGATTGATTTCCTGATGACTACTCCAAGTCTAACCTTTTATTTCTCCAGGTCCTTGCTGGTTCAGTTTTTCTTTCCAACAGAGATTTCACCAACCTGATATATACTACACCCTAAAAAGTGACTTTCTAGCCATGCCACTGTGGCTTGTCAGGCCTCTCCTTGATAAAGGACATCTAACCCATTTTCGTACTTCTTGTCCTGTTGCTGTTGAGGAGGGGCTTCTTGGTCTCTGTTGTCCTTCTGTCTGAGACCTTTCCTTTACCTACTCAATTTTTGACCTCCTCAGACTGGAACTGGTGTCTGCCTGCCCCAGCACTGTCATTGTCTTCAGCTTTGCCTGCTCTGCTGAGTCTGAGGTTGCCTGTAACTTGGTGCTCCTGTAGCTGCTGCCTTTTGCTGCTGATTTCGGTAGCTGTGCGCAGACCTGCTCCTCTGCGTTCATGCACTTGTGTCCAAGCCACAGCAGTGTGGCCTCAGACAGCCTTGTATACACTGGCACTTCCCTTTTTTACACTCTGCTCAGCTCATCTTTTTTCCCTCTGGATGTAGCACACCATGACCACGTGGAGCTGGCTAAATACTTTGGGTGCACTGATTTCTGCTATCTACTTCTGAGAGCGTGTATTGTGATTATGCAAAATTGCCAGCTAGTAGTTCATCTTCATCTCTTTTTGCCTTATGGTCATTGCTTTCTGGTGTTTTTAGTTACTTGTTGCCTTTCAAGTATATTTTCCTAACTCTCCCTTGCAGTTAAATCTGTGATGCTTAAAACTAATGTGTCATGGTGTGTAATTTATCCATGGTGCTTTTTTCATTAGTTGTGCTAGACTGTGCAAAAATATTCTTCCAGTTTCTTAATTATAATTCATGTAAACATGTCCACTTCTGAAGAGTGGCTGAAGTAGCAGGCCGTGGTGCTAAGATAATTTCTGTCATTAAAAGTAAAATATATCCATTCTTACTTTGCCAAGTGTTGAGTTGGGATTTAAAAAATTGTGAATTGTCCTCTTGTTTGACAGGTATAGTATTTGCGTGTCTTACGTTGTTTCATTTGCACCTCTAATTAAATACATGCTTTTATGTACAAAGAGAACTGGAAAATTAGTAATTCTTATTAAACTTCAAACAGCTCCTCTCACTCTTCTTTCATCATATCTTTATATCCTTCTCAATTCACATATTCTGGTTTAGTCATAGCCTGCCTTGCAGTGTTCCTTCAGAAATCAATAGACGTCTGATACACGGAGTCTTTATTCTGACTCTATTCTGATTTTCAGATTATGCACATGTGTTTAACATTTGCTTCTTTATGTCTCTTTGTTAGTTGTCATGACTGGGTTTCATGATACTGGTTTGTCTCCTCCTTGACATGATTTCTGTCCACTTACCTCCACTCAATAAGCAGGAATGTCCTAGGCATTGGGTGGTTAGGGGTCAGTGCAGATTAAGTGGAAACACTTTTCACTGCAGTTAGTCTAGTCACAGTTGAGTGAACATTATATGAGCTCTTTTTCTTCCACATTTGCTAATTCCTTTGCTGGGGACTGTGCCAGTGCTGATAAAACTCTGCATTTCCCTGGGCTGCATGTAGAAATCTTTTTTTAACTTCAAATTACTCCCTAGAGATCCATTTCCATGTACACCATTCTTTTTATGCCATGTGACTGCTGGACAGGGTCTGGCCCTTCATCTGTATATCTTTTATCTTCAGGATTATTCTTCAAAGTTACTAGTTGATGCCAAAGTTCTTCACAGCATAATATAAACATCCTCTCCCTTTTCGACGTCCTGACTCTGTTTTGTGGGGGAGGAGAATGCAAGGAGTAAGAGAATAGGATGTGACCCTGAAGAACTTACAGGAGACATCAAAGGATAAACAGGATTAAAAGTTCTTCTGCCTTCTTCTTACAGAGAGTAGCCTGGGCACCAACAGAAAAAGACCCAGGTAACAACGAGTGTAGGGGAATTTAATCTGGGATCTTGATTATGAAGAATGTAAGGGATATTGACAGAAGATTCAGTTTTTAGTCTTGTACTTTCCTGCAACCTAGTTTAGCCACTGAAGGGCTGTTTCAGACATCAGTCTTTTACTGTCATGTCAGAGGCTCTTAACCCATGCTAAGAGGTACCAGTGAATGTGTGACAAATCAATTCACAGCATGGCACTGACAATAGAAGTGCTTTGGGCCAACATGAGCCATTCAGAAGTTTAAACTAGTCTTCTCTGTGAACTAGCTTAGAGTTAACACCCAGGTTCTAGGTGCCTGAAGTTATAAATCCCACTCTTATATTTGCTGGACAATTTATGGTAAAACACAGTTTAATCTCTTACCAGTATTCTTGTGCATCCTACCTTTTAACAACTTATGCCTATGAAAACTAAATTTTGGCATGGAGCAATTGGAACCTCTCCTTCTGGAAAGGAATTTGGCAGATACTGAGAGGAGGCTTGTGGCAGTGCTTCCATATTTTCCTGGCGGTATTGCAGAGAAATTATAGAGGATGGAATCTTCCGTGCTGCTCCACATAGCTGCTGCCAGGGTACTGGTGGTAGGCATACTGCTAGATAAAGTTTAGTAAAAAAATCCTGTATTCATAGTCCCAAATGAAAATATAATTTGAGAAATGTGGTGCTTTCTGACAAAGGAAAACCACAAGACTACAAGCTCTAATACAGCTGCAAAAATCTGATATATTAACTGGAAAGTTAAGCTTAAAGTTGGAATACTTGAGTTGTAAGGGAAAAGTAGGATGAAACAAGTTACTGGGGAAAATATATTGGGCACTAGTAGGAAATTTGTTGTTTGTAAGGTTATATGAGCAGCATTTCCCTGATATTAGAATCAATTGCACACCTATTAGTGACCCGTGTCTGGCACAGAGTGTAAGCAAGAGTACATAAATGTCAGTGAACAGATCAAATTGTTTCTAATATGATGACAAAGAATTCCCTTAAAAAAATTAGGAACCAGAAAATGCCAAGTTTGTGTGCTTCTTAAATCTGCTGTCCATGAACAGAGCTGGAAGTTCCCTGTGAAAGGACATCAGTTTATTATTTGCTTCTATTACCTGAAAAGCTTCTGAATATCAGTGTGGAAGGCAGGAGCTTTCTTCCTTAACACTTCCTGGTGTATTCCTCGGAGAACTATCATGTTCTTTAATGTCTGTACCAGACAGAGGATCATAAAGAATGCAATACCAACAAGAGAACTAATAAGTGCTGTTGAAAAGAAAAATCATGAGGTAATCAAGAATATGTTTTCATGTAGGTTTAGCCCAAAAGATCTCAGAAGTAATTTCTTTGCCATGTTTTGGGAAGCTGGTTGAGCTTTAAATCCTTTAAATCATCAGCTGCAGGTGTGGTTTTAGATTGGTGGGTTTGTTGCAATTTTAGGGGATGGGAAGACTGCATTGAGTTTAGGTTCTGTAGGAAACATAAATGTGGACAACACCATTATAGTCTCCAAAGATTAAGGTGGGTTCAAAATAAGTTTTTGTTCTATGAAACATTGTGGTTTTTGTCTGTATTTCTATTGTTAATTAGTCAAGCATAATACAATATTCCCATTATTTTCTTCAAGATTGTGATCAGGATCTGGCATATCATTTGGCTCCTCTTTATACTTTTTTTAAATGTCAAGCAAATGTTCCCTTTCCTTACATACCAAAATACTTTCAGCATTTTCAGACTTTCTAAAACGACTGTTATGGCAGAAGCACCACCAACCAGTTTGTTAAGAACTTTTGAGTTCAAGCTCTGGATTTTTAAGCTGTTTATGCCTGAGGAGGTAGAGCTCTTACATTCTTATATGGCATTTATGTACATATGTATGAGGGGCTTTTATCCCCTCGTAAATACAGAATCTTAGGTTAATGGAACAATTTGCCTTTTCAATATGATTACTGAGAATTTCATGATTTCTCTTTAGTAAATATTTGTCTTTATTCCCTCTTGTGCTCTGTGCTACCTAACACTAAGCCAAGAGCATTCAAATCTCCCAGATCTGGGGCACCAGTGATGTTACATAGGGTGTCAGTGATTAATCTCTTCTTTAATAGAGCCTTTCCTTCCTATGCAGGTTTGTAATCTCACAGCAGCTTCCCTATTATCTCAAGGGTTCTGGAAAGGTGTGTACCCAGGAGCTAATTACAGAGACAGATACACCAGTTGCTGGTTCACTGGATATCTGTTAATAACTTGATACTTCTAACCTTGTTGAATTACCTCAGATTCTCTTTCTCCTCTGTATTAGAGAACATGTATTAATTTCTTTTATTTCTGTACTGTGGTTATTTTATTGCTTGTCTATATCCTTGTGGTTATCTGATATATATCACTGTCATATAAGAATAAAAGCATCAACCATGACTTCTTAAAATCAGTCAAGGAAGTTCTGTGCATGCGTCAGCAAAGAAAGAGTGAAGGGTTTAGAAAAAATGTTAGATTTGTCAGAGAGCACTTACAGCTGTTGTATTTGTGATCACATAGATATTGGAATTGTGTCAGTCACTAAGGTACATCAGAACACCAGGGGTTTGATCACTACAAACTCCGCAACTCAGAAATTAATGTTAATTCTTGACTGGGAAGAGGATGAATGCTGAACTCTGTGGTGCAACATGCTACCAAAAAAATCTTGAAAGTGATCAAGAATGGTTAGACAGTATCTGCTATATTTAGTGGCAGAAATATTGCAAAAATACACAGTTTACATGGAAGTAGGTGAATCACCAGTAAGACCTTAAATGGAAAAGACAACAATACAGAACGTGTTGACATCTTAGCATATTCATTTTTAGGTTACCATAATCAAAATTATATTAAAAAAAGTTCTGGTAGCACAATAGGGCTTTGATGTGCCTGATGAAAGAATAAATTAAGCAAGGTTTTTTATTATTTTTCACAAAACCTGTGGAATTGGGGTAATTTTGAAATTAACTGAAAGCGTTGAATGGAACATAGAGTATTAATTGCTGACTTCATGAGGATAGATTCATTAACGTTTACAGTAGCAAAATAGGATTGTGACCAGACTGAGGAAAGAAAATTGAAAGTAATATGTATTTGTTTATGGGTAGAAATCACTAAATACTCAAAGCCTGTGTTACAGATACTGTAACAGCATCTATTTTCAGAAAACAAACATAATGTTGCAAAAGTACTTGCTGAGAATATAATCACAGGTTGTCTTAGAAGCTTGCTTGAAAACAGATAAACTATTGCATAATGGAAATTTTAACATTAATTTGAAGTTTGGGGTTGATTAGACTGATGTACAGTTCCAGGAGCATCATGTAATGAGCAGAGCCCCATCCTGTCTGTCTCAACCCTTAGGCCTTCCTCTCGCTCCTGAAATAAATCTGTGTCTGAATGATGGGAACAAGTTTAAATGGAAGCCTCGGAAAGAAGGCTATTTCCTGCAGTACTCATTTCTGGAGAAAATGGCAGCATTAAGAAACCAAAATGATCTAATATATGCATCTAAGAGAGTATTTTATGCAACTGGCCATACTTCCAAGCTTAAAAATGTACTGTGCATAACAGAATAAAGTTGCTGAATATTTAATGACAGTATACAAATGATTATGTGAAATGTAATATAGCATGCAGTCAGAAATCTCACACCTTAGCTTCAGCATACAACTTACTACCAAGAAAAAGACAGAAACTTCTAAATTTCATCGGTGTCAGTTCTGTTGATGTTACAAGTAAATATCAAGGTTAAGAAATATGTAGCCAATTCAGGAAGCTACATTAAATTCCTAGCAGTGTTAGTGCTGGTTGGTGTTAGTTACTCAAAAGAAACAGGAAAGGTTTCCTTTTATTAGCTGTTACTCCAGTTTATTTGCAACTGAGTTGGAATAATTCCTACCCAAATGCATCTGGATAAACTTTAATTTACATAAATTTAATGACACACTGAAAAAGTTGAGAGCAAAATTTATTCTTTCTTAATTCAGATGAGGCTTTCTCTACTTCCCTCATTTTCTCAGGTGCAGTGATAGGGTGGTGGTTAAGAGGTTTGTGAACGTGCATATGAGATTTTGGGAAGGTTGTTTTATTTATTTTCAGAGCTGCTAGTAGGCTTTATGAATTTGAGTGAGGAATGGAAAGCAATAGTTTAGCTGTGAGTTATAGCTGTGAATATTCTGGGATCTTTTTAAATCAAGTTCATACTGTCTGTACTGTCCAGCTATTACTCCAAAGAAAGAAGAAAAGGAGCATCCTTAACCCTGGTTTCTGTTCACCCCAGCTGAGTAATGTTTTTGTCACATTCATGGCACTGTGGGCTCCTTTGACAGTGCCATTGGGGTTCTCTGTGGAGAGACAGGCCAAGCTTTGGCAGGCAAGTGCCAAGGTACCATGGGTTTGTTTGTTTTAGACGTGTTTTAAAACTCTGGCTAAGGTAGCCAAAAGCAGGCATCCTACAAGAGAATTAGATCACACCAGCTGTTTCTAGGATGCAGAAGTCACTTAGCAGTCCCAGGACTGGATATTAGAAGGTTCTTTAATCCCTTAGCAAGTGGAAGTCCATCCCAGTCCTGATAATTTTTATTTACTTTTATTCTTCAAAGAGAAATTATGCTTATAAGGGCGAGGGGCTCTTTCTCATGATTCACCACTTGTACCAACAGAAAAATATCTCCAGTTCACTTTTGTTGGCTGGGAAATTAAGACCCTTTTTTTTTTTTGGCTATATCAGTGAAATAGTTCAGTCCTGAAATGCCGAAATTCATTCCACCAGCCTGTCCAGAGTAGATTCAGTTCTGTCACTAGCCCACAACTGGCAAAATGCAATGAACTTCTATTTTAGAGGTACCGTCCTCTGCCCAATGTGTGTACAGGAGCCTCTAGACAGACCAAGTGATTTGGACACTTCTCTATCTAGACAAAAGTAATCTCATTTTACTTCTAGGTTTTGTTTTTATCGCAAGCTACTGCTCTGTTGGGCACCAGTAAATGCAGTCATCTGCATCAAAGCTTCCAAGATGGCAAAAAGAAAAATCCTCCAAACCTAAGCCTCATTCTCTCTTTCTTTAACCTTGAAGGATAGAAACTTCCTTGTTCATTACCCTACAGAAATATGTGGAGTGTCAGTATGGTTGAAGTGATGGGAAACAATGCTGTTAATAGCTCCCTGCATGGAAATGAGAACTGGATAGGACTTTTGGAAACCAGTGGGGAGGTGAAGAATTGTAATTCAGAGCTAATACTGTGAGCTAATGGCCTGTTCCAGTAATGACTTTCATTAAATGTTCAGGGTTTTGTATACAACATCAGAAGTAAGACTAGCTGAGTAAGAGTCTGTGTAACAACAATGTGACACAAGAAAGAAGCTTGCTGCTCTCTTTTAAAACTTGTTTAAATTCGTCCTGGAATGTCATATTCCACAGCAGCTGCACCATGATCACTATGCTAGAACAGAACCAAAGTGCAGCTTCAGATCACAGGAAGACAGCCATCGCTTTCAATCTCCTGGTAGAGGATTGATGAAAAGCAATTCTGTGTGTTAACTTTTGATTTGATTTGATTAGCTGATGCATTCATACGGTGACTTCAGAATTTGATTATCCAAGACACCACCATTAACCTATTTGATTTATCGATCCATAGTTTTTGTGACCAGGCTATAGTTAGATTTTAATTTAGAGAATTTAAACTAGTTTTGGCCTAGTAATATCTTGGTTTGTTCTTAATATTTCCTCACTAATTTTAGAGAGAAAATCTCTGCAGAGTGCATGGGTCTATGTTTTGTGTATTATTGGTTCTTTAAAACCCAGAAGCCTTCAGGGACAAAAATGTAATTTAGTTCTGGTGTTTGAAAGATATGGTTCTCTTTAAATGAAATCCTTTGTTCCCACATATTGCACAATATTTCAAGCAGCAGGGAAGTAATACCCTGTAAGTTGCAGTTTGCTCATTATAAAATCCAAAATTAACTAATAGCAGGTAATTATCCACAAACTGTCAGTCACTTGTTTCAGTAAATTTCTTAAATACATCAGTTCATATGCACCCCGTTTCTTACTGTACTGTGAACTGAGTTAGCAGAAATATAATTAGCTAAAGAAAATGGCATCTAAAATCCCAGCATTTAGTTCCACTGAAATATCATAACGATGCTCAAAATGAATCATCAAATTCACTTATTTGGAGACCTGGTTGGAGGTCAAAAGCTTTTATATTTAACAGGCTTCTTCAGTGAAAGTCAATTAATCTTGAGATGGTTGCAAGTGAGTGCAGTGTGCAAAGGAGCCAGAACAGAGAGAAAGCTACAAAAACGTCATCTGTGGGTGGGAATTGAGACTGGATTTCAGTAGAGAGGTGAAAGGCTCCTACAGATGAGGGTTGGTTCTGCAGGAAGTGGAAATATGCTGTATGTCTAGGAGGGCACTTTGACTGTCTATTGCTTGAGAAGATGCAGAACATTGCAAGGTGTTGCTGTGTCACTAATGCCGAAGCAACCTTACAGCCTGATTTCTTCACGGCTCTGCCTGGTTTGGTGTTCATGCCAGACTCCATGGACTTATGTAATGGTGGTGTAGCCTGCCAAGAAAAGGAGTCCTCAAGTGTGTGACTTACTGACAGCAGATTCACTTGAGCAGCCAAGCTTGCTGCAAAAAACAAAAACAGTGCACTACAGGACCCATTGAGTCCCTTGGGTTACTGAGTACAAAGTGCCACAGATCCAGGCAGCCTTGTCATGAGGATTTAGATGAGAAAGGACCAGAGAACATTCAATCTATGCTGGGAGTGCTGGAAGTGCTAAAAAAAAAAAAACAACAAAAGAAAGAGCTGGCTGAGATGCTAAACTCTAAAATCTGAGGCAATGGAGCAGAGATGCCTGAAGGGCGGAAGGGTTTTCTGATCCAGGCCAAGTGTCAGAGCCAAGGATTAAATCTGATTTTATTTTCATGTGCCAATTTCAGCATTCCACCTGAAAGAGATAGTTGATTATGAAATGGTGATTTGTTTTGAATTGTGTCACAAAGACTGCTGCAGTATGGCAGGAGTGTCAAAACGGGTAACAGGACATAACAAAAAATAGCAGTAGTAGTATGAGTTCTTTTCACTAGCTTGATTTTTCTAGACATCTGAAATCAATTTTGAGCAGCTTAAGTAAGACTATTTTACAAGCTAAGATTCTTCCTCTTTAATGGAATATGCTGAAAGGAGATTACTTTGCTTAATTTCTAAAATGCTTGTTTAAAACTTTCCAAGAAAATTGTTCTATATACCAGTCCTACCAGCACAGAAACAAAGTACTAACTGTGCAGCATGCCTGCCATCCTGATTTTTAAGATAATAGAGAAATTAGGGTCATCATTCTTTGCTCCTTTGTAACTCAGTTATTAGACTGATTTCTAAAGAAAGAGCAGGCTTAGGATCTAATGCTAATAACAATATTTTCCATGAATGTCTCTACTAATGGAATAATATGATGAAAAAGATGTGCTTTTTTTTGCTGATCTCCATCCTATGAGCTGCAAGTTCAATTGGATGTTCACTGATCTGCCTCTTTCCTTCCCAGTGTCAAATAGCCATATCACAGCAAATGGCCGAAGCAGCAGAAGAACATTTATTCAGTGTTGGTTTATGTGTTGAATGCAAAATCAGTCTCAAGACAGGTTAGAGAAAATTGGTCACATGAATGAAATTAGCCTCTGCCTAAATACCTGTTTCTATTACTTTCTCTTTTGCAAAAAGCAAAAGTGAGAGGATCTCAGTCACTGGTGTATGCAGACACACACATGCATATTTACGTGTGTGCTCAGTGATACCTCTAGGTAAAGGCTATAGTAATGTGTGAACTGCAAGTAGCAATACATACTCAGATATTGCCTTCTTGTCTGGAAGCCCACCATAATTACAGTGTGGAGTATTTTTCCCTCATCAGTGGGTTTAATAAACAGTGGTGGGCAGGGCTTCTGAGCCAAGTAATTTTGAGGAAGTAAGTATTGTACAGCAAAATGCAGATGCTGCTGTTCTAAAATGGCAGAGGTCTTGTACTCCTTTAAGTGGCTCCCCAAGGTCTAGCAGCTACAGCCTTTGGCTGCCTGAAAATGAGAACCTGATGAGTGGCTGCTTGTGAATGAGAGCGCAGCTTTGCTACCATATAGCAGCCAGTTTTATTAAGTCCACTATGCCACTATCACTCCTGTTATGTTCTGTAATTTCCAGCAGGCACCATATCCTCTGCTGGGTAAAAACAGGAATTGATGGCACAGCTTGTGACAGCTGGAGACTATTTACTTTGGGACTCCAGTGATGCATTCTTAAAACAATGGGCATTATCTGAGGCTCATTTCTCCATTTTCTTAAAATCAAAACTAAACAACCCCAAACAAACACAATAACAACAACAAAAGACCCCTTAGAAAACCAAAAGAAACACCAAGCCAAAAAGCCAACAAAAAACCCACTCAAAAAATCCAGAAGACAAACAAAAGTTTTTATATTTGAACATAATTCAGTTGTGTATGCCTCTTTTCTCGTATGAGTTTATTCGTCTTCTCTCCATGCAACTTTATTTGCAATGCTATTTCTTCATTGTCATTTATCTGAGAATGTGAAGTATGAGCTGGGAATTTGACTTTCTCTGCATTAGATAGAGCCTGATTCTAATTATCCGTTATTTCTGTGGGACAATTGAGCTTCTGCCTATGCCTGGACTGCTAATAATCAATGGAAGAGCTGAGAATGGGACCCAGTTCTTCAGGTCTTAAGAGTTTCCCTTCACATCCTGAATTTCATAACAGATGTTTCATACAGCTCTAAGAAACCACAGTCTCATGTAGGTTAAAAAGAGGTGGCCAGCAGCCAACTTTCAAATAAACAACCTCTGCTCTTTCATTAAAAGAAAACATTATCATAATATTAAATTACATGTCAAATGGTGAAGGTATCTTTCCCTGTGTACAAGATATTATCCTTTGAAGTCACGGAGCCCAGAGTGATTTTTACACGAGGGTGACCAAATAGGAAAGAGGGAAAAAGTAAATAAAACAGTAACACTGGTTGCTTTTCACATTCCTCTCCTGGTTATAGAAACACATGTGTTTGGATAACAAGTTTCTTATTACCCACATCTTCTTCTCCCTCTGAACCTTTATGCCCTAAGTCCTTTATTTGTTATCTAGGATGTGTTACCTTTCTGGTATGCTTCTCCATATTGACAAAAAAGTTTAACATTGCAGCTGGACCTTGGTGAAATATTTTGAAGTCGTGTATCTGTTCAAACTCTCATTGATGCTGTTGTGGGAAAGAGTAAGAAGCTTGCCAACGAATCTGGCTGAGATAAAGAGGAAATTTCAAGAGAGAGCTGATGAAAGGCTGATTTTCATCCTGGTGCTAGGTAGCAAGCTTTTAGGTGAAAGAGATGACTAATAACTAATCCTGCTGACTATTGCTAGTTTTCTTTTTTTTTTTTCCAAATAATATAAATGAAGCTTCTCACTCTTAATGCACCAGTACTTTGTAGAATACAGAAAAGTCAGGAAAGTGACCTGGCAAAGCAATGTGAGAGTCTTCCTCATTCTCCAGTTGCACCAGTAACTTATTTGGACTTTGGTTTCACACAGTTTCTTGTCCCCTGACCCCTTCCAGCTCAGCTGGGGGTTATTTCTTGAGGCTGACAAGTGTTTTTATTGGCAGCTACTGATTGACAGTCTGGATCACCAAGTATCACAATGTATTTAGCATTCATAGATGCTACAAGAAAAATAAATCTGTTTGTCTTTGAATTTATTTTGGCTTCTTCTGGTTCCGAACTATCTCTTAAAAATTCTGGACACTTGCTTTTAATCCAAATTGTACAGTTGCTATCCTTTAAAATTTGCTATTGACTGTGTCGTCAGAATTCTGACATTCACTTCTGATAACTGGGGAACTGAGTGACATTCTTAGTGAAGTACTGCTGTTCTGGTTTCCCAGCACGTTAATATTTTAACTACCTCCCAGTCCATTTTTCTTCAGGGGCAAAGATATCATGTCTAGGCAGTAACAACTGCATTCTCCTTTCTTTTGTGTGTCTGAATTGCTAAGTAATGAATGACACATTGCAATAACTATCATGTAAAAATACTTGTTATTTGTTCAACTAACCTTGGTACATTTGAAATTCTTGTTCAAATTAATTAATCAAAATAAGACCGTGGACATAACTATAGTAATCAACGTGCAGTTTACATTGTTTTGCTGTCTTAATAATGTGAAACTTCCCTACAGAAAAAAAAAACAAACAAACCATTCATAGGACTAGCTCAGAAATAATAGGTAAAGTTCTAAAGAGAACTCTCAGAATCAGACCAAAGATAACCAATAATGTGATGATTCTAGCATGTCTCTCATTCTACATTCTGTGGTCTGTACCTACTGCTGACTCCTCCTGTGGATCTTTTTTTCATGCAGAGTATTTGTGTCAAGTTATAAGAGTTTTGAGCCTCATTTTTACGCTTTCATAATCAGATCAGTACTTTAATCACACTTCATTTCAGTACTGCCAGGAGGGTTGTAGGTGGGAGTTTTTCCTGCTGCAAGAATTTCTGTTTTCTTTACAGAAGTTCTTCATGTACCAGCACAATATTAGGTGTAGCCATGTAAGTGTCCTTATAGAATTGATAGTTTAACAGCATTTTCCACAGTTTCCTAAGAAAAAACTCAAATATCTGGGGCCGGTGCATCTCCTCCCCATTTATTAATCACTCTGCTCCACCCAAGTTCTTTCTGGGTGGGTGGGAGGGTTGTTGGCTTCTTTTTTGTTTTAAAGCTGCTTTTGGGGAGGGAAGTGTTTTCTTGGGTTTGATTAACTTATTTAATGATGAATTGCAATACCTACAAGTTATACTTTTGCTAGGTTTATTTAGATCTTTCCTAATCCCTTACTCCTCCTTGGATTGAGATGAACATCATCTCTGGGGCAGCCTCTGGAGCAGTTAAATAAAGATGAGTAGAAGCAACTAATTAGCAAGCTCTTTCAATCTTTGGTGTTTCTGTAGGTGTAGTGTAACTCTTGCTTCTTCTTCACTCTTTGTTTCTTGTTAAAAGAATCCGAGGGGAGAGATACTTTAAAAATAATAGGTAAAGGCAATGATAAGATAGTCTTTTTAATAAAGCAGTCAGTCATTAGTCAGGGTGCTGAAAGAAAAGGAGATAGAGAAAGTTAAGTGTTATATGATTACTACTGATTCTATAAGGAAGATTTTGTAATTTAGAAGAGAAAATACAGTATGCCAAATAGCAGGAAAATACCAAACAATATTGTTAAAGATTGGTATGGTCAAATGAAATGTGTACTTAATATTAACAAATGACACCATGTGTATTAGTCTGATTTTTTTTTTTTTATTTTTTTTTCTAAAACACGACTTTTTTCATCTTAAAACGTATAATTTCATGCTTTCCCAAAGGGGTTACAGTTGTAACTGCCACGTTTTGGAAACAACTATATATGTTGATCTTGTTGGTTTATAAATTTAATATCTAAGTGTATTCTCATTGTTAAGAAGAGTTGTGGTGAATTATTTTTCTTGTTTCACTGCTGGGCAGACTTGTCCAAATGAATTTGTGCATATGAAAATTACATTTGTTTGAGAAGGCAGAGTGCCCAACTGTGCACGACTTCTGCATGGTAAAACAATTGAGAAACGCCTGGCATGCAGTTTCTGCATGGGGCTTTGGGTATTAACACGGGAACCAGCCAGGAGCATGCAGCTTTTTAGGCATTTCTATTCTGTTACCAGTACCCTCTCTGTGCTGCAGAATTCACTGGCAGCCATGTGCTCTTCACCAGTGAGTGGACTTTAGTAAGTTTTAATGAAACTAGGAGATGACATTGTTTCTGATACAGAGTGGATGGAATCATCTGCTATGTGCAAATTAATTTATGATCTTTCAATAATATCCAAACAGATTCATCAGAAGTTGAATTTTGGAGAAAAGCTTGTTGGTTTTATTGACCAAAAGATCTGGAGAAGAAAATTGGTGTTGGCTGTGCTAGTTCTTCCTTGTCCAGGTGAACCAGGAAACTTATAAGACAGCGGTAACCAAGTCTTTGCATCACACTTTTCCTTTGTTTTGCTTAAAGCACCTTCCCCAAGAGGCAGATCCCATCATCTGTATTATTGCACACGGTGGCTCAGAGCATTAATAGGAGTGGGGACCCTTCTCTTGAGTAGTGTCTGCTCGACAGTGCTGTACCTTGAGGGACTCTGCTCCTGTCTGGGAGGAGTTACCAGATAAAGGAGTGTACAAAAAAATCTGCTTTTAATGATATAGGGGCATCCTTGTGGCTGTCCTGCACTGCTGTGCAAGGGTTAAGCATTCAAAGGGAAATCCTTAGATGATGAAGAGCTGTTGACTGTCATCCTTATGCAAAAGCAGATCAAGGAAAAAGAAGTTCGGGAAATGTGCCTCTGTGGGCAAAGCAGCCCCTGAGGGATTCTTAAAGCAGTGCATACATTTCAAGCATTCCTAAGGCTCTTAGCAGTAAAACAGGCATGGAAAGGAACATTAAGTAACCTCAAAGACCAGTGGAGCTGAAGGACAGATTAAAGTCACTTTTGTCCTCTCCACTAATGTTATATGAAAGCAAGTAATTGAAAGTAATTTTATTTTTACTGAACTTAATTGTACAGGATCAATTTCATATTCATTGTAATAATTTAATCAAGACCTGGTTCTGAAAATTATATTTCTTTCACTTTCTTGCTGGCACACAATCCCTGTTTCTGTGAAATCTTGTGGTGCTGTTACATGGAAGTTGAAGGGTGGGGAGATGGAGCTCCTGCCACAGGCTACAAAATGCAGAGGCATCCTGAAGCTGGTAGCTGAGTATCTTCTAAAGGACAGGTGTCTTGCAATTGGGTATTAAAACGGTGAACCGGGGGTTGCCCGCCCTGCCCGGGTGGCCAGCCTGGGGGGCAGACAGACCCCCGGTGCCGCTTTAGATCGTCCGGATAGCGAGGGGTCCCGGTCTCCGGTCCTAAGGAGCGGCTCTCGTCCTGCTCCGGCAGACGCCCTAGCCGCGAACTATCCTGGCAATCAGCCTGAGGCTATCAGGCGGTTCAGCTCTTTAGTGATTTCTGGTCTCAGTGATAATCAGCTCGCAGCTTGCCAGGTAGTCGCTTATGCTAGCTCAGGGGAAAGAGACGAGAAGACCCGACCGGAGCTTTTCCACGAAGTCTTTATTGGGGGTTCCGTGAAGGGGTCCAGGAACGGCGTCTTCTCCCAAAGTGGGCAGAAGTAGGGGTTTTTATAGGATTAGGTAGGATTGGGATAACTAGCCAATAGTCTGAGGTCTTGGTGTTTTGACCTATAGTCTTAGGACATCTGGAATGTAGTCAATAGTGTTACAGGGAGATAACAGAGGGTCTTGGGAAGTAGGGTTTAGTACATGACTAAGCATTTTCTCTCCACGGGGGCCTTGCTATATGCTCAAAGACTGCAACAGGGTATCCCATTTCTCTCTCACCTAATTTTGCTGGTTGCTCTGGGCAACTTGCAGATTTTTGTTTTAATCTTAGCATAAGAGTTTGTTAAAAACTAGATGTTCTCTTTCATGAGAAACATATTTTAGGAATATTTCTTCATTTCTAATCATGATGGAGACTCAAAATCTTAACGTTTTTCACAAAACAATTTGTTCCAAATTCATGCTTTGACTTTATCAAAATTAGTCATTCAGTATGGCAAACAGTCTGTCTTGAGAACATTAAAGTATTTTCTTTAGCTAGGTATTACTTCATTTTATTGTATTAATGTTAAAAAAAAAATCTCTAAACTCAGAGCAGATTACAGAGTGAAGATGACGTGTTTCAACCTTAACATAATGATGTAATGTTTTCCATGTGATTATAGTAAGTAAAGGAACTGGCATTTCCATACAAAAACATGCCATGAGAAAATGGTCACTCAGCATTTTTCTGTCATCAGCAGAGAGTGAGGCTTCAGGCAGTCTTTTGAACGATCCCACCCCTTCTGCTTTTGTCTGTGCATCCACAGGCTTCTTATCTTCCTTCACCTTCCCTTGTGACTTTGCCTGTCACACCTGCATATGTGAATTCATACATACCTCCTTTTAAGCTGCAATTCAAAAACCCTATGAGTGCCGTTCTAAAGGCATAAATCAATTATTTCTTCCTCTACATTGATGTCCAAGAGCACATCAGTTTGGAAGTGCTGTTCCCTTGGAAGGCAAAATGTATTTCCATCATGAATTCTTGGTTCTTTGTAGCTGCTCGAAATTCCTCTTTAAGAGTTGGACACATTCTCCTAAATTTTATTCATTTCAGAGTAATACATCTAATGTATGTTAGTTATCCAAGTCACATTCTCTCTGGGAGGATGGTTCTTTGGCAATTTGCTGTAAAACAGGTGTCTTAGGGTGCAATTTCATATCTCTTTTCTCAAATGAAAAAGCCAGATTGAAAGGCTTGAGTCCTTCCTCTCTCCCCAGCTTGTTGTCCTTCTGATTTTGGAAACAGAGTGTGATGTGAACAAGACTGAAAATATTGAAAGGTATATCTAAAGCATTTAATCAATGAGAAAGAAACATTTTCCTGAAGAATGGATGATATTTTTATTGCAGGAAAATGAAAAAGTATTTTGAGATTTGAAAAGGAAAGAAAAGCTCTTGGAGAATCAAAGAATTTCACTTTTTGGTTCATTTAACACTTCCAATTTTTTTCTTTTTACTTTTCTTCTTTTTCCCACTTCTGTTTTTCATCAGTTTTCAAGAACCCAAGAAGATCCATATTCCTCATGGGGAAAACAGAGTTATGCATCTCTTAAATGATTTTAATTTTTTCTTTGCCATAAATGTGAGTGTAGGAGGAAGGGAGGAAAAGGTACCAGATTAAGAGTTCAGGATGTGGAATTCTGCTTTCTCTGACACAGGTGTGCATTTTATGTGATGCCATACCAGCGATGTCCAACTTTCAGATGCAAGTCAATAGTCAGGCCAGTGGAATTCTACCAAGAAGAACAAAAGTTGATTGCCAGAGAAGCTGTAGGTCATATGCACAAATCCCTCTTTTTCAGACCTGGCATTGATACAGCCTGTGATACTGTCAGGATCAATTCTGTACACAGGTAGCAGGAGTACAGCAGGTGCCTCTTCTCCACTCACCCCAGCCTGAACAGAGGAGAGAAGATAAAAAGTGGAGCAGAATGGAGTTCTTCCAAACACTACATCTCAAATATCCTTGGAAAGCCTTTGTGCTGTTGTGCAGCATATGATTGACTCTGTGCAGCCTAAAAAGAGGTGAGATACAGTGCAGAGTAATGAACAGTTAGAATTATAAAAATAGGCGTGTGAGTATTGAGCAGCTTAGCTGCAGAAAGAGAAATCTTTCCAAGTTAGTGCGGCAATATGTGCACACATAAGTACGTGCATGTGTATAACACACAACCAGTGGGATGAAGTAGATGCCATATTTTTGGATACCAAGAAGTGGTTTTGGCATCCTATTTCTCAATAGTAATTAAAATAGTAATTCAGATCTATTTCAGTAGGTGTAGATGTTGTACACTGAAAACTGAATAAGAAATCGTAATTAGCAAGTTGCTATTCAGAATTTGCCAAGTTAGGGAAGCAGTATCCAGAGGAGGAGCCAGGAATTTTATCTTGTGTCATATTCAATAGGTGAGGTTTGTGAGAAAAATATAGATGGCACAGGCAAAATTTTCCTGGGCGAGTTCTGTTTAGTATCTGTAGCACAGGAGTGGAAACCTGCAATGTACTGTGTTTAGTGCCAGAGCTTCACAAGTCTTTGCTTTTGGAGGGAGATGCAGTGATTTTATTAGAAACAAGTATTTGACGCATGAAGGGATGAGGATGCACTCTACAAAGCATTGGAGAGAATAAAAAGAGTGGTTGCACAAAATGATTCAGGAAGCACCGCTATCCAGGGAAGGAACTGGCCACTGAGTGACCGAATAAAGAAAGCGAGGAAATGTGAGACAAAGCAGCATTTTGTGTATCCAGGGGCAGCCAGGAAGCAGCTTGCTGTGAGCAGCAGGAGAGGGGACTGCAGGAATTTCATACAGCCATAAATGTCTAGTCATTCAGTGTGTCATGGAAACTGCAGATGATCTTTGGCAATCCAAGTAAATATTATAACAGGGACTTGCTGGTTGTGAACATCCCTTTGGATTGATCCAATTACTGCCCTTCAAAGAAGATTTTTGCCAGCAGGTGGGCAAGGAGATGGCCTTCTGTCTTTTGTGGGTAGGATACCAACTGGGGTTGCAACATCTGAGAAGGTCCTCTGAAATAAATGAGCTACCAAGACAGCTGCCAACTATAGTCCATAGGATAAATGACTGGGTTTAGTTTATCAGAATATAACTAACTTTCAGAAATTCAGTAATGGTGCCAAAGAAGGATGAGCAAGGTATGTTCTTGGATATGATTCATGTTCTGCATATAAAGCAGGAAGGAAGTTCAAAACCAACCAACCAAATAAAAGTCGGAAAGTATTCTTCTAGTCAGATAAGTTGTATGAGGCTTGGGTCAATGAAATGCACGCCTGTGTTCTCCAGCGAGAGGAGTCTGTGCAGTTTGACTGGCCTCCAGCTCACTGGGGAGGAAGAAATCTTCCAGACTTCTTAGGACAGACTTTTTCACACAGTGTTAAATTAGCAGCCAAGGGAAATGATAGAAAAGCAAGAAATAAAAACACTTGCTTAGCAGAGAGGCAAGATATTGAGAATAAAATTAAACGAGGCCCCAAGGACTGAAAGGAGTTCACCAACTGCCTGCGACCAGTGTGATGAGGCTGGCTAATAAGCAAGTGGCAGTGAAATGTGATTACTAACTTCTAAACCTACAGTGCTGATAAACTGCAATTTCTCAGATTAGGAGGAAGAATTCCTGTGGTTGAAATCAAAGGACGGAAGTAAGTTTGGAACAGCATTATATAACTAAAATGACATTGCCTCTTTCCCCAGCCATTGAACAAAATGATCCTGAAGGTTAGTCAATACCTAAAATAAATGTCAATGGGATTGCTGATGATTGCTATACACTGTCAAATCCAACTAAAGATCCGGATGAGATAATGATTAGCATGTTGTGTGTAAGGGGAGGGAAAGGAAGTTCTTTTTTTTCCCTGTATGTGAAGCCTTCAACAAAAGTGGTGTATCACTGGTTTCATTCTGCTAGCATGGGAGCATATTTGCAGATATTGAAGAGATGAAAGTATCAGAATGAAAATTCCCTTGTCACTTGTTAGGTTAACATCTTGGATCCATTCTCAGCAGATTAAGAATTAAAAACTGAGCTCAGAGCTAAACTCAGATGTTTCACAAATGGAAGTGGTTGTGGCTTGAGTACACCCTTCTTGGAAACAGAATAAAAATCTGAAGTGGTCTAATCTGTACCTCAGCTGAGATATTCAAATAAATGGACTTTTGTAACTAAATAACATTGAAATGCTATATGTTGGTAGTACCAGAAGAGGTGAATCTCTCAGAATTTAATACAGTGCCAAAGGAGCTCAGTTGAAAAAGTTCATGGACAGAAAGATTCAGATAATAATTGAGTTGCTTGTGTAAACAGCTAGAAAACTGCAAGCCTGTAGCTGACGGGGAGGCTATGCTGTTATAAAAAATAAGGAAAACACTACATTGCTTGCACTAAAAGGAAGTTGAAAAGTTGAAGGTTTAGCTATAGATGAAAAAAGCAAAAGAAATTAAGAAGAAATCAGCAGGAAGTCTAAGGAAATTTTCCAAGTGCATTAGTAGCAAAAATATGACTCTGTCATAAATGTGTGTGGTATGTTTGTCAATAATGGAGACAAAAAGAAAAATTATTCAGTAAATATTAGTATTCTAGGGGAAAAAAACACAAACCAAAAAATTGATTTTTCACTATCACATAGAAATAATGCAATGGCTTTCATAACAACCAAAAAATACTGTGAAAAGAACCTATTTTTTAAAACAACTGGTTGAGCTGGTGTGCAAGAATTTTGAAAGAAGTAGTTAAGGAACTTTGAAACACATTTGTGTCTTGATATCTTCAGTAAGTGTATCAGGATACTGAGGAAATTCTGCAGGACTGGAAGAAAGTTAATGCTGGATTAGTATTTAAGAAGGGTAAATGGACTAAGCTGGATGATAATACTTAATTACATCTGCTCTACTCCTGCAATGTAAAACTGCTTGGTAGTATGAAGATTGCTGCTGTCTGAATAAAAATACCATAATATTTTATATAGGATCAAAGAGCTAGAAAAGGGTTTATAATTGCTTCTAATCTAAAGGGCTTATTCAAAAAGACATCTTGTTGCGGTGTCAGTTTTGTCAAACGAGTTTACCAGTGTGAAACAAGTCCTGTAGGACATTCTACCTTCAGTCATGTTCTTAAATTGATAAATCTACATGTGTACTGAAGAGAGTGCCTGGTGAAAATTGTTGTGTCACATTTTGGTTTAATGCACATTGTGGTTTAATACAGTATAAACAGGAATTATTGTCAATTAACTCTACCTGTAAGTTTCTTGCAAATGTAAGTTCTGGGTTATGTTCTATTTAGGAGTTTAGAAACAAGTCAGAAGACAGCATTAAAACTGTACTGATTGATCTGCTGACAACCTAAAGACTAAGGCAGGGGGAAAAAAGGCAGAGTTCAACTCACCAATGGAACTAGGTGTCTCAAAGGGAGCCAGTACAGTGGAGGGTGGGAATTCCATGTCCTGGAAGGAAATATGTCACAGAGACACTTCACACCAGTGTAGACGATCAAATAAAATAATTTATTTTTGGCCTAAATATCTGATGAGATTGTTGCATGGATTAACAGGGAGATCTCAGGAGGGAGAGAATAGCCATTCTGCATAGCGTGACATTAGTGGGCACTGATGTCTGCCTTTCTGCCTTTTCCCCTGAAAAACTAGAGAGGGCTCTAGAAGATCCTGAAGTAGCACCTTGTAAGCCTTGGAAAAACTGTATTTTGTTGTATTGCTCCCCTTTTGACCATTACCTGCAATCTGTCCAGACAGAGTACAACAAGAGTGATGAAGTAAGCAAGGGACTTTGGGTTGAACCAAATAATGAACAAAGAATAAGAGAGTTTAATAGCAAGCAGCAGGAGATCCCAGTGATACTTTCAAAGTGCAAGGTTAATAACTTAAGGCTGTAAATACTGATGAACGAGAGAGATTATTTACTGAGCTGAAAGTGGAAGTTTTAGGATCACGGAAAAAGAATTGATTAGGTAGCAGACAAAGGGTCTTCTTTAGGCTTACTGTGACTTCCTGACAGAGCCATTAGTTTATATGTTAGTTTATCTTCTCAGAGAAACACTGAGAAATACTGAGTTGCTATTTTGGTATTAGATGGAGAATACCACTAGAAAGTGCTCTAAAGGAAATTCCTGTTTGATCAGAAAGACGCCTTGGCTGATCTGGAATTGATTTCCCTTCAGGAGGTCTAGAAGTATTTCCTGTAATTTTCTTCTCTTCTGCAAGGTAACAACAGGATTCAGGAGAAAAATCACCCCTGCAGGTATCTTAATGTTTTTTTTCCTGTAAGATAGTGAAAGAAATGGAATTACCTTCTCAGTGCTGGAGGTTTCTTATTTTACTGAAAAAGAGATGGATTTGTGCTGTGCTGTTAAAAGATCCCATCTTTTTCTTGTGACAGTTAAATATGTTACACTGTTTCCTCCCGATCATTTTATGGTCTTTAATTCAGACTTATCTTAAAATTATGGATCTCCTTCCTCTCCATCTTATATTTCTTTTCACTTAAACAATTGACTTTTGCTGATCAAGATAGAGAAATCATGGAGTGAAAAGTAATAGTCTTTTTTCTTTAATGCTGAAATTTGTCATAGAAAAATTACATGCGAATATGTGTGAGAGGACATGATGTGGGATTATCAGAAGCATCTGTGGATTATCAAAAACATCTTAGTGACTATGTGCACTAGATTTTCAATTCAATCAAAGAAGCTGAATAAATGAGAAAGAAAAATAATTGAGATATAAAGTAAGAGCATAAGCTGAACTAGAGGCTGCTAAGCTGCTACTGTCAGTCCTCTTCTGTTCAGCCACAGCCAGAAATTTTTTTGTCTGATGAAATGAATGAATGAGGACCTATTTCTGTGGGTACATATGAACAAATTCCTCGACTATCACTGAGTCTAGGGTCTTCTGTCCAAGTATGCTTTGTCAGTGAACTCGGCTGTAATGACTGCCTTTCCTTCCTCTCAGATGCCCAGTTAGGTAAGTGGCATCTTCCCAGGATAGGTGAATACAGTTCTTACACACATTAGAATGAATTCTTGCAGTTTTTTGCCAAAATCGAGTAGGATGTTACTGTTGTTTTGTATTTTATTTGTCTCAGCCAACACCATCATGGCAATGAAGGTATTTTCCACGCTGAGGGAGTAAATTTGTGTTTTGAGTAGCTTAGGGCTCCATTGCTGGTAATCTGCCACTGGATCTTGTGCTTGTTAATGGAAAATAAGAGGAACATCCCAAAGGTGTTTGTAGGGGCCGGGGGTGGGGTGTGACTGCGTGAAATACTTTGTTTTAATTGTGTCAGGAAACTTCTGCTATGACTGTACTATGTTGTGGGTCCCATGATACTCAGGCTATTTCCAAAGTATACAAGCAGCTTGGAGTGTGTGAGGAGACGAGTGGGTGGAACAGACTTTACAGAAAGCCCTGAGGGAAGTAAATACTGAAGCTACAGCAGTGCTGAGGGAAGATTGTGAGATAGAGAACTGAGCAATATCTCAAACGACACAGAACATAAGCTGGGAGGAGCAGGCTTCAATTGTCAAAAGCCCTTTACAAGGCAGAATTTCTTTTAATACAATAAAATAAATTTGTTTGCAGTATATCATTGTTTATTAGCATGAATTTTTCATGAGGGCAACACTTTCATGAGGCTGGCTGAATTTTGGCCACATAATTCCCATTCTTTTTGAGGATTTCAGCCTTTTATTAAAGATACCTTGCTTATCAGGGCTGTGCCTGTGTCTTATATGCAGTGCAAAATCAACTTTTCCAATATTAATGTCCCTAAATATTTGGAAACAGAGGCAGGAAAGAAATACAGTGTTTGGGAGACCCGAAACCTGTCATCAGTACAGCATATGTTTGCTGCAGCATAATGCTGTTCTGTTCTAAAACTACACTTCCTTGGAACCCCTTGAATGACTGTCTTTAGTAACATAATTAAAGATGGAAGGGTGCAGCATTTTCATGCTATGAAACATTTTACTTTGCCGTGAAGGACAGCATTTTACTCACTGTGTGATGCGTTGTCATATATACTCAAATGAAAATTGTTACAGCAATTCAAATCAGACCAGATATTGCTGAAAAACTATAGGCAACAGTGAGTGAAATGCATGAATGTATGTTCAAGTTTGAGGGATTTGTGTTTTTATAGGTACTGATGCAAGTTTTCATAATATTATTGTTTAAATTAGTTATGCTGAAAATGTCTTAGATGTTATCAGTGGCATGTCTGTACCTACATGTCTCAACTGCAATTCAGGTGAATAAGATTCCTGTCCCCTCTGACATAATTTGACATTTTTATATTGCGAAACTCATAATACAAATGGCCAAGGTTTGAAAGCAATTAATTTTGCATCTTGCTGCCTGTGAACACCTTCTGACAACACATATGTTTGTTTTTGCCAACTAGATATGTTTGTAGATATTTTGCCAACAAATACATTTGTATGCCTTCTAATATGGGAGCAGAGTTTTGTATAGCAGCATCAAACACATCCCCTCTTCTTTTTATTTTGTTACAGCTGTTGTCTCCTGCTCTGGATCACATGAAGAAAACTCTTCTTCATCAAATCCCACTCAGAAGCTCTCCCTGATAAAAAATAGGATGGTTTCATTGCATCAGCCTTCTAAACAAGGTACCACAAGTCATCTTCCTTAAATCATAAGCACCACTTACAAGACAGCTGTGACACTGTGTTTCTGACTGGAACTAGAGAAATGACTCAGAAAAGCCAGTGTAAACTTAAGGGAATTCCTCATTTCTGTATTAAACAAAACCTAAAAGGCCCAAACCTAAAACGTAGCAAGCAAACCAAACTACAAAGATCCCCAAACAACCCTCCACAAAAGAGTGTTGCCTCCCCCCCCAATAAACAAACAAAAAACCCCAAAACATATAAAACTCCAATAAAAAAAACCCCAACACAGCAGGAAAAGGGAAAAGAAGGGAAAAGAAAGAAAAAGGGAAAATAATTAAATAATTTCCATCAGCACACTGAAATTCACCAGATTTGGGGTTGGGAGTTCTTGAAATAAAAAATAATTAATGGAGCTGCTTTCCCACTATTATAGAACAAGCTATCTTTTTTGGTACTGAATTAAGCTTTTTTCCAAGAGGAATTTTATTTTCAAGGCATTGTGAAAACCAGGTGAGCAGTGAGGTTCTTTAATATGTGCTCACTGCCTCTTGTCCTGTCAGTGGACACTACTAGAATGCCTAGCTTCCTCTTCATTCCCTCTCATCAAAGTGTTTGTACACATTGATAAAATCCCCCTGACTGCACTCTTCTGCAGATAAGCAGTCCCATCTGTGGCAGCCTCTCCTCTTCTGACAGGTGCTCCATTCCCTCAGTCGTCTTTGTGGACCTGTGCTGGACTTGTTCCCGTAGGTCCGTATGTCTCTTGCATTATGGAGCCCAGAGCTGAGCACAGCTGTGGTCTCACCAGTGCTGAATAGAGAGGAAGGATCACGTCTCTTGGTCTGCTGGCAATGCTCTTCCTAATGCTGCCCAGAAAGCTGTTGGCTGCCTTTGTTGTAAGGATGCACTGCTTGCTCACAGAGAACTTGTTCACCACGCTCCCAAAGCTCTTCTCTGGTTGCTTTCCAGCCAGTCAGCCCCAGCACGCACCGGTGCATGCGGTTTTACCCCCGGAGGTGCAGGTGTGGCTTTTCCTTCAAGGGGCTCCTACCAGCCCAGTCTCCAGTCTGTCGAGGCTGCTCTGCATGGCAGCACAGCCCTGTGGTGTGTCAGCTGCTCCTCTCTTTTGTGACCTCGGTGAACCTGCTGAGGATGCGCTCTGTCTCCTTGTTCAGGTTGTTAATGAAGATGCTAATCAATAAAGAAAGGCCTCTGGGTGTTAGAAAAGCCACACATTCCTCCCAGGAGGTGGCAAGGTAACCTAGCCTTGCCAGAGGAATGTTCCTTATAGTAACAGCTTGCAGATGGTATCTAATTCTTTAAAGTCCTTTCTGACATACCTTGGACTGTCCATGAGCTTTTTTCTATCTAATCTTGAGAGCATTTTTGAAATATCTTAAAATATGTTCTTTGCTGATTGTAGTAATACAGATACGTTTCTCTGTTATACCTTTTTTATTTAAATTTGTCATATTTTTTCTTTTTGCTGACTTGTACTTGAGGTTCTCCAGGTTCTTAAGCAAAGCTTAAGATATGAAAGCTTAGGATATGAAACACCTGTAAGGTGGTACAGAGGGGTGGTAGAGGCTTCAGCTTTCAATGTTCTCTTTCACTGTGACCACGAGTGTAGCCAGTTCTCTTACTTTGTGATTTGTGCTAAAACACAGCTCATCATTGGTCCATCACAATGCAATACACATAATCTCTTTCCAGAGAAAACAGTCTTTTTTTTACTGGATATAAAAATCTTTCTTGATCTGTTTCAGACTCTTCCAGGTATTCAGATTTCTTCAGCCTCAGGTTGTGGCAGACAGGCCTTATAATGCCCAGAGAGTTGGGAATTAGGTGCTTTTTGACGGGAAAGTATTGTTTACCTGTCTCAGCTGCGAACCACCTTGTCATGTGAGACACACTCAAAGGACTAAGTCTGCATTGGTACAGTCTTTGCCACTGCAAGCTGAGGTATTCATGAGGTTTGACAAAATAATTTTGTCATAAACAATAGTTTCAAGTAACTGTCTATTTGAAAAAGCAAATTTTTCATTCCTGAGCTTTTACTTTGGTCTCTTTCACTGTTAGGCTCTTGTGAGAAAAATTGATTTCTGGGTTTTACCACCAACTAAAAAAATTATCCAGTAAAAATATTACTTCTACTGACAATAAGTCTGTGGATACTGAGTTAACCTGTCAAACCTCAATAAATCTGAAGCAGCACAGCAGGTCTGGATCAGGACTCTGCTTTGTCTCACACAGCTATGGAGGTTTTGAGCTATTGAGATCCCCAAAGTTGTTTCACTGGATCATCAAACCATAGCCTGGAGATGTGCAGAGACATTTTTCCCTAGATCCAGCAGAGCCAGGAGAGTGGCTGGTGTCCTCATTGCTGTGTGCTGCTGGAATCTGGCATTCCATACGCACACAGACAATTTGCCAGTTCATCTGCTTGTGGCTTCCGTGGAAAATGATGGGCTGAGCACTGCCCAGGCCTTTCCTAAGCTGTATGCATTGGATGAACTGGGCTAAGGAGATATTTGGATGGTTGGCCCAGGTGTCAGCTTGAGAGAGGCAGCAAACCTCCAGCATGAGCGGGCCAGAAAGAGTTGGGGAGTGTCCAAAGCAAGGGAGGAGGAGAAGTGTTTGAAGTGTTTGGGTGGGAGACCACAGCCTGTGCCAACCCAAAGTTATGTGCAACTCTGTAACATCTGTGTTTATCTTACCCCTGCTCGCTGGATGTTGTTTTATAAAAACGAAGTTAGAAATTAGCTTCAATAATTAGGAGAAAGTTAGTCTGCTTTTGCTCTTGCACTCGAAAGATGCTTCCATTTCACTTTTGTCTGAAAATTTAGTTGAATTATAAGCAATATTCCGGAGGCTCTTATGTTTTTATCTTTGCCCCACTTGTGCTGTCACACTTCCTTGTTATATCCCTGACCTTAATTCTATCCTTCCTACCTGCCTGTTCTCCTCCACAGGAACAGGACTACCAACGAGATAACTTTGTGTCATTCATATTTGCAAGGTTTGAATACCCTCTAAACATCAGGATCCTAAACATGAATGTTTAGTCTCTTAATATTTCTTACTTGGCCTGGGGACACTCCAGTTATTACTGTAATATTATTATTACTACTGAAAATAAATATCATACAAATTAATATCAGCTCCATCCAGCTCTACTCTGTGTGGGAGAGCTTTGTGCAGCTAACATCCCTTCAGGGAGTTTATATTAGATTGATGAGAGAGCAGTGAATTACTTCTTGTCTGGTTTATAATATGCTGATTATGAAAAATTCTGGCCAAGATGATCTAGTGTTTTTAGTACTGCAAGGGAACTCTGGAGTTTGTTAAGAAGGGATTCTTATCAATCCTACTAGAGGAAAGCAAAACTGTTTTAAAAAGACAAAAATAAAAAATTATGTGAAGCTTGCTTTGCTCATCTATTTTGCTTGAGACCCTGTCAAGCTCTTTCTATGCTCTCTTTGCTAAGAGAGGTTTGCCCTTAGTGTATCAGTTCTTTCTGCCAAAAATGCCAAAACCGTACAGTTTCAATATATTTGTTGATATTATTGCTATTCTTTCATTTGGGACTTTGAGTACTGGTGGTCTAGACCTTCTACTGATATAAATTCATTGTTGATACCAGTGGGAAGAATTTGACTTACATTCTGCCAAGAATTTGCAGGTTAGTTTTTCATTCTTACATCTTCCTTGACCTTCTCCAGGAGAGATTCTGTTGCTATTGCCCAAAACAAAACTTCTTTTTCTCATCAATTCTTCAATTTTTTGGGAGATACAGCCCCCATACACTGTACATTTGGTCACTCATGTGCCCCTTGAATGGGGGATAGGTCTCACTGAAACATTTGGTTTCTCACAACAGAAGTCTCTTGTATCATCGGCTCAAGCTGTTCATGGGTGACGTCCACCGACAATTTTGGAAAACCAGACTGGGTGTTATCTTCCATTGGTGTCCTGGCATCCCAGGAGAGACAGCAGATGCTTCTGGAAAACAGTTCCTCCCATGGAGATGTTGAAGGTAGGCCGAGCTGCAGTTAGTTCCCCTCGAATGGAGGCCTGTCTCTGCCCAGCTCTGGCTGCAGCAGGAGTCAGCAGGCTGAGCCCCAGGCCCCTGCCACTAAAAGTTCCACCGTGTGCTGGTTCTGGTGCAGAGCTCCCAAGGGCACAGCCAGTGCCCAAGAGACAGTAAGAACCAGGTAATTCATGTGTGCTGCCTCAGTTGTGTATGGATGTACCCTCTAAACAGCCAGCCCCTTTATATACTTTATTTTCTATCTCCCCATTTGGGGATAAACTACTTTTACTTAAAGAGACTGGATTTTTCTTAGGAAACTCAATCCTATACAAGCCAGAGCTGGCTCCACCGATGCTGCTGTCTGACTGGAAAAGTCTTTGGCTTTTGTTTTGCTGGACATTTCTTCGTGCTTTTTTTTTGGTTTCTTCTCTCCTCATTTCTCCTATAATTTCTTTACTTAAACCCTTAATTTTTACTTTATTCTCTCGTTTCCTTTTTTTGTTTTTTGCATAGTTCTTCCTTTATTCTCATTACTCCTTTCTTCCAACTCCTTATTTATTTTCCTCTTGTTATCTCTCTTCCATCCATGCTGTGTGTCGCTTGTTTTGTTGTGCTTTTTTTCTCTTCACAGGGGACATTTTCCTCCTGAACACCAGTAGACTCCCAGATAGATGTGAGTTCAGCCTGCAAAGCCCCATCCTGCCCGGGAGCTTGGATTCTTGCTTGCTGGAGCTGGCCATATGTTCACAGGATGCTGTTCCTCTTCTCCAGAGATTCACAGTTGAAATTGAATACATGGAGACAAACAAAAATACAATAACTTCCCTGAGAGCTGGCCGTGAGGAGAATGCCGGGTAGGACAATCAATTTTCAACTGTTAAGCCTTTGAATTGCAAGGTAGAGTGGATTTCCTCCAGGCTGCTGTTTATCAGTGTCTTTTGCCTTCTCGAGATCACTGCTGCTATTACAGCAGAAAATAAAGGTATGACTGTCAGGACTGAAGCACACAGCCTCCTGACAGGATGCCTGTGACAGACACAGGTTTTGTGTGCCCCATTGCAAAGAACACGGTAGCTTAGATGTCACTCTTCTTTCCTCACATTTAGAAGGGTGAAGAGTGATTAATTTTTTTTCACTGATTCTAGGACTGCAGTTGTAAAATGCATTAAGTCCAAAAAACTGCCTTGGTAACGTGACTGATATGTCTATGGATTCAGTGGATCCTATCAATGCTACAAGGGTCACAATTCTCATTTTGAGGTGGGGTTAATTTTACCTCATTAATAATTTCCTCCTTTCTAGAAGGTTCAGGGGCATCTACTTCTGCTCCATTTGTGGAGCTCAGGGAGGGAAAGAACTGAGATAAGAAGAGGTGAAGGAAAACAAAAGAAGGTGTAGCAACCCTAGATCTTGTCCTCTACTCCCTTTGATCCTGCCAACGTTTTCCTTTTTCATTCCTGTGTGTAGCAGAATTCAGTAAGGAAGAGAAATGGGTAAAGGGAACAAATCACAACAGGAAAAGAAAGAGAAAAGTCCACGTGTTGTCTAATTTTGCCATTTTCCGTGTGCTTGTTTTTCCTTTGCTGCAGTCCAACTTGTAAGAACCTGGGTTAGACACATTACAGGGTTTTTTATTTCCATCACCTGACTGACTCCCAGGGAGAGCTTAAGCAATAGATCCCAGTTCTTGTTTTTTATTAATTCTTTGGCACTGCCCAGGCTGCCATGGAGATCTGTAGCGAAAAGTCTCCATCAGCCAAAGATAGCAGAGTTTGACTAAAAAGACTATTTTTTTCCCCCTTTCTGATCTCTCTCTTTCTCTCTCATTTTCAGCTGTTGCTCAGTTCCTTCCTGGCTATTCCTTCCCCATCTTCTTGCCAGTTTTACTGGGAATCTATTGCATTTTCTGGGATTAATTTCTAATATCCTTTTTTACCTACTCGAAGCTGCCCCTGTTGCCTTTAGAATATTTGACCAGCCTCTGCATCTGCAGCTCCATTCCGCTGTGAAAACTCATAAAATTCGCTTTTGCTACACCTTACTAGTCAGACCAGTCTTTGCTGGTAATCACTGCAGCGTCTCTGGAACGGAACATAGATGTTGTTTGGTGTTATTTTGAGCACTACAAAACAATTCTATGTGAAGTCAAGATTATTATCTCTCTAAAGGTGATGGCATTTAGATTTATTAGAATGAAGTTAGCTTTGTTGGAAGCTGGCACAGATACCGGTATTAATTTTTCTTACTGAATAAAATAAAGCACTGGTAAGCTCAGAGAGTTTTCTCTTAAGATTTAAACAGGGGAGGAGTCCAAGTCCTGTTTGAAATCAAGATAGAAGGGAGACTAGAAAAGAGATAAAACAAAGTTAGGAATCATCAAATACCCTTACTTTCTCCCCTTATTTCAGGGAAACTTTAAAATCTTGGTACAATTAAAAAAACCTGACCATGCAGACAGAACAGACTTTATTCCTAACACAATGATTGACCTGCTTCTTGCTGGGCAGATCGCCTGAAATGAACATTCCCTCCATGATTAAGATTTTGACAACATTGGTTGTTAAGGAGAGGCCACCCTGAAGTGTTCCCACTTTACTGGGGCTTAGGAGTTCTACAGGATTTTCTGTCTTAACCAAACACTGCTGCACAATTTAGAGCAAAACAAGGAGGACAATGAGCCGATGACCTTGGGATCGATGCCTATGTGTACTACCTAGTGTAACCAGTGAAGATCACTACCAAGGAATTGTCTTCAGATCAGAGTAGAAACTTGGACATAGAGAAAAGGCCAAGAGGCACTTTTTTCAGACAATCAGACACTCCAGGAAATCCTGCTTTGCTCCCTTTTGTCACCTCTCAATTCCATGACCAAGCTGTACTTCATCATAAACTCCAGCTGCACCAGACTACTTCAGTGAAATCTCCTCTTTCTGGACCTAGAAATATTCTCCTGATGGTGTTTTCTCCTTCAGGATCCATTAGCTACACAGTTCTCAAAAGCTTAGATATATGTCACATGTAAGAGTAAGTTTCTGTCCTGTTCACCTCACTAACTAGTAGGATTTATCATTAAATTGGTAGTTTTGAAGCTGCCACTATTTTTTCATGCATAAACCTTAACGAAAGGAAAAAAAACCAAAAAAACCAAACAAAAACAGATGGACTTTTGCTACCATGTTCTCTGGACAAATAGGGCAAAGTCACAAAGTCATGATGTTTATTTTCAAATACTATACCTATGGATCATGGATATTCTGAGTTATTACCATTAGAAGGAGAATTGCTGAGAGAGTGAGGTGTTTGAGATTCTGTGTATTTCCAAGAAATACATAAAGTCAGTAAAGCTCAGATGTCAGGAGCCTGTAGCCTTGCTTGCAAGGCCAAGCCTTCTTTGCCTGGCACTTAGCTCAGAAAACTTTTCGCTTTCTCAGGGCTATGGTTATGATGTTTATTCAGGTCACATCTAATATAATTTTTTACTTTTTCTTTTTACCTTTTTTTTCTTAAATTTTTTCACTATTTTGCTTATCCCACCTTTTCATCTTTACCACACAGACACAGAATCAGCCACAGTTGAAAATTCTTGAGTCCTATGTGGTTTTGAGTGTTTTCACATGCTTGTGTTTGTTGTGGACCACAATTATTCCAGTGTTCTCAGTCAAACTGTTTCAGTAAGAAGATAGTTTCCTTCAACTCTAAGTACTCCCACTTCATTGAAAACAAATTTAAAAAGCCCCATCATTTGGGGCAGGGAAAATTGACTACACAGGACTTTGTGTAGTCAATAAGCCTAGCTGATCTTGTTCTGTTTTCATTCTGGAATGGCCACAGCAGTCTTGGTAGATCAGGAAAGAAAATGTTCATGGCCATGTGTAGAAATAAGTTTTCAGTTAGCCAACCTCACAAAACTGTTTATTGCTTCATTTTTTCTGTCTTTTCCCCTTTTCTTGGAGAGGTGGTGGTGATAAAATGCTCCACCATCTTCTAAGACACTTGAAAACACTTGCCATCTTTGACACTTCCATTCTACCAATGTGGTTGTTTTTGTACACGAAAGTAAAATAACCTCTCCTGCTGTACAGATGACAAGGGAGTAGCCTGGTAAGTGTTCTCAGATAATGCTAAATGCATGCTGACAACAATGAGCAGAGCTATTTTTGAATAAAAAATCTATCTAGAAAGGGTGAGGCTGTCCAGCTGCTATATAAGACTATGAATTTTGAACACTAAGCTGGGAGTATGATACAGTTAGTGCCTCTTGTGCCTCTCTGGAACTTGCACCCCAAAATATACTGTGTCAAAGAATAACCTCTAAGAGGTTGGTGAAGGCAGAAGTGGTAGGCATGTATTTGGCTCTCACTGTTTCAAGTCCAGGGGTTAGGACTGAATGTTTGTGAGGACTTGCAGGCAACATCTTCCTGTGTGTATTAAAGTAATGTAAAAGTTCTGATTTTTATGTTCACTGATTGAGTCTAGAAGCATCTAGCTTACACAGCTTTGTGCAAAACTCCATGCAGTGGGTCCTGTAATTTAGCAAATGTTTCAGATCTCATGTTCTGCTTTATTGTGTTTTTCAATCCTAATGAAGAAATGGTTATTCTTTGCATAAAATCTTTCCTAAAATTAATCATAAATTACCTTTGTTGGGTATGAAAAATCACATCATAGAAAGAATTGGTAAGAAGAGGGTGGAAAACATCTGTCCAGCAGGGAAGATTGGGAGGCTAATGAAAACCCAAAGTGAACACTACAAAAGAAAGTTTGGAATTAAAAGTTTTCAGGGTGAATCTTGAATTCTCTTGCCTTAAGCATTAGATAGCTTGCAACTCCAAACTTTCTATCCACGCAAATTTCTCAAAATTATGTCAGACCCTGATAATCCTTCCATGCATACAGATGAATTTCAAGATCTTTTTTTAGAAGAGGAGTAATATTGCCTCGATACTTGAGATCTGGTTTGACATAAAATCAATAGCAAAGTTATTGCCAAGCTTGGCTTATCTGGAAGCCTGCTGCAATGATCCATCTTCTGCTGGATCAACAATGGGCTTCGCTCCTGATTCCATTAAGAAAATTACATTGGCTCTGACTAGATTCTGTTTCAATGGCGGGGCCGAGCAAAGGAGGTGTAATCATTTACAGCATTAGAAGTCTTGCTGCAGTTGGATCTAGGGGGTGAGGCTTTCTCTGAAGGGGAGTACCTTGAAGAAGAGAGTTCACACAAAAAAACACTCTATGTGGTGCAAAGCCACTTATCATTTTTGCAGTCTTTGGATGCTAGACAGCTTTTTCTGTGGTGTTTAAATGGAGACAATTTCAGTACCAGACATATTTCAGTGCAGAACTGGGATGTTTCGTGGGGCCTCAGAAGAACTGCCAATTCACAGAAGTAGTGGCTTAAGATGGTGGCCTTGTTCTTCCACCACAGCTCTCCCAGCAGAGATGGCAGAATGGACAGCGTGTCTTCGTAAGTCACGGCATTTCAGAGCTTGGTTTATTGACTTAGATGACTAGTAGTTTTATTTTGATATACCAGTCTATAAACAAGTTCCAAAGTGTCTGGCTCATAAAGCATATAGGATTAAGGCGCAGCAGCTGAACTAGTCATTGTTTTCAGCTGTGGGCTCTTTAGTTGCTAATGCTAAATGTACCACTGGCTGTGAATCAGAGGTTGTGTGCCACAGGTTCCTGCACTCAGTGTTCTGTTAACACTGGCAATGCTGTGATGTCTCAGCTGGAGAGTGTGCTGTAAGTTGGTAGAGGTACTAGAAATATGCCTCAGTGCTTGACAGGTCTAGTGTGCCCAATAGCTTAATTAGAAAGATTTAAAGATTGTCCTTACCCTTATTGGCTCATTGAACCAATTTGATTATGATCCATTCATTCTTGTGGTCAACAGGATGCAATGGAGTGATGCACAAAGCTGTGTCACGTAGCAGAAGTGACTCAGTTCTGGGTCAGTGCTGGATGGTCTTGGATGTTGTCCCACAGTGTGGTGGGGGGGATATATTTATAAGAATATTTATGAGATCTATTTATAGGTGCTGGATGTTCCTGAAGCTGCACTGTAATGCAAAATGAAAGCAAAGTGGTTGTTCTCCCATGTTGGAAAGTAGAGATGGGGCTGTACCTGACTTGCAACATTCTGAAGATAAATTAAATTATAATGAACTATTGAATATGTTATGATGGGATACGAAATAGAGGAAAGAGGGTCATCTTTGTAAGAGGAGCAAAATTTCATATGAGTTCAGGGTATCTGTGGGTATTTATACAAGTGTACAATTGTGAAAGTGAGAGGTGGTGGATGCCATAGAAGGGATAGTAAAAAAATTATCCAGACAAAGTTATATAATTGGTTTGTCAAGGGAAGAGTGCAAGAGAGGGTGGTACAAATTAAAACCGCTTTGGATTTTTTTGCAAGTTGCAAATGCGGTTCTGTGATTTTTATATTGAGTCCGGAAGAGATGTGTTTGTAATCTGGGTGTTGCCTTCTAAGGTGTTTCTGGTGCCGGACAAAGGCTACATGACCACTTCATGGCAGCTGAAGCCATTCTCTAAATTAAAAAGTAATATTAGGAGCAGAGCTGGTCAACGTGTCTTAACAGTGTCACCTGGCTTTCTTATTACTCCATTGGCACTGACTTAGCTCACTTGTCCAGAGTGGCCCCAGTAACATCAGCAGTGCGTAGAATGTGGGTAAAATGATCTCTGTCTGATACTATTTTCAGAAAAGAGCTTAGATCAAGGATTCCTTTCTCACTAGCCTTGCTCAAGTCCATTTACAAAATAAAACCAACATATATTTAACTGTATTTTGCTGTCTTGTTCACATAAGATATAAGAACAGTTTTTGGAAACAAAAATAAAAATTAGAATATTTTGAAGAATTCTGCTGTACTTTTTAAATGACACCTGGATACCTTGACTTCTATCAGATTTAGTTTGAGTGAGGTAAAAAATTCCCTTTTGGTATCTCTCTCTTGCTTTTGATGTCTGACAACCATCTTTGAAATCAGGGTGCATGGGACCATTTGTCTTTCTCCAAACTGCCACAAGTGCTGCACAACTGAGAAACATTTGCAGTCTAGATTTGCAGGTTATGGCATTTGCTCTGTAGTGAAATGTAAATGGCATGAGTAATCTGCATTTCCTGAACAGCACTTCTCTTCTATCCCTTGCTTTGTGGGTGCACTGTAGTTTGCTAAGGTGGAAAATCTGATAGACAGCACACAGATAAAGGTTTTCATTCTTGACACAACCAAGAAATATTTGGGGTCTGACATTTACTTCCAGAGCACACAATGGCAGTGTTGTCTTGAGGAGATCCAGAGACTTGTGCAGCTGCTTGGTTGATACTTTCAAGAGAAAACAGAACACAGCCATGTATGTGGAAAGCACATATTGGGGTAACGTGTCCAGAACTGGTGATAATTTAGGACCCATTTAAGAATCATTGGGAATGGTTGGATCTCTTCGTCATTAGCAATAGGCTCGGCAGCAAAGATAAACTTTCTCTTGTTTTATATCAACACCCATTTTTTATCTTGCTGTTTCCAATCATTGATCCATTCCTCACATGGACACTGTTACTTCTCTTTGGTACGGTGCAGAATCTTTATGCAGGAGACCCCATGGATTCCAATGTGCTGTGTGTGTGCCTGATAACACTCTGTTGTCCTCTAGGATGAAATGGAAATACCTGGTGGCCCAGATTGGACGAATAGAAAGACCTTTCAAAATCACCCTGGTGTATTCAAACTGTGGAGCAAAGCAGGTTGGAGTACTGGCAGTGGGCTCCTTGCAACTCAGGAACTGCTTTCATGGTATGCTGCAATACAGACAGGTTTGGAATAATCAAATGGATGCTCACCAAAATGGATGAGAGCGATGAGGGATAGGATTTAGAAGAAAGATGAGTAACTCAGAATTATAGAACTAATTTATGTGATCCTCTCTGCTTTTCAGCTTTGCTTTTTTTGATCTTTGTATGGGAAAGAAACCAAAAACAACTGCACTTATGCTGAATCCAACAACAAGGATGAAAAAAAGGTCTTTACCTAGATTATTTTAGCATTTAGTATTTTTCTCTCTTAAATAATAAAGAACAGTTTACCCTGTGTAACCAAACCCTTGTCCATACTTGGGTTTTATCTAACAAAGCTATGAAAAAAAGAAATATTTATCTGCCCCAATGGGGTCTGTTTCCTACTGCCAGGCTGAGAATTTCTATCTAAAATGAAAATAATCGGAATGTAATTATTTTATGTAAAGTACTGAGTGCTCAGCTAAGACCTCAGTTTTACCTGGAGCTTACAGTTTTGTTCTGAATGTCATGCAAATGTTCCTCAGTGGCAGTGCAGAACATTGCTAATGTCATTTAGGTTTCTTGGAAGTGCATGAGTCTGTCAGCACAGGCAGTCTTCAGGTTGGGGACATAATCATCTTCAGTTCCTGAATTTCATGAATTAATATAATGTTATTGTTTCCATTTTGCAGACTCTGTAGAAATAGCTTGGAATGTAATGTAAAAGGAAAACGCTATTGTGAGCATTGTTTTGATCATATTAGAAATTTAATTGTAGCCATTTTTCTTCTAATTTAAGATGCTGTATTTTTAATGTAATATTTTTTTGACAGTCCTAGACTTTTGAGGGGATGCATAAAGCCTGAAGCACCGTTCCCTCAGTCTCTAAATAACCTGGTGCTTGTATCTGGCACAAAACAATGTCATGAAAAGATACTATTTCAGAGTGTGTACCTGGATTGCTACAGAGGTGTTCTTTTCTCATTTTCCTGCAATTGATTCCCTAACTTTTGCATTTTTTTCCAGAGTGGTAACAATCCCAATGGAATTTCTGTGCAGAGCTCTGCTAAAGGGCAGCAGGTCCATAACAGGCCTGGGCACATATGCATCCCAGGACAGGCTGGGTACATTAAGAGTCATGCTTTTGGGAAATATAAGACTTAAAAATCATGTTCAGCCTGGCTGATGGGTACCTGTGCAGTCAGCCAAATACTCCCAGACTAGAGCTGACTAGACTAGTTAGGGTGCATGAATGAAATTCATGTACAGCCAGCCAGCTTGCTGGGGAAGCAGCTACCTCATGGGCTGGATGCCACAGCTGGAAGCTGGCACAGAAATGAGTCAGCACCCCAAGTGCTGGTTAAACTTGAGCCTCAACAGGGCATAGCAATGTGTCTGTCAGGGCTGGAGATAAATGGGTGCCCCTGCCTCCAGCAGCAGGGTGCCATGCAGCATGTCACAGCTGCCTGGCAGGTGCACAGTCATGTGTGCAGAACTGAGGAGCACATCATGGTAGGAAACTGCAAGACCCTTCATTCAAAAAAACCCCCAAAGTTATCTAAAGATAGCACAAACACAGCAAAAGCAGCACATGAGAAAGAAAAGAGAAATAGATTCGGTCCAGGAATCTCATGCTGGATAGAAACCTACATGAAAAAAGCAGAGATTTATTGTACAAAGGACAAGGTCCTACATGTGAAGATGAATGCACATTGAAGGGTCATACACATTCTGTCAACTCATCTCTGGGTTTAGTTCTCTTTTTCTTTTTTTTTTCTCCATTAGATAAAGAAAATCAAGATCTTTTTATATATGACAAAGGCTCAACCTTCCCCTGCATTCATGGAGGCTGTGTCAGCCACCTACAGATCTGTGAGTTCATCAGTGACTGCCCTACCAAAAAAGAGGAAGGAGTGAGGTGTGGTGAGTATGTGGCATGGCACTTCATGGGAATCTTCATTCTGTTAGAAGAAATAATTTAGAATACAAAATAAGTTAAATTGATTCCATCTTTAGATTAATTCAGTATTTCACCTCCTGAATTAATTTGGCCCATTTGCATTATTGGATACCAAGATTGTCTTTGAAAATTCACCCTATATAGAATAAAATGGATTTTTAATTTAATTTTTAAATTGGTTTGGTTTCTTAAGTATTGCAGTAAGGAGCTCAATGACCTTCCCTTAACAGTTACTGCTACTTCAGAGAAAGGCAAAACCTTATTTACATGTCTGCAGCTGGGTAAGAATTTCCTTCTGCACCCAAGATCTAAACTTTCCCTTCATGGAAAGGTGTTAATAATCTTTCCACTCTTAGTTACCTACAGTGTCATAAATCTGTCCTTCCAAAATCCCAGTTCAGAGTTCATGCACATCAGGACAGAGAAATCCCCTAACAGTATGTGTGGTGCTGAGAAGCAATGTTTGGCTTTGTTCCAAGTACAGCAGTGGAGATTTAAAATAATCTGTTGATTTGCCTTCCTTTTAGTGGACACAAAACTTTGTGATGCCTGCAATTTCATGTGTAGGAAGACCTTTACAAATATGTCACAGTAATTTGCCATGCCTCAGATTATGGGGGCCACAGTTTTGCCCAGTATTTAGAGTAGGACAGCACAAAAAAGTCTCTAATGTTTCCAGAAGCAGTTGGCTTTCTAATGCTGAGTCTGGAAATAAATGAGACCTATTTTGACAGTGTAGCCTAGGTTGGGTAACCACAATGGATTTTCACTTTTGTTACTGTTTGTGTTCTTCCATAATCAAGTTGCTCCTATTTTCCTACTTTTTCCTGTTCTTGATTGTAGACAGTCTCCCAGAGGGTTCACATTGTTCTTTTGAAGAAGGTCTGTGTGGCTGGACACTGACTGAAACAGCAGCATTGCCTTGGTCCATCCGGGGCTTTTCTGAAATGATTCAAGAGGACTCATTTTTAGGGTCTACTTTGCAAGCCACTGGTGGTAGGTTCTTCATTGTTCTCTCTCCCACTGTTTATGTATGCATGTACACAATAGCCTTGAACCTAAGTTTTTTAAAATTGGTTTTAAAATTTTGGCATCATTGCCAAATAAACTTCAGCATCAGTATTACCTATAACAGCTTCAAATGTAGCTAAAATTAACTTTTGAACATGCCTCAAAATTTTGAATTAAACAAGTTCTGCAAAAAGGTTAACACAAAACTCTCAGAGCCAAGGATTCTCCTTCACCTTTAAAAATTCATATAATGTGTAGTTCTTTCCTCCTCCTTCCTCTTATGAACTATGCAGTTGCAGAATACTTCAGCAGCAATATAACAACTGCTGCATCACAAGGTAAAAATTGCCCAACAGAACAAGGTAGATCATAAAAATAAATCTTATGAAGACCCTTGACAGACTCCACTAGTGGTTAGGAAGAGCATCACATACAAGAATATCCCAAGTGATCATAAACGTTCTGTGCCATAAAATACCACAATAGAAAAGAGTAAAATAATTTTCAGAACTGTCAACTTGCTAAATAAGAAGGGGGGAGGCCAGACCCTCATCTGTTCAAGCTGAAAGTCAGAAGTGTTAGCACACATGAGTCTTGCCTCACAGTTCCCTGCCAGAATGAAGGGTTTCCATAAGTGTCCTGTTTCTCTCCTGAGAGCTTGCGTGAGCTCTCCCTGGAAAGAACCACTGCAAATTAACTCTTCCGGACCAGTGTTTGTCTCAGCAAGAGTCATCGATGCTAATGGTGTAGGAATTAGGAGTGTCGATCGGTGTGCACCTCTGTAAGGGAAGATCTTGAGTGGTATCTGAGGTTTCCAAGAAAGGGTTTGGGATGTTGACTTTTGTGCTGCTGAAATCTATCAGTCTTTACTGTAACCTCACTAATAGATTTGCTCTCAAGCCCTGTTTGCCCATACATATGCTTCCTTACCTGCAGTAACATTAATGGTGCTAAATTATTTCAAATGACTACACAAAGGAGCAAAAGATCATTCTGCCTTTTCTGATTTGCTTTTGTGTTCACAGGACACTTCCTCTACCTGCGAGCAGACAGCACTCAGACAAGTGGCATGGCTAAGGCTTACAGTACCAGCTTGCCAGCCAGTCTTGCCACTGAAGACTACCAGGTGTGTCATTCTGTCTCTTTGTGACGTTAATCATCAGGCTGCAGGCACTATTTGCACAGTTAGCCTGTTCTCCTGTCTCTCTGCACACTCTACACAGCACTGGAAAGCAGAAGATGGCTATGCTGCCTAGCTGGCCACTTGTTCAGAACTGGAAAGGAGATGTGAGGTGCATCCCCACTAAGTGAAAGCAGAAGCTCCAAATCAGCCACTCATTGCGGAAAACTCCCCAGGCTAACTGTACCAGTTAGGAAGGTGACTCCTCTGAGTTACTCCTCCAACAGCTAAATTGGATGGGGCAGCCAGGGTTAGTAGAAAAGGGAGTTTTCTGGCTGGGCCATTGAGTCTTTTAGTATATCTGCTGCTGAGAGTTTTCTTCATAAATTCTGCAATACTTGTGTAGGAGTTAATAAACTTGATAGTTTCACTGAGAGCGGGAATGCGAAGTTAGAAGGCATTAGATTTTCCAGAAATAGATTAATATAATAAACTTCTGATCACATTCTTCAGGAATTTCAAAAGATTAATGCAACCTGGCCTTGATGAAATCACACAACTTGCCTTGCAGCTCTGAGATGCTGGAATTAAAAATATTAAACAATATTATAGTCATAACACTTAGGAAAATTAAAATGCAAGTTTGAGCTGGAGTCCAGTATTGCTAGGGTAAAAAGAGAAGGCTTTGATGCCTCCTAATTAGAGTTGGAAAAATAAATACAGTGCAGGTGCCAGAAATGTAACTTTGGCATGTAAATTTATTTATTAATCCAAGTAAAATTTGCTGGGTACAAAATAAACAACAAAATAAGGTGTGATTTGAGATAGGTTCACAAAACCGGGAGAGGAGAGGCACAGCAGTTGGTTATTGCACAGTGGGCACAGGAGATCTGGATCCATTCTCTCCTCCACTGGCAAGGATTTGAGGCCCATTGCAGGATAAAGGAACTTCTGTGGTTGTTCTTTGCAGAACACGTGTGGGCTCCCTTTCCTGCCAATACTGGAGCTCTGTAACGTAAAGGGCAGCTGAGTATTCAAAGCAGTGGTAGAAATGGCAACTTTGTCTTGCTCTGTGGCAAACTAGAAGTGGTTGCTCCAAAGAAAGAGGAATGAGTCCTGCTTCAAAACATTCTTTGGCCTGGTGATTTTGTTGTTTACTTGTCTTAGGGGGTGCTATGATTGGGGTGGTGCCTATGATTTGGGGCAGGCAGATGGAATGGGTTTCCTGTCTCTATAGACAGTCCTTGTTATTCGAGTATTCAGGGCAGGACAGCTCTCTCCTCAGAGAAGGCAATAACAAGAAAACCATTCCTCTCACCCAGATAGTGTGGATATTGTCATCAGTGGTTGAAGAATAACTACCCAACCGGAGTTTCAGTTTGGATCTTCCCTGAGAAAACTCTGTGCTGGTAATGGTGCTGAGTCAAATACAATCAGTGAGTGGGGGCTTTGTGATTTCTGTCATTAAAGAGTTTGACCCAGACTCAGAGGTTTGGTGTTTCAAATTCCCAGGGAAGGGAGAAGTGACTACCTTTCCCTCTTGTCACAGATTACCACTCTTTTCCTCTTGTTCCTCTGTTACAGATTCAATTTTCAGTGCATGTTTTTGGCAGCTACAATGGTACAGTCTCCTTCTCTCTCAGGGAAGAGATAAAGGGAGCTCCAATCACCTTGCCAATGTGGGAAAGGGCAGGGAGCTGGAGTGACCACTGGTTTCTCATCACATTGCCAATGCCAGTGCTTCAGAACCGGTAAGAGCTCCACTGTCAGCAGCCAGGGTTATCCTTATGGATTTAGTAAATTGTTGCTATCTTTGTTGTGAAGTGTCACTTTCATTCCTGCCTTCTTTCAGGGCCGTTTTTAAGCGACTCTGCTTGCTCAGGAAGTATTCTGTCCTAAGTGCATATATTTGTGCACACGCACAGCTTAGCTCAACACAAGCCCACACCATGTGACTGCACTTCTGTGCAGCCTCAAACAGTACTTATGCTTTGGGAACAGCAAGCATCTGTACTAAAAACCTTTTAGCAGTCTGAGCAAGCCAGTGTACTCACAGGGGCAAAGTGCTCCCAGCAGGGAAACAGCTGCATTAGCATGGCTTCACTTTGTACTCCCACAGTGAAAATCACTCACGTGAGTCAAAGGGGTGTTAATCCCACAGTTCAGCCAATACAGGTGTCCAGTTTAGGATCTATAGGCCTGCAGCCTGGGCAGCTGCAGATCCTTCATTGCCACGTTACTGATGCAATGATTTCAGAAAAAGACTGTTGCCCAAATGAGCCTTGCACTAAAGTTTTCATGGGTTTAGATGTGAAAATGCAGTGCAACATTGGTTTTCAAATGAAGTGAAATATTGCAGATTTAAAGAATTTCAATGCAGTCAAATTTTATTCAGGCATTTCTCCTCCCTCACCTACTGTCACTCAATCTCAAGCCATGTAGCTAGTGTTGGTAGCTGGTTATTTTGCACAATATAAACTTTTTTTTCAATTTCTCCAATCTTTTTTTTTGCCTATTCCTGGGGGAAGGCCTCTTTCCCATGAAACTTAAGGAAAAAAATCCTCCAAGTCTATACAGTGAATATTATAAATATTGCTCTACCTTCTTTCTAGTTTAATTTCCTGATTACCTTTGGTCTCAGGGTTATCATGTGTTCAGCACACACACCTTTGCCTTGCATGATTCCTTTAGGGTAGGATTGGCCTGCCTGCTAGCACTGTATTTAATATTCTTGTCTGACAATATGAAGCCCTATGGATTAGCATCTGTTTAGTTATGCTTATGTGAAGTATGGCCAGTGAATTAGTGCAGAATAGCTCTTTTCTCTGGGCACTCTACTGTGGAACTGTCTGCAGCATAGAGCAAGGGGCTCTTCAGAGATATTTAAAACCTTCCGCCTCCTCTGGTATACAGTCCTTATGCTTGTTCCCTGAAGCCTCCAATTTCTGTATTGGTCCTTAATTCTGAAACAAAATGGATCTTACATGGCAGAAAGGAATGGACAGCAAGATACTTTTTTTGAGCACTAGCCAGAATGGCATTAAAAAAATGATATTCAAATGTTCAGATACTGTAAAGTTTGAAAAAGTTGAACACTTAGCCAAAATGAAAGATATAGGTAGGTCATGCATACGTTTATTATTACAGTCTGTTTCAAGTAGTTCCATCTTGTTTTACTTCGTGTAACCTTTTTGCATGACATTTTCAAATGTAAAACTGAGTGGCACAACAGTGACAATCACTGTGGGTAAGGATGGAACTGTTCAGAAGATAAATCTGTACCACTTGTGCTAGCCAGGTGACGACAGAAGTAATAAGTTGCCATTTGCTACACTGATCTATAACAGACACAGAACAAGCACACACTTTGCTAGGAGGTGCTGCAGTTATTTCCCTAAGGGAGGAAACCCTGGTCTTTGTGCTCCTAGGACACAGGGTCCATCCCAGTCCTCTTGTCTTCTTTGTTCCAAGCTCTACTCCTTCTGTCCTGTCCTATCTGCTTCTGTGGGCACTTGGTGCCTTTCTTCCTTGTTTTCATATACTTGGTCTCTCTTTTGCGTCAGCCTCCCATCTGGGAACCCATTTTATCTGTCTCATGCCTCTGGTTGTAATTTCCCTTCCTGAACTTCTCCCTGCTTCTTGTTTCCATCTCTCTTCCAGCAGCTGCTGCCTCTGTGTGTTGTTTTGTTTATTTTTAAGTCTGAATGTCTTCCCTGCAGTTCCCTTCTCCTCCTAGCTATCTCTTGTGTGCTTTTATTTCAGTGATGCTAGACCTACAGTAAAGGTTTATTCCCAGTATTCCTATTTGACTGGCTATTTAATTCTCTCTGTAGATCCTGGGCCCAAACCCCCTGCACACCAAGTCCAAGCCCCTCCGCTGTAAAATTCCCAGTGAGCTCCCAGCCTCTCTCCAGGATGACACCTTGTTCATTCTGGATTCAGTTCAGGCAGCTTTTTTGCTCCTGTTTGGCCAAAGTCAGCACCAGAAAGAAAGGCTGGGGAAAATGTTTATCCATTAATTTGGAAGGGCAGTTCTCACCTCATGTAGCTGAAGCAGAACCTGGCACAGTTCATAATAGCACTGTGTGGAAAGTATCATTTTGCCTGAGACTTTCAGATATCCAGGGAAGAGGAAACTGCAGGAATAAAAAAAAATACCAGGCATGAAAATGTCAGGGATTTAAAAATTTCAAAGATATTTTCCTAAAGTTTTAATTGATTCTCATTCACATTTAAAAAAACAACTCATGTCTGCCCTGTGACTCTCTTCCTCACAATTTCAGATCCCACTTCCAATACCTAGTAGCACAGAGTACTTAAAAAGTTAACAGTATTTTCAGACATGGTCAGAATCATGAATCCCTGCACTGCCTCATCCTCAAGACTCACAAAATGTTTTGGCTGCTAGAAAAGTCATACCAAATCACCCAAAATAGAAAAGTTTGGTCCAAATCACTTTAATGCTGATGAAGTTGAAAACAACTGTAAACAGAGGTGTGCGATGAACATTGCTGGACAATTTTACTACAGTTTGGTATAAAACTTCATGAATGACTATTCTGCGCATTTATAGGTGTTGTCAGCTTTCCTTGGTAATGCAAGCTCTAGCAATGCTGTGCTTAGAGTAATTTTTAGTACAGATTTTGAGCTGGCATGCTGTTTTTCTGTATCTCAAATCTTCGGGAAACTCCTGTCCTTCTCTTGCTATAGGAAAGTGCTGTATTTTCCCCTGGTTCCTTAAGGGGATGGAGGCAGTAATAAAGTGGGTAGGAGGGAGACAGATTACACAGGGAGAAGAGTAGGCAGGAATTGAAAGACAAGAAGTTGCAGGCCATGAACTGCTTGATGGGGGCAGAAGTAGAGAAACCTTAGCCAAAAGAACAAGGAGGACATGAAGGCTCTATTTAGGTAGTTTTTAGCAAGACCTTCATCCAATGAATTTATTTCTTAGGAAAGAAGAAAGGCACAGTTTGCAGATCAGCCTCCCAGTTGGGCATCTAGCTACTTTGAAGAACTGCTTCTGATGATTGGCTGGCAAATTCACTTACTTGGTTCACAAACACAAGGAAAAATAATGCTATCAGGAGAAAACCAAACAGGCAGAAGATCAGACAACAGAGAGCTGGAGAACATAATTTGTTGGCGTCAGGAAAATGAGATCAATGAACAGAACACTGGAAACCCCTCTGGCTACCACAGCACTGAGTTCAAAAGGCAAATTCCTCCTCCTTTTCTGAAGTTAAGAGGAAGGGGAGGCAAACAAAGCCTAGAGGTTATGTAATGTCAATTCTCGTGCACTGGGGAGGTGGGGGGGGTCATTCCTCAAGGTTCCCCTTGTACTCAGCTGGAGCAGAAACCTACCTTGTAATGCAGTGCCAGGGACCCTTGTCTGCTCTGTCTCTGTGAACAATCAACAGATTGACCTAAGGGTATAATGCCATGTGAGTGCCTTAAGTAAGAGGTAGGATGTGCTGGGGCTGTGTCTTTGCCCGTGGGTCCTATAAGTGCCCTGGTTCTGGGCTCAGGGTGCTCTGACTCCCTCCCATCAGATAGAAGGGGAATTATTGTTATTTGTCAGTGAACTTACATATGAGGTTTGAAAAAGCTCTTGCTAAGCCTGCTGTTGGAGAGGAGGGTTTTTGTAGGAAAGGGATCTAATGAAAAATTCCCCCACTGCACGACATCTAAAAGGTCATTCAAGAGACCCTTGATTTGCATTTACTGCACTTACTCCCAGAATGCTCACATCCTGAAGGTGTGGATGCTTTCATTTAAGCCCAAGGGGTCATTCTTGATTTGGGGTAAAAGTAGTTTATCTTTAAAGATTTGTATGCAGCTATGCAACTCCTTGTGGATATCAACCAACATTTGGTTGGTGGGTGGAATGCACACGCATATTTCATTGCCACTAATATGGGACAAGTGTGTTCCTAGGCTGAATGATTAATGTGTTAGGCAGGTCAGTGCTTGATCTCTCATAAATCATCATTGAGCTTTACCAGAGACAACAATAGAGGTCCTGTCCATATGCTATTAATAAGCTCTAAATGGACTGGACATCAGACATCTGTTTATTTCTGAAATGTAATGAAAAACAATTCAGTCCTATCCCGTAGAGGGAGATCCTTCAGACCATTTTCTTTTTTCCTTGTGAATTCAGAAGGTAGCAATACACATGGGATGAGTCAGAGCTCCTAGATAAGCAACACCTGATCATAATGGAAAAAGATGAGACAGCCCAGGATGCTAACTCTTCAAGGAATTATGGCTGACATCTATAATATCCTACCCTTCTGAAATAAACTCATGTCATCTTCTGAGTTACACTGGCTGAGGATCAGGCCCAAGACATTTCGATATTCTGTTCAGTTTTTACTCTGTCTCTTTGGGGGTGGAAAGAAAGATTTTTTCCCCCAGTCTAATTCCCTGACTGTTTTTGGTAATTGACTATGGATGGTTGTTTGTGTGTAGCAATTAGTGGGGGAGAGCTGTTTGTGTGTATGTGCAGATAGCAGGGGAAGTAGGGCTCTCATTCTTGTTCCCCACAAAATGTGAAATTGTGTGAATGTTGTGGTGCTTATGAGGGGTTGATATGTGTCTAAGACTTATAACAAGCCCTTTTGGCTGCTCAGCTGGACTTGTCTGGAGGAAAAATTGTAAATAGTGATGATCTTTCTTCCATGATAAGGGAACACTGTATTTTTAAGGAGGTTGTTTGGTTGGTTGGTTTGTTTTGTTTTTCCTTTAGTCTTTTGTTGGTCTTCTCTAAAACATCTGTCTTATTGCAAAGGTTTCAACTGGAACTCCTGGCAACCTGGGGCTGGAATTCCCAAGCTGACATTGCTATCGACAACATCACATTTGGCCTGGACTGCTTCACTGATGGTGAGCCACAAATGTTGCAGAATTCCTCAAAAAGTTTGGGTGGTGTAATTAGCATCCCACAGATCCAGGACACACATTCTGTTCTCCCCACAGAGTGTGCATGGATCATTTGTGCCAACTTTTTCTGCACAATGCCATTTTATCTCAGACCTACTAAAGGCTGCAAGTAGAGGCAATTTTACTCAGTGTCAGAGTCTCCCAGTGCTCTTTTTATCCTCTAAGCTGGGATATTCTGTACCACATAGTTGAGACCTGTCTTAGTGTCTTGGCAAGAAACACTAGACTTATTCCTCAGCCCTAAATGGAAGGATTACATCACACTGTTTTTCCACAGTCCCTGCTGATCTATGCACCCTGGTAATTGATAGCTGAAAGAAATTTGTTGAAATCAAAGGGGAAAGTCACCATATTTTGGTGGAGAAAAGGAAAAAAACAAAGGAGTAAATTGACCCTCTGACAATAAAATTTAAGTTACTCTAACACAAGTTTGTTTTAGTCTGTAAGGAGATACATCAGCTATCACTGCCAGATATATAACAGGTTTCCTTTGCTTCATTACTGTGAACGTGACTGAAAACTATTCCAGAGAAAAGTGGAACCACTGCTACTCTTTGAAACATATGTTAGCAAGAGTTGTGGTGGATTTTCTTAGCAGACAAGGGGAAAGAAGTTAGGTACTTAAACTACTTGCAAATATTAGAAACTGCCTTCTTTTGTCCTTGGGGAAAAAGCATGCGCTATTTCAAAGGAACTGGAAGATATGCAACACTTGAATGGTGACTTCTGCTGCAGATAAAATGTGGGTTGGTGATACTGTGCTGCTCTACATGTCCCCACACCCAATATGTCAGCATTTAGGGTAAGAGCATGTCCCTGCAGTGGCTAGTGTAGCCTAACATTACATATGGGAAGGCTTATGTCGAAATAGATGTGTTAAAACCTCATCAGCAGAAGACACTATTCCTTCCCATCCTTTTCTGTTCAGTGTCCTGTTCTCTGTCCCTTTGTTCTTTGGGCACAGAAACCACTCTTCTATCAAATGCTGAGTATGCACAGGTTCACTTGAAATTAAGAGGAAAAGCTGATCCTTTGCGGTAATTTAATTCTTTCACTCCGGCTCCTTAACAGCCCTCTCTCCCAAATGCTTTGGAACCTCCATGCTAACAGTTTGTTTTGAAATCTTGAGGAAACTGAAGGGAGTGACTCCAGATGCACTTGGGCTGGCTGATGTGCACCCAGCTGCTGGAGCAGATAGATCCTTCAGTTTACCCACAGACATTTTGCTGGGAGTGGTGTAGGTACGCATCCTTTGGCAAACAGCTGGGGTGTAAATGTCCCTGTAGCAGTGTTATCAGAGCTTGTCCATGAGACCACCCAAGTTACTCCTTTTTTTCAACTGGGATAAATTGCACTGATGTCCAGGAGCATCAGGCACTTACCCCATCTGAAGGCACGCCCCAGAGATGTGTGAGTCATGCAGAAGAAACATATCATGAAGGAAACATTTCTCGGAAGCCTTGCACTTGCCACTGTTCCTTGAATCCTCTCTGCAAATTGACGTTTTCTCGCCTCTGAAAGCAACCTCCTTGTATTTGTCTTCTCATGACTTTAATTCAGTTAGGTTGCAGAGAAGCCCAACAGCTCTGCTGTGTTTCCAGTAATGAAATTACTTCTCCCTGGCAAGGACAGGTTTCAGATGTCAGAGACAGAGCCAATTAAAATCCAAGCAGTGAATTCTTTTCATGAGGGCAGCAGGAAGGATGTATGGCAGGAAGGAAGGATTTGCTGCTTGCTAGGATGTAAATATTATTTTCTTCATCTATTTCAATTTTGTAGTTCAACTCTACAAAACCCAGTGCTGACTAAAAGCACTGTTTTTGTATGCAAGATGGGAAAGAAGGTGAGGTTTTCTATATACCTCAAAACTGAGAGGAAAGGTTCAGTAAGATTTAAGAGAACAACTGAGTAGTGAGGGCAGCTCAGGAGGCATAAATAAGGACAAAACCCAAACAGAACATTTTTTGAATGGCAGCTCCCGGGCATTGACAGATGTTTTTCCCTGTGAAAAAGGTGAGGTGAAACCGCATTTTGGTTTATACAATCACCTTGTGTAAGACAGTGTCACAGACTGGATGGCATGTCTGGTTCATTGTGAGAACTTCAAGCAGACAGGCATAAAGATACTTCATAGTTTCAATGAACTAGTGCCTATATAGGAAGAGGTCTGAATTTTAAGTGTCTTAACATGAAAATGTGGACTGGCACAGCAAATAGAATGCTGATAGTTGAGTCGCCCTTCTCACCGCCTTTACTATTATCTTTTGCTGTTCTAATCATTGTATTGTTCTGATTAAGATCACAGGTCTGTGGTTTATCAAACTCTACTGCCCTGGCCCAGAAATTGCATTTCAGTCTGTGCATTATTTGCAATTTCCTGGAAGATTGCTTTATATATGGCAAGACTGTCCAAAGAAAGCTTTTGTATAGATTATCTCTACATCTTGATTTTAGAGTCCCTGACTTGCAAAGTCTGATTTCTAGGAGCACTGCAACAAGCATTAGTATGGTGGGATCTCTGAGGAGACCATTCACACCTTAAGGATCCTGTGAGGCATCTTAATCTGATTGATCTCAGCCACCAGATCTCTACCTGTATTTTCATTACAGTCACAGAGACATTGAAGCAGTGAAGGAGTGAATTACTTTAGCTCTCTGCCTGCAGAAGACGCCTTCTTTTTCTCCTTTACACTTCCCTCTGTCTCTTTTCAATGGGGAAATCAGTGTTAGCTAAAACCTGGAGAAAAGAAGTCTGTGAGCTTTGCAATTTTTGGATATAGATAGACCTTAATATTAATTAATTATTTTTACCTTCCATTCACTCTGCAGTCAATATGTTGGCTGTTAGAAGAGGACCTGGAAAATAAAATAGACTAGAGCACCAGCCCCTGGATCCCAGGGCTACACTGGGTTTGTAGAAAATGCTACATTACAAGTCTGTGTCTGACAGTGCATAAAAATCAGCCTTTAAGGTGTTAACAGTTCATATGGACAGGGTGATGCTCAGCCTGTGCTGCAGCTTGTCTGCTGCTCAGTACAGAGGAGACAGAAAGTTTCTTCTGGAGAGTAAGGGTTTGAGACTGTTTGGAGAAGGAGGAAAGACTGTTTGTTTGGAAGCGAGGCACTGCCTTAGGATACTCAGTTGGGATGCCACAAAAAAATCCACCCAGAAACACAGATCAGCCGTGTTTCAGAGAGTGATTTAGATTCCTTTGCTCCGGCAAACATAACCAAACTTCTAGTACATTGCTAAGTATCTGAAACTGTTGTGACCTTTGGAATTTGTGCGGGCCTCGGGGAACATCTTTTCTTGCCATGCATTGTATTTTTCATTCTGTTCTCCTCCTTGCATCTGATTAATTTCATTTGTTTTGGGTTAATTTCATTTTTCACTGGCTTGACAATTTCATCCATTGAAGTTCTGCATCTCAGCATGAACAGAGTGTGTCACTACAAAGCTTTCTTTTATTTGCATTCATTGATGTGCTTTCAGTCAGACCTGGGGGGAATATTCTCAGGAGTTAAAGCTCAGCAAGGTCTCCATGCTTCAATTAGCTATTTGGCCTTTGTGACACAGCTAACAAGGGTGTTAATTATTGCTATTTAGAGCAGTGGCTTTGTGGCAGAGATAATTGTCCATCTGGAACTGAGTGAGTCTCTTTTCAGTAGAGCATCAAACAGCTGTTAGATTCTCACAACTGGAACAAATTGAAATATTTGTAATGTTTTTCAACTGATGAAAAGTGTTCAGTATTAAATTAACTGAGGGCTCACAAAATGGAAAGAAGCCTGTCTTTTTCTTAGAGATTTTCCAATCAAAAATGTGGAAAAAAAAGGGTAATTAAACTATTGAAACAGGATGCTTGCAGATTATGAGGCAAGGATTCATTATTACTTTTTCCTGTCGTAAGGCAGCATTGGTGTTGTGGTGTTCTCAATGCATTCAGGTGTTTTGGATCAGCAATTGATTTGAAATGCCTCCTCTCTGAGAAAGGGCTGGTTTTCAAAGGCCTGTCTCAGTGGTCAGAAATGTATGGTTTTACTTTGTGGTTTTCAAAAAGGTTTGTCCAAAGATTTACAGCTTGTGTCAAGGGTATGCTTCTATTTCTTAACTGTGTATGTGAGTGAGGCATGTAGTTTTATTTAGTTTTTTATTCTCTAAGTGAGCTCTCAGGTGCTCAGAGTTGGTTGCTGAGGTGGGAGTGATCTGCTAAGATGGGTTACTTGCCATGACACTATTCAGAAGCAAAGAAAATTATTGTTGTCACCACTCCCCTTTATACCTCCAGTCATTCAACTGTCCAGAATTGTCACCTGCAGAACATCAATGCCTAGTATCTGTTCTCCCACACTACATTTTTCCTAAAATCTCTTGTTATCACAGCTAGAAGAAATTGCAGACCAAGGAGCTTATCCTGCATGGGATAACCTGGAGAGTCTTTGTTCACGGGCAGACCCACTGCCTTCAGCACAGATATAAGTAGCGAACATAAGACATGGGCTCAAAAGAGTAATACAAAATTATGATTGTTCAAAACACCTTTTCTACCCAAGGTAGTATTTACTTATCTTAACCAAATGGTTGTACTTAATTAATTAATGTAATCTTTATATTTTACATCCTTCTTTTTTACCATCCCCCCACCTCCTTCCTCTGTTCTACAAACTACTACAGGAAGACAACCGAATCATTTTGGTGGGAAACGCCAGTACCCACGTGAGATTAGTATCCTGGATGAGCATCTTCTGAACCCCTTGGAAGAGCCCTCCCTCCCAGGTACATGATTCAGTACTCCAAACCTGTCTCTTGGCTATATGAGGTGGCTCCCTTCCTGTCTCCTGTGTGTGATCTGCCTGCCCTACAGTAACCAGGCAACTATATATCATAGTCCATGCCAAAGATGTGGGGAGGCTGTCTCAGGTAGCTTGGCTATCGGGAAGCAATTTGCTCAACCCAGCTCACCAGCCCTGAGATGGCAGGTCCTCTTTAAAGAAAAGCAGAATCTCTTCAAGTGAAAACATGGCTCAGATTCAGAGTGCACAGAAAGGCAGCTTAGGAACAAAAAGGTATAGACTTGTACAGAAAATTTGGACTAGAAAGAGCGCTGAGCACTGAAGCTGAATAAAATAAATAAAATGTGGAATAGTGGTGTAAAGATGAAAACCCAGGCAGAAGTAAGTGAGGCTGAGGAAATCCACTGAAGAATAAAATTGGATGAAAAAGTAGGAGAACACGGAACACTGGGGACTAATTTACTGATAGTGGCAGAGACTGCCACTCTGGAGGGCAGATAAGAATTGTGTGGGTGAGAAGAGCTGTCTGGAGGAGAGGTTTTCGTGAGGCTGTTTTGCAGCCAAAAAAATACCAGTGTGAGACTGTACCAGCTCCTGAAGGCCATGTCCACTTGGAATGTGACAATCTGTACTGATGCCTGCTCTCATAAGCTCAGAGGAATGCTGTAATGCAGCTGAAACCCATACTGCATTGATCCATCCTGTTCACAGGATGATATCTGTTTGAGATAGTTTTGCTTGCCTTTTCCTTTAAACAAGATTGTAATTTTTCTTTTAAAAATTTTTAATTTTAACCTCTATTTTAATGATTCAGCTCTTAAACAGTCCTACTTTTGACCCTGGCTTTTGTGCACAAACTGCATCACAAGTTTTTAGGTGCATTACTGTAAAGTTTTATTCTTAGGCCTCATCTAATTCAGTGGAGAAGATGGATTTGTTTGTGTCTTAGAAAATATTTGTGAAATGGAGGACATCCTTATCTGCTGCACTGTTGTAGAAACAAAATAATGAGAACCAGGAAAGAAATTACTTGGGGAAGATGGGTCCCTACAGATGGTAGCAAGAGGCTGTCCCCTGGCTGTGTCTGCTGCCACAGGCTTCTTGTGCAAGTGTGAGACAGGTCCCTTTAAACTTTCACTGTGTTTCATAAATGGTCACTAGTTTTAATGACAGGTGTTTTCAACCCTTATCTCTGTGTACATGGTTTAGTTCTCATTTGAACATCTTCCTGAAAGCTGAACATCTTCTTGCTTCAGACTGGCACTGAGAAGAGGCATTTGGTCATGTCTGTCATCACTTCTTCTTAGAAGTTCAGTCCCTCTTCCCTTTTCCTTTCCCCCCTCATACCCAATTGATAAAATTTATCTTCAACCCGTGATTTATCAAATAGTGCGCAGGAAATAAGGTGAGAAAGGAGAAAAGCAAACAGTGACAGTAACAAAGCAGTAATTGTGCTATGACTAGAAGAAAGTGGGTGTAAGTACTGAGAAATACAGGGAAGCTCACATCTGACTCAGCTCTTGCTGTTTTGGTCACAGGGGACACAGCTGTTGTTCTATGGTGGTTCTCAACGTGTGGTGCCAGTGGTCCCCATGGGCCAACTCAAGCTCAGTGTGACAGTGCCTACAAGAACAGCAATGTGTCGGTGACTGTGGAGAAGGAGGGCAGGCTCCGAGGAGTGCAGGTCTGGAGAGTGCCAGCCACAAACAGATACAGGTGAGGATCAGTGTGTGCTGGGGGAGCAGCCACCTCTAGCTGATTTTTGTTTGTGGAGTTTCAACAAGCACAACTGTGGGACCACCTGTGCTGAGGCGTGGAGGGGACAGTGAAGAAATAGGAGCGCTAGCTATAACATATATATACAATTTCTGAGCTACTGTGAAGCATGGAAGGGTGAGAAGTGGTGTAGAAGAGATCAGAAAAGGAGTGAGAGAGAGCATGCAGTCAAGTAGAAGTGCTGCCATCATCTCAGTCCTGTCACCTTAGACTTCTGGAGTGGGCTATACCAGCTCATGGTGTTTGCTCCTGCAGTCTCTGTTTCCAGTACTCGGGTGACGGTTGATCTGTCCTTTTGTGCAACCTTCCTACATGGGTCTCAGACAAAGAATAGCCACAAGCTGCTACAGCAAGGGAGCCTGCTCTGGAGAAATGTCTGTTTGCAAGTGAAGGCTTGGGAGACCTGGCAGATGGATTTACTTTGGGTGTGAAAAGTGTGAGAAGTTGTTTCTTCAATTATTTACTTTGTCTTGCAGGATTTCTGCCTATGGAGCAGCCGGGGGGAAGGGAGCCAAAAACCACAATAAGAGGTCCCACGGGGTCTTCATCTCGGCCACCTTCCACCTGGAGAAAGATGAGCTGCTGTATATCTTAGTAGGGCAGCAGGGGGAGGATGCCTGCCCTGGGGTGAGGGCCACAAAGCAGAGACCTTGCAGATACTATACAGTGGGTAGCTTGGGGTTTGGTGATAAAAGATAGAAATCCCAGAATCCAATAATGAAATCCAGTCAGGAGACAGGAAAGAACTGATAAAAGAAGATAGAAAGAATCTGAAAATAGATATAAAGAACACCGAAAAGAAAAACACTCCCAAAACACACAAACAGATATGAAGCCCACAGAAACTTTGCTTTAAGCTCCTGGTGTTTGAAATAAGTTCTTCATCAGCTCTCTTGTGCTTATTTTAACAGGAAACTCATAGTCAAGTGATGTGCTCCCTCTCTTGTTTTTCCACAGTCTAGGGTTTTTTCTGTCTGCCAGGATTTTCAGAAAATTTACTATTATTTATGGAAGCATCCAGCAGTGTTGTGGCTGCACTGTGTTACATACTCTCTAAGCTTAGAGACTAAAGTCTGAATCCAAAGCCTACCAAAACCAGTGAGAATCTTCCCACTAACTCCAGCAGCCCCTGGATAAGGTTTTAGTGATGACAAAAACACACTCATGAGAAATGGAAATTGGTGACATTAATGCTTATATATGTGTCCTCTAAGTGCCAGACCAAATGATCTGAAAGTCCTTTTGTCACTTATGCTCAAAAACCACCTCTTTTCAGAATCAGTTTTTGATATTGCCTTGTTCCAGAGATGCTGTTAACCCCTGCCCAGGAACAAAGTCGATTTTCCCCCACAGACTGGTGTGTTTGGGGGATGCATAAACTCTTCCTGTAGGCATTTGAAGTTACTGTTTACTTTCCCACAGGATGTGATGTCTCACCCAGATGCTGCAATAGTCTCTAAACCCACCTTTTCTTCACTTTATATAGTACAAGAATCGTATCTATTTAAATAAAAGATACATTTGTGTATCTGCACTTCCCTTTTCAGTGCACTCTCTAGCCTTAGGTCATAGTCTGAAAATTTGTCCATTAATTCCTTGAAATTCATCATTTGTTCTCCAAAAAGCAAATTATAACCCAGCACTATCTCCCTTTGGCAAGAGCTACTGGAAAAAGTTGCAGTTAATTTTTCCCACTTCCAAAGCCCAACTTCTTTGGCTTTGGAAATCCTGATGAATCTGTATATCGGGTGACTAATGTTTGTTTTTCTTTCTCTGGAGAGGTTCTGCAGCTCCAAACTTTGATTCTCTCTCCTCAGATGATCCCAGTTGCTTTTTCCTGGTCTTCATCTACCTTGCCATCTTTTGTTCTTTTGTTCTCCTCTCTGAATTAAGCAGACAAATTGCTCTACCAGCTAAGAAAGGCCATGCACTGTCATTGACAGAACTGAGAAAGAGCTCTGCCTCTGTCAATTTTCAATCAGCCTCAGTCTCAGTCTTGGGATTAGATGCAATGGGCAGAAAATGGAACATGTTCCACCTGAATGTGATGCAGAACTTTGCTGTGAGGGTGACTAAGAACTGGAAGAGGTTTCCCAGAGAGACTGTAGAGGCTCCTTCTCTGCAGATAGTCAGACACCATCTGGACACAATCCTGAGTTACACGCTCCAGGGAAGTCTGCTTGAGCAGGAAGTTTGGACTGACTAGATGACATCCAGTGGTCAATTCCAGCCTTCCCCATTCTGTGATTCTGCATGAATGAGAGGACACAGGCAGTAGGAGTGGTGCAGGAATAGGAAACTGGGTCTCCAAATTACTCTTCTGAGATGTATCAATAGATTACTTTCAACTATGAGTGGGTCACCTTTGCTTTATGCACTTATCTCCTTGAGAAATAAATAACAAATGTGTCTGTAAGAAAGTTCTCAGAATTAATCTGTAATCCAAAATATTTAAATGTTTTTTGTTTTAAGAAGTTATAAATATGCAAAATATTAATTATGTGGAATTAACAATGAGCTATTACATTTTTTCTTGTATGCATTTTATTTTCATTTGCATGTGTAATGTGAGTTTGCAAATCAGAAGTTACAGACAGATCTATCCCTCAGCTGTCAGTCCTAGTAGAAAAGGTCTCTTTCTACAAAGATAATCTACATACTGGTTTATATGTAGCTAATATGCATGACAAGCATTATGACACTATTATACTGAAACAGACAAGTCTCAAGAGTTGGGCTTTGCTGATATCTGAGTCCATTTCTTATCTCCTTTCAGGGCAATCCTGAAACCCAGAAGATCTGCTTAGGGGAGTCATCTCTCATTGAAGAAGACTACAAAAAAAAAAGGGACCTGAAGGAGTGGGCTGGAGGAGGTGGGGGTGGAGGAGGAGCAACCTACGTCTTTAGAGTAAGTATTTCCACTTTGCATCCTGCCTGAGCAGTGTCCAGCAGAGCAACTAGCTCTCACTGTCAACCATGGCATATGATAAATACTTGTTTTAAAAAAGATTATGAAAGATGAATCTTCCTCTTCTGCCTCTCCCTCTTCTTTCTCTCTCTTTTTGGTTTTTGTCTTTTTAGTTGTTTATCTCTTTTCATATCCTTCTTCATATTTATCACTGTCACTAGGCTAGCTGAACTGGTTCCTCAGTCCTTAACAGCTCCGATGTGGGAATTACACCAGGATCCCACTTTAATGCTGGCAGCAATCCTAAAAAATGAATCACAAAATCTTGATGTTCAGTTGAACAGTTGCTTTTGTACTCAGGAACGTGATGTGAAATATTTTTGTAATGATTCTATGAGATGACAAGCAGTAGCATTGCCCTGGCCTTCGGCCACTCTTCTTTGGGATGTTTTCATGATCTTTGATAAGTTTGTGTGAGTTCACATATCCAAGGGATGTGAAGTTTTTCTGATGTTTGATGGGGGGTTTTCCAGCAGAAGGATGGGATTTTCGAACCTTTGCTCATCGCAGCAGGAGGAGGAGGAAAAGCCTACCTGAAGGCTCAGGACAACTCCCTGGATGATGTACCCCTGGAGCAATTTGAGAACAGCACTGCAGTGCCTGGAGTCAGTGGGAGGACTGGGGCAGCAGGTGAGACACTAAAACCACACGAGGCCTCAATCAGGTGGCTGAATACACTCATTGTCCTGTAGGCATGAAGTGCTGGGCTTCTTTTTCAGTCTTTCGGAATTTTTCTGTGGTAGTAGTTTTTAGAAATATGCTGGTAGTCCATAAGTGTGGTGTCGCTAGATAAAAAGAGAATGCACAGGACAGGTGATGAGTGCTCCAGTAGAGGCAATTCCATGGGAAGACTCCTCTCTTATATGAACTGAACCAGGGAAAATGATGTTCAAGGGGTGAAGCTGCACCTTCACACTGTAACAATGGCTTTTGAAGAGAAGAGTTTTTCCTCTTACTTCCCTTAAACCCTAATAACAACAATTCTATTATGGGAATTATACCAGAAATGGAACCTTATTTATGATATTGTGATAGCTATGCCGAGAATCCATTACTAAGCTATAAAAAAAAATCTGGTGGTTGTTCATCTCCTGCTGTAGTAGGCTTACAGAGAGATCACTAAAGTGAGACATGGAAATTGAATTTATTTTTATTTCCCTGGGGAACTCAGCATCTTACGTGGCTGACTGCCCTAACCAGTTATCCTGAAGGGGAGTGGTTGGCTCCTTTTTTTCTTTACACCACAGAAATTGGTGCTGAGGTGTTGGTTTATGCACCAGATATTACAGGCTGTGCATTAGACTTCCTGTTTGTTATTGCCCGTGGCAGCAAAGAGCTTGTCTGTATATTCTTTTAGACTTAAAGGAAGGTTTACCTTGAGCTGGGCACTTAAGAAATTAAAGGGGCTCATCTCTGTCCCTCTACAAAGCAGTTCTGCTTGTGCTTCTCTCAACTGTTCTTGTTTTCTTTTACTCTCTGACTCAAGGTGGAGGTGGTGGCTGGCAAGATGAGAGTCTGCTTCCTCAGGCTGGGAAGTCCCTTCTGGAAGGAGGAGAAGGAGGTCAAGCTTGTCCCCAAGCACTAGCCAAGCTCCAGTGGAGCACCTCTGGTGGTTTTGGTGGAGGAGGAGGAGCTTGTACTTCTGGGGGAGGAGGCGGAGGGTACAGAGGTAAGCCTGCTGGGGCAGTAGTCATGCTGACAAGTTTTGTGCTCTTCAGAGCATCTGCAGGTCAGGATGGTGCTCTTAGTGCGGAAGGGCACGGCTGCTGGAGGTGAGGCACAGATACTTCGAACTGAACAGTATGAAACCCACCCTGCTCTCCACCATCTCTCTATAACTGGGGAAATCAAGGTTATGAAAGTGTTCCTATGTGATTTGGTATTTGAAAGGTGTGATGAATCACCCTTTCACCCATTCCCAAGTTACCCATGGAAAATGTTCCATTTCTTTTTTCTGTTTGAAACAAATACATTTTTACCTTGCTGAACTGAGAAACCTACATTAGATAAAGTCACTTCACTAACCTTGGTACTGGCTGGGTCAGGTGAAGGTTTGACATTAAAGATCCAATATCACTGGAAGGTTGCAGAGTGACCCTGGGTGATAAGGGAGATGAATGCAACCCTTCAGAGACATCACATTTTTTATAGTATGCAACGCTGATCAGCTAGCCACGCCTTTCTCTCCCCAGGGGGACATGCCTCTGATAGTGATGATATCACAGCTGGTGGGCAGGATGGCATCTCTTTTGTGAACCCCATAGGAGAGATCTTCTTGCATCCCTTGGCAGGTACAATATGGTTCTTATTCTCACTTCTTTTCTTCCTCCTTTTTCCTTCTTCCTCTCTATTTCCTCTTTTCTCATCCCTCTTCTCTTGTCTTTTTTATTAATTTCATTAAAGCTAACTTCACACTGCAGGTCAGATCTTTAGCTGTGGTCATATCTTTAAATATTTGCATCGTGCTCTGGGACCTTTTTTTCTCTCAATCTCTAAACCAGGAGAGACATCAGTCATCAGGTTCAACCACACATCTTCAGTCCCTGACTTTTCCAGGTCAATTCACTTCAAGGCCTCTCTGTTTGCTTAAGGAACCAAATATCTCCTTCCCTACTGATCCCCATCAGGCTTCTGACATGTCCACACTGTGTTGGACTATCTGCTCTCCCGCAGAGGAGAGAAGTTGTAGGTACCTGCTGGGTTTTGCTTTGTTGGCTTTTTTACCTTACTGGAACAAGGTAGGAAAAACTGAACTCAGCCCACCTGTTGTGTCTTCTGATTCCTTGTCCAGCCATGGAGAGTCATGGTGAGGTGGAGGTTCAGATCTATCTTAACTGCAGCCACTGCCACTCAGACAACTGCAAGCGAGACCCTGACACCAACCTGCCAGTCTGCCAGTGTGAGATGGGCGCTGTGCTGGCCAACGACAATGTCACCTGCACTGGTGAGTTAAGAAGCTTTAGCCTCATTGGGTAACATCTCTATGCTTTATATCTTATCTCCTGCTGGCTCTTTTGAGTCCAGTTCCCAAGTTATAGCTCTAGTGGACAAGGTGTTGTGAGAAATGTCAGTCAAATGTAGGGCTGAAAGTTCCTGCTGACCTTTGTTTACATGCTGAGCTGCATCTCTACCACCGCCTCCAGCATTCCAATTTTGATTAGGCAGGAGGTAAAATATCTGTAAAGAGACGTGGTGTGAATTTCCTGAATGGGCTCAGTGTATCAGATATTTAAGCATAAATACCTCTCCAGGATAACGTACCACCTACCGCTGAGTTATTTAAGCCACAAATTGCTTCCTTCCACAGCAGTTTCCCACTGTGCCTGTCAGCTGATGCCTTGTACTCACAGTTATTTCCTCTCACAGTCTCTTGGAGCTCCAAAGATCAAGACTATAGAAATTTTCAGCTTATGAGTAGTGATGTTACCCATTTATAGAAAACCAAAGAATAGATAAGAAATCTGTGTTTTATCAGTTTGTATTCTATTTTCACAACGATTTAAAAATTATTTAGCTACTTTTTCAACCTTCAGAGCTATAGAGGGATTTGCTGTAGTTTTTATAAGATGCTCTGATCGTGATCTTTGTACTGTTTTCTGAAATATAAGCAACTTCCAGAGGGATACTTTATAGTAACTCTTGTTGTTTTCTGATTAACTCACATCTATTTTTATTCTTCCAGTGCCCCAGGGTCCTATACCAGAGGGACAGCTGCCTCTCCCCCTCCTCCTAGCTGTGGTATCTGTGATTGTGGTGCTTGGAATGATCCTCACTTGTGGCAGCCTGTCTATCAGTAAGATACGCTTACTTCTTATCACCCCTTGGCCTGGATTTTGCAGTTAAATTAGACAAAAGGAAACCACCTGGCCATGTGCCATTGCTTTCAGTACTTGGAGACAAAGTGCTGTGGTCTCCCAAATGGATTGGAGGAACAGGGAAAAAGAACTGATAGAAAACATCACCACCCACAGCCGAGCACAAGCATGGTCCCAAAGGGCAAGGACTGCTCTGCCGTGGTATTTGCCACAGAACAAAAGAGCTAGGAAAGCCTTAGCAGGTGTTTCTGTAGCAGCCACTGCAGTACCAGATGAAGTCATCATCTGTAATTAAATATATAATTCATTCAGGTTTTGGGGTTTGATTCTTGGGACTTGATGTCAGCAAGATATCTTATGGAGCACTCTTCCTCAGCCAATGCACAGGGCAGCATAGGAAACCTAAGTTTTTCCCAGGTGATTAGGTGCCTGCAGGAATAAGACTGTTTGTATATCCAGTACTAAATCACTGAAGACTGTGAAGAAGAGCACAATACTGGCAAGCCAGAGATGTTTCTGGACCATTTATGATTATGTGATTGGTGTCATTCTGTTCCATGTGGCCAGCATTACCTTTTCTGTCCACTTGTAGATCTTATTTGTGCATTTTTATTCATCTCTCCACCTGCAGTTTATCACCTGAAGAAGCAGCAGCTGGAAGGATCCAGAGCACGACTGCAGAGCCCAGAGTATAAACTGAGCAAAATCCGAACCTCTGTCATCATGACCGACTACAACCCCAACTACTGCTTTGCAGGGAAGGCTGCCACTCTGAGCGAGCTGAAGGAGATCCCACGGAAGAACATCTCTCTGCTTCGGTGAGAAAACAAGGGCCACCTCTCTGGCTAACTGCAAAGCACCCAGTCCAAGTCTGCCAAAATATAACAGATGTGATACTTCCTATGCTATCTAAGATAATTTGATTCCATGAAGTTCTCAAGCAGAAGTGTAAGACCATGAGTCTCATGTTCCACGTTCCCACATATAGGTATTTCAGCTCTACTGTGATTGTGGTTTTATTGCACTTGCCTCCTGGCAGTAGCTCCCTTCCAAATCTATACCAGTATGTCTGTTTCAGCATTTCCTATCACAAGGAAATTTCCTGTCGCAAGGAGATACATGCTAGGTTGCACTTCAACATCCAGATGATACCTATCAAAGTTACATAAAGTTTAGAAAGAACAATTTCATCATTCTTATGTCTTACACAACCTTCTGAAGACATCACCCTGCAGCCACCTTATTCTATTGTTCTCCATTTTTCTCATCTTGCTTTTGCCATACTTAGTGATAGACCCTAGGATTGAGCAGGCCTATTTTTTTACTTAGAACCATCAAGGATCCAGCCTCCCTTTTTTAGTGGTAGTGACAGAAAATATTGATAAGCTATTTTCAGTAGCTTTGAGATGAAAACAAAACTCTGTTTTTCATTTGAGTTGGACAAGATGAAGAGAAGAGCTTGGCCAACACTGGATCCAAGGACATATAAAATCTGTTCCTTCTCTTTTTTTCTTGCAGGGCATTAGGACATGGTGCATTTGGAGAGGTTTATGAGGGAACTGTGGTAGGCATTGCAGGGGATCCCAACCCTCTACAAGTGGCTATCAAGGTCAGTACCCACAAAATTCTTATATAGCAATAATAGCCCATAAAAGCTATATCATTTTATCGCTGTTGCAGATGGAAATTCATGTTGATCACCTACACAATGGCATATCCATATGTGTGATGCAGGGTTTGACACACTGCTGCATTCAGGCATTATCAACTTTGATTTGAGTGCTTCCTCCTAAGTTTTTCACATGATCTATTTAAAAATCTGTGTTGTTTCTCCGTTACTTCCCTTTATGCTTTCTACCGTATGTGAAATTTTCAGCTAGTCTCTTGAAATTGCAAAGTGTTGAAGATTCTGTTGTGAATATATATTGCAATATCCCGCTCATTTCCAATGTCATTAATGGCAAGAGAAGACAGGCTGCTCTTCTCTGAAATTACTGCCGTTGCCTCAGGATTTGTCAATTATTCACCCCTGAAGTTAAGGATGCTCATAGTCTGCTTCTGTTATTTTTTAAGCTTGTGACTCAGAGAACCAAATCTATTTCTATGAGCTCAGCTCAAGAACATAGCCTTCATAAATGAAAATAAGTTCTACTGTTATTCATCCTATCTTTCATGTGATGAATTTCCCTGTGCCACTGTACGAACGTGGATGAAAATCCAGGACACTAATAAGGGTTGGAACTGCCCAGCTCAGTTTCCCTATCCAGACTGGAAGAAGCACCAGAGCACAGGGGCAAACAGAAGGAGATCAGCATGTTGTTCACTTGTGGTAATCCAGTTCACTGTACCAGCAGAAGCTGTTGTCCAAATCTGCTGGCAGGAGAAAAAGCTATAGGGGCATGTGACACAAGTGTTTAAATTAAGTGTCTGTATGTGTCATATGACATGCAAGAATGTGCTGCAATGTGGACACAAAGAAAGGGGAGAATAAATAACAACTGTCATTTTAAAGACTGTTCTAGGTCTATAACTCTCCTTTTAATATTTTTGTTGATGTGTACATGAAGCTATTTTTGCTCCAGATTTGTGCATAGAGTTCAACTCACACAAAAAAAAAATCTTCAGGTAGCTCACTGGTTTCCTCTTCTGACTTTAACTAGCAAATGGGTCACATGCCGTGCAATAAACTGGGCACTGAAAGGACGAGCCCCTGCTCTTAGGTTCCTGAGGTGATTTACATGTTACATGCTCATTCTTTAATTTTCTTTTTTTTCCTGGAACACATGTATTCTCAATTCTTTGGTGGGATGGCCCTCACTGCCTTTACTACTCAACAGACCCTGCCAGAAGTCTGCTCTGAGCAGGATGAGATGGATTTCCTGATGGAAGCATTGATTATCAGGTACAGTTTAAGGGTTTTTTTACTAATGGTGGGCAGGGGGAAAAAGAATAATGCAGGTAATCATAGAATCTTTTATTACCTTGCCTGAGTTCAGAAAATAAGTTTGGTCTTATGTTGGAGTCCAGGGTGTTCCCCTGGCTTCCCCGGATGCCTCAGAACCCGGGTGAAGGGCTTGAAGGCCTTGGCATGATAGCCAAGACCCTTGTGGGTTTGATTTAAGTCCCTGGAAAAAATTACCATCATTGCAGGAAGAATTACAAGTCACAAAAGATAAGCAGAGTATAAATTAGACTGTTAGAAAGTAAAAATATGAGTTTGTGACATTGTTATGATAAGAAGTTTAGAACTAAGATGGAGGATTTTTACACGTGGTATAGCATTTCTTCTTCTTTGTCATGTCATCCATCTTTGAGCCAGGGTGGCAATTCTGGATTGGTTTGTCAGAAAACTGGACAATGTAATGTAAGGGTCACACATTGGATATTAACAGTAAACATTAAATTACGTCGATTGAGCTATAAAAGATAAGACCTGCCCTCTGGGCAGACAGTGTGCTCCCGACCAACTTGTTAGACAGACCTATGTAACTTAGAGAGAAAATTCCTTAGATAAGAAAGAATAAAAAACCTTGAAAACCTCAGAGAACAACTTCTGCATCTTCTTCACCGATCGAGCTGAGAAAAAAGGGAAATCACAAACTCAAACCACCTGAATGTCCTGTCTGTGGGTGATCTCAGCCTAGGGAACCCCGCAGACAGCGACAGTCTTACTTTTCACCAGATGGCATTTTAGTAGCATATAAGGTACTACTTGTTTATCTCAAACAAGATAACTGAGATTCTTTTGTTGCCTGTCTCCGGTGCTTTAACACCAGTAGGGCAACTTGGCTGCACACAGCAAAGGGATGGAGAAGAGAATCAGAAAGACAACAAGGCTCATGGTTGAGATAAAAACATTTTCATAGGCAAAGCAAAATCTGTGTGAGTGAGCCAAGCAGCATTGAAGAATTCACTCCCTACTTCCCATGAGCAGGCATCTGTTCAGCCATCCCAGGAAAGCAGGACTCCAGCATGCACAGCAGCTACTTGGGAAGACAAATGCCAGTCTCTGATTTACCCTTTCCCCTCCTCCTCCTTCTTTCCCCAGCTTTTATAGCTGAGCCTGACACCATACAGTACAGGATGTCCCTTTGGTCAGCTGGAGCCAGCTGTCCTGGCTGTGTCCCCTCACAACCTCTTGTCCTCACAGCCTTCTTGCTGCGGGGGAGGAATGTCTGTGTGAAAAACCTTAATGCTGTGTAAGCACTGCTCGGCAGTAGCTAAAATATCAATGTGTTATCAACACTGTTTTGATCACAAATACAAAATATAGTGCCACAGGAGCTACTGTGAGGAAAATTAACTCTATCCCACACAAAAATCTTTAAATTTAACAAAAAATGTCTGTTGATTGATTCTGCTGCCCCTGTTCAAAGAAGTAAGAAGGTACAGCATTTTTGTACAAATGTGTTCTGTATTTGATTTGATGTCTTTGCAAGCTTGACAGAACCTTTATACAGTCCTATGTGCAGGACCCTCTGACAGTGAATTATAAGATCTATAAAACCATATTGGAAAAAAATAACAGCCAGCCACTCCTATTATCACCTGTACTTTAGGTATTCCAGCCTTAGAATTTATTTCATTAACAGAAGTCTATAATCTTAAAACAATAGTAGGCTCAAGGGTGACTTTAAAATAGTAACATAGTTGAGGTTGATTGTAAATATTTGGAATTTATACATTTTGAATTTGTACAGTGTGAAGTTCTTCTCATTGTCTGGTCCAGCTCATACTTAGATGTTGTTTTTCTGCTATTAAAGCATGAATCTCATGACATAGTGCCACTCCCTACAGTCTGCAAGAACTTTGTTAGCTGAAAAGGAGGTAACACTGATGTATGTTTTTTCAAAGAGCAATTTTAACCAACTAAGGAGTGCCTTGATTCACTTAGTATCACGACTCTCTCTCTTCCCCAACTTCCTTTCTATTTTTAGTTCCTCTATTATCCAGGTAATGATTATCTAAGGGAAGACGCTGCTGTCTAATGACTGAGTCTTATTGTGCTTCATGACACCCTCAGCTTCCTTTTGTAAAAAGCAGAATCACATAAGCAGCTGCTGCAGTAGTTATTAGCTGAGTCCCTCTGGCAGACTAAACACTGAACTGAGTCCCCCAGATTAGACAGCACTATGTCTAAAATAACCAATGCTGGATTAAAATACCTACCAGCCAAAACTTTGTATCATAAATGCAAATGAAGTTTGCATGCTTAACTTTCTTATCCCTCTCATGTCACTTCCACCTTTCAGTCAGTGTGTCCATTAGATTCTGTCTTCAAAGACAGACAGAAAACTCTGTTTTGCTTTTAGCTTCTCATTCTTTCTGTTGAAGGCTTTTCATGGGCAAAACCAGGCATAACTCTGTTCTTGGGGCTGTCATAACCAGAGAGGCATTTTGATATGGCTGAAGATTTTTTGGTAACCGCGCCAGGATTTGCTTCAGTCCAGATTGTCAAATCTCAAGGCACAATGAGAATGGATGGATGTTGGCCAGATGCTAATGCTGTGTTTCTCTTCCATGTGCTGTGACCTTGGTTTTCAGTAAGTTCAATCACCAAAATATCGTGCAGTGCATCGGTGTCAGCCTACAGACACTGCCTCGCTTCATCCTGCTGGAGCTCATGGCTGGAGGAGACATGAAGAGCTTTCTTCGGCAGAACCGACCCAGGATGGTGAGAGAACTTCCCTGCGAGGCTTGTGGTTGATTTTAGTGTGACTGCTTTAATGTTTTTTATCGATTGGATAAAGGCACTGAAGCCAAGCTAGGCCATGTGTGTGTCCCAGCTCCCACAGACATCCGGATACCTGTGTCTGTCTGCTTGATGCAAGCAGGTGTCTGTGAGACAANGATGGTGAGAGAACTTCCCTGCGAGGCTTGTGGTTGATTTTAGTGTGACTGCTTTAATGTTTTTATCAATTGGATAAAGGCACTGAAGCCAAGCTAGGCCATGTGTGTGTCCCAGCTCCCACAGACATCCGGATACCTGTGTCTGTCTGCTTGATGCAAGCAGGTGTCTGTGAGACAAAATCAAGGCAGGGCCAGAAACTCAACTCTATTAGTAATTGAGGAGGTAAAATCCTGTCCTGCCATTCTAGACTTCTCTGTCAATTAGACCATAAATAATTGGTCTTTCTTTTTTCAATACCTGCTTTGTTTTCAGTGTACTGTGATGGCATGTGAGAAGCTAAAGTTATAATCAGAATTCATAGCACTAAATCCTCAGCAGGTGCGCATCGGCACCATATGGAGAGGCACAAATTTATACCAGTTGAGGAGCTGAGCCTAATTGATTTGATATATCTCAGGCTCTGATTAGCAGTGTAGTAATTTCTCCTCGCCCTTCCTGAGAGCAATAAAGAAGTTCCTAGAGAAAAACTGATAAAAATTTCCCTATGGAGAACCATGTAGGGGGGTGAAAAAAAAGCAGAGCTCCTTGGAAAAAGTCTTCTTTATTGTTCTTAGGGAAGTGCAGATGTTGAAGGGTTAGTACCAGTCCTGGAGTCCTGTAGTAAAGCATCCCTTTTTTACATACTCTTCACTGTTCTTCTACTGGGACGGATAAGCTGATGAATGCTGATGTTGGTGTGAAGATGTGCACTTGTGCTTCTTTACTCTGTCTCTTGCTTGTTCATGCACTAATTTCTGTTGATAATTTATTGACTCACTCTTTAAAAGTGAGTGAGTCCTTTTTTTTTCCTCTTCTATCTCACCTTCTAAACCTGCTTGTCTTTTGATTTCACATAGCACAGTAGGGAATAATTCTCTCACACCCCCTTTAACAGGCTACTCACACCAGCTATAAATCTCTTACCAGCTTGGGGTCCTGTAAGGTGCTCGAGAGAGGTGAAGTCTCTGAAAGTTTTTGGGATTAAAAAAGAGTTGACTCATTTTCTAACTCTTTGCTTTGATCTGCCTTATGTTCTTCTTTGCTCCTGACTCATTTAACCCTTCCCCTATCCTGTATGTATGTCTCTCCCTTTCCCTTCTTCTGTCTTTCTCTGATTATCCCCTGCCTGAATGATATTTTTCTACTTCATTATCCTTCCCTTACCATTTAATGTCCTTTTCCAGAATCAACCAACCACGCTAACAATGCAGGACCTGCTGAATATAGCTAGGGATATTGCCTGTGGCTGTAAATATCTGGAAGAGAATCATTTCATCCACAGGTAAGGAGAATCAGCCTCTTCTGATGTGTTTCAGGGTGCATGAGGCTCATACACTTTCTATTTGCAGTGGATTAGACAGGACTAATCTCCACAGGGGAGACAGATTATTTCCTCTACCAACACAGGCTTGTGCTTAGATGACCAGGCAGATCTCCCTGGGGTTTTTAGGAGTAAGACTCTGCACTGCTCTTTGCAGTCCTGGAGGGAGAGCAATGTTCAGTTCCAAGTGAGAGGGTTCAAGTACTAATTTTCAGCTGCGTGCAATGTAAAGACTGTTGAGATTAGCCCTGTAGTCCACTAGATGGTAGTGTCACTCTGTGTTGGCTGGTAAGACAATACAGTATTTATTCCCTTTCTCATCTCCCTATCTTGACTTAAATGCTTTCCCTATCCCACCAGCACAGGACAGTCCATAATATTTGAGCCAAAGACTAGAGAAGGGTAGAGCAAGGATGATGGGAGATTAAAACACATCTCAGGTAAAAGCTCACTGAGCATCACTGAGCTCCTTCCCAGCTCAGTGGCTGACCTGCTTGCATGGCCTTGGGAAGCCCATATTTGTCTCTTCAAATTCCTTTTTGCTCATTTGTTGAGCAGAAAAATGTTGATATAGCAAGCTTCAAATAAGAACAAAATATTATAGAAGGGATAAAGGTTGTAGTTATCCTTTCAAACTCCTGGTTGGGTATTGAAATCCTTCATTTTTGATTAAGAATTGTTTCAGCTCATCATGTTCCTAGGCATAGTGGGCAGCTGGATTCCTTACTGTGAAGTGCATGCTGTGTTCAGCACTTGTGTGTAAAGGAGAGGAGAGCCCTTGCCCACCAGAGGGTCCCACAGGCCCTAACCAAACCAAGGTACAGCCTGGAGATGTGCAGGCAGGCAATTGACTCACCCACACGTGCAGCACGTGTACCTACTGTGTGGGGCTGCACAGCACAGAGATGGGAAACAGTGGGCAGGGGCTGGGGAAATCCAGGGAAACCATGGCAAGCGGCCATTGGAACAAAAAGCCAGGAGGCTGAGACATGGCAATGTGTTTTATGGCTTTATGATTAGAACATCTGAAACAGTTTTCAGACTCCTTTATATTGCAACAATAAGGAAGTTCTGGTGGAAAAGACTTAAGAGATTTCTGTCATTAAAGAAGAGCAGTAAGAACGTACAACGAGTTTTGGCACTTGGATCCTCTCCTACATGAGAGGATCAGTATTTTAATTGGAAACTTCTGAGCTAATCAGTACAGCATTATCTTTTAGAATCCTACTGTATTAGTAACAGCAGAGTATGCCTTCAAAAAAAAACCCAAAACCGCTGGGTCAATCTTTGCACTGTTAGATCTCTAAATATAAGCAACCTGGGAACGGATTAATTTTGTCTTAGCCAACAATTCAATAAATCTGAACACATGGAATTTCCCTCAGATTTTGTATTAGTATTTGTTAGTGATGTCAGTGTTAGTTAGAGTGGGTTGGGAAATGCAGAAGGCTTTCATTACAAATGTCAGGAATCCTAGGGGTAAAAGGTAGTGTAGTGATGCTGTAGATAAGCCTTTGCAGGGCAGGAATTGTCATCTAGGAGTCACTGCTGATAATAGAAGAGCAAGTTGAACCTGACTTTTAAATCCTCAGAGGTTTTTAAAGGTTGGCAATGGTAAGAATCTTATGAGTTGTTCAAGGAGCTTATTTTTCTTGGCAGTCAGCAGGACCCCCACAGTGTTATGATTTTAATGCACTTCTTTTCAGAATGCATATTCAAAATGAACAGAAATATTTTAGTCTTGGCCACAAAGGTATCACTTCCATTTCTCACAAGTTAAACTTGCACCCAGCAAACAGCTGCTTCCATATGGAGCTTTGATTGATTCCATGGGAGAGATCCAGAAGTAACAAAGCAACAGATTACCAAATATAGTTCTACACAACTTTTCAAGCAGTTTAAGAAGACTCTTCAACAGCATCACATCTGTAACTGATGAGGACACTGCTGAGGTGTCCCTCTTTAAAAAAATAGAGCAAGAAAGAAATCCGTCATAATGTGGTTGAAGCAAAAGAGATACTGATGCTGTTTTCTTCCTTAGTGAAAGAAGGCGTGAATGAGGAAAGCTTGGCAAATGCTGGGTAGAAGATACAATTCAAATGCAGTTTAAGAATTGTGGTTAACAAAAATTATAATGTAATTGGAATTCCTTCTTATTTTAACAGGGCTCTTCTCATTTGTGTAAAGATTATTCAAGTAAGACTGGCAGGACTGGGTCTAATACTTTCCTTTATTCCTTTAACTACTTAAAAGTTTAGAATTCGAATTACTTTTTAATTTTTTTTTAAGAGATATAGCTGCAAGGAATTGCCTTTTGACCTGTACTGGAGCAGGACGAATAGCCAAAATTGGTGACTTTGGAATGGCCAGGGATATTTACAGGTAAGTGAAGACCAATTTCAGTTCCGTGAGTAACTCAGTAATCTGTGTTATTTTGACAGGTTTGAACTGTTTCATGATATGTGAAGCAGTGGAACCGTCCATTAGGTTTCTGAATTTGATGAGTAGTTAACTAACTTCTGTTAACAGACTGTGAATTAACACATCTATGCTTATGAACCAATCCACTTCAACTGTGGTCCCAGGAAAATACAAACAATTGTGGACACTAAAGCATGCATAGGCAAATTTATTAGCTACTTGATCATTAACAATCTTAAATTGAAATTAAAATTAAAAACCCCCAGCAACCATAATTATCCCTTCATGATGTCAAGAAGACTTGCTGCATCAACACCCTGTGCAAAGCATTGGTAAGTTTGATGTCTCTAGCTGTGCCCAGAAACATCCTCGGTTTCCATCTCGGTTGCAAAGAGGATATAAAATCCTGCTCCAATGCACCATTTGTGTTGATGACTTTTCCTTTTTTCTCACTTGTCCCCCACTGTTACATGCAATCCCCAGCTGCTGTTACTGTGGTGATAAGATCTTTTCTGTATCAAAGCCCTTTCAGGCTGTGTGACGTTCTCTGTGCATTTTATCTTTCCCAGAGCAAGTTACTACCGCAAGGGAGGAAGAGCCATGCTTCCAGTCAAGTGGATGCCACCAGAAGCTTTTCTAGAGGGCATTTTCACCTCCAAGACTGATACCTGGTAATAAATGTCTTTCAATCACTTCTGCTACTCCCTGAAAAGCATCAAGAAATGTACTGCTCAAGAAAAAAAAAGTGTGCTCAGCAGGAGCCTTAAAAAAAGTCAGAATTTCCCAGAAAAATATGGGAAGACTTCCCATGGCACTCAGTAGAAGTATGGCTAAAGAGTCCAGAACAAGAATTTTTTAAAAAGTTGAATGTAAACAGAGGTAATAGGAATTTGCTATTCATAAATGTAGAGTATCACATAAAGCCAATCAAGAAGTAAAAAGCAAAAGCAGATTAGATTCTCAGGAAGTCTCAGTTAAAAATCCAGACAAATATCATCAAATACTTCCCTCAGCCTTCAGAATCTTCCTCCAGTTTCCATCAGTAACAAGGTATCCTTATATACCTTGTAAATGACTCTCTCTGTAACACCCAGGATTACTATTTTGTATATTTTTTCTTGTTGTGTATAAAATGACAGCAGATTTAATCAGAAATCCTTGCTGGTTGCTGAGGAAACAATATTTATATGTTGCTTTATCATGCAACTTGAGCTTTCTTTAAAATAAGCACCCCCTCAACAGTAGCACATTGATGCACAGGTGCCAGGGAATGGAAGCTTTCCAGTTGCTTAAGAACACTTCTTTCTCTGTACAGTAGATCCTTCAATATGCTGTACTGAGGCATTCCCTCAAATGCCACACTGACCCAATTTCCTGAAGTTGTTAGCAATGCCGGAAGACAAGGGATTGCTTATCAGGGCCTAACTGTGAGCAGCCAGCACTAAATGTTTTGAAGGAAAGTGCTACAGTTCCTGTAATAGGCTATTAAAAGTAACATGCATATACTGGAAATTACTTTGACCTTTGTAGCAAAAAGCGGCTGAAAATTCTGACCCTGCTGACATCCTGGCAGAACTCTCTTGACTTCCTTGTGTCTAAGTCATACATAATTTCTAGTGACACTGTCTATCTGACCTGTGGATGTAAAAAAGCACAACATTTCATATCAGAAATGCTGCTGCCTTTCAGTTTCACGGTCTGTCTCTTCCTTGGTTTTATACTTGAGCGTCTTGTTCTGAAACACTGATTCAAATATTAAGGAAACATTTGAAGGTCCCTGTCTGCTCATCCAGGAGCCACTTCACTTGTACCACCTGAGGTGGGTAGAGGCCCCTTCACAGCTACACCCCCCACTCTCACTGTCAGACCAGGTTTCCTCACCAGTTTGGCCCCAGGTTTCCCATAGCAGACTCTCAGATGTCAGGATCCTTAAAAGAATTAATCAAGATGCAACAGCAAAATAACAACTTGAGCTCCTTCCTCTGAGCTCAAACAAAGGAAACCCTGGGCTTTTATAGCCTCACAGTAAGTGTGCCAAAGTCTGGAGTCATTGGCTCCTACTGTGTCTCTGAGTGTCCGGTCACCTGGCAGTGCCACAGGTCCTTGTCCCTTGTTTTGTAGGGGGCTGGTGCCAAGTCACAGCCTCTTGTCTTGGGCTTCTGCCACCCAGAGCTCAACCTGCTCAACCTGTAGTTACCAGTACCAAATGTATTCCTCAACACAAACATCTTGAGTTCTCCGAAGTAAGGTATCCATGCCAGATCTAACAGTTGTTTTCAGACCATACACAGCCAGGGCTGCTGTGGCATTTCCTGCTCTGTTAATAATGAATGCAGCAGAAACAACACCTTCAGAGTTATTAAATATTTTGAAACCTCTGCAAAACTTGTTTTGGAGCTTGAGCAAAGGTTTTGATTGATTGGGGTGTCTTTTTATGTAAACATTGACTCATAATCACACTAATTGCACTTTACTGTTATTGGACCGTAGCTTTGAAAGGTCACTGCTGTGGTGTTGCCTACACAGCTACAAGCTAGGTTTGCGGAGCACAAATGAAACCTGATTGGTATTGTTGGCTGGTTTCTGACACAGGTCCTTTGGAGTGCTGCTTTGGGAGATTTTCTCTCTAGGCTACATGCCCTACCCTTGCAAAACCAATCAGGAGGTGCTGGAATTTGTCACCAGTGGAGGAAGAATGGATCCACCAAAAAACTGTCCAGGGCCAGTGTAAGTATTTCCTTACACTCCCAAGCCAAGGTATAGTAGGTGTCAAAAATGTGGACAAAGACAGCTCTAGTCAGGGAATGGTGATTGCCTTCTGTGTTAGGTGGGCAGTGCTAAATGTCTCTTGAGCTACTGCCTCTTGTATACAGCTTAGAACACTACAGCATTTGCTTTAAATAGTGGCTCCCCAGTCACGCAGAAACGAGGGATATAGAAATTACATATCCACTTTTGCACTCCTCTTTTGAGCCAAGTGGGGTCCCTTGGACCCCTGATCACTTCATACTTAAAATCTTTTTACAAAGTAATCTTGGTCAATTTTTTTTTTTTTTTTTAACTTTAAGGTACCGGATCATGACACAATGCTGGCAGCACAGTCCAGAGTATCGGCCAAACTTCTCTACCATCCTGGAAAGGATCAAGTACTGCACACAGGTACTGGTCTTTGGTATCCAGGTGGATGATAATCCATTGAATGCCAACTATCCAAAGACATTAGCTTTAGTCCCTAAAGCAAGTGAAGGGTCCTGACAGACTGATATAATTACATTACTAGTGTGGTGGTGCTGTTGGCTCTTTTCCAGTGCCTATCCTTACTCTGCCATCTTCCACCCAGCCATAATGAGCATACACTTTTCCTGTGCAAATGGATGTTTTTAGCTCTCAGCTTGCTCAATTGCAATTTGTTCTTCATTATATGATGGAAAGGTACTTAGGTCTCTCTCAAGCTCTGTATTCTGACCTTGCCTAATGTTGCTCCAAAAAGCCACAGCTGAATAGTTATGGAGTGGAGAGGAGGAATGAAATGGCACAGTGAGTTCACCATCCAGTAGCATTTAATAGCTACAGGTCTGGATCCAACCTTTCAAAAGAGAAATTTTATACTACAGACCTCCAGCTTAGTCACTGATTTCAATGAAGCACAGTCTCTTCTCAAAGGAAGCATGCAAGTCTCAACAGCATGTGCTATCCAGATGGAACACAGCGCCTTGTGTGATATGCAGGAGTATTGCTCAAACCTGTGACAGTCACCCTGAAGGTATATCAGGTTCTTGTCTCTCTTTTTCAGGACCCTGATGTGATCAACACTGAGCTGCCCATGGAGTGCAGCCCCGCACCGGAGGATGAAGGGAGTACGGTCATGCGCCCAAACATTTCCAGTGGGATAGTGCCACTGCTGGTAAGCCCTTCTCTCACACCTCAGACAACACCCAAGACACTGGAATCCCACCATGCTGGGCACAAACTTGTACAATGCCCACAAGAGCTACTGGTGGAGAACCTGAGCAACTGGACTGCCCGAGGGCCCAGCCTGCCATGCCTCAGTGATTTCAGTGGTGGGTTGTGGTTCCAGCAGACCTCAAACCAGAAGCTGGAGCTTAGCAACCCATCAGCCCACAGACTTAAAAACAAAACAAAAAATCTTTGGAACCCAACCTATGGATCATGGGTGCTAGAGAATATCTGTCACGTCAGCCCCAGCTCCAAGCTCAAAGCAAATCCAGAGCGGGAAGATTCAGGCTTTGATGGGAATTGCAGTTCTCCCAGCTCTCGGGCATCTCCAGCATCTCCAAGTCGAAATAACTGCCCTCACCTGGATATCAGTGGGATTGAACTGGTGAAACTCCAGACTTTCCCCTGTGGCAATGTAAATTATGCTTATGATGACTTGTGCTACAGTGCTGAGCACCAGCCATCAGCCTTAGCAGAGGTCAGAGCAGCTGTGCTAAGGAGCTCCAGTCTGCACAGAGATGAAAAGCCTTTTTGTAAAACAGAGAAAACATCAAGAGAGAGAGACTCTGGTTTGTCTTTGTCAGATGACCTGAGTGTTACCCCTGTATAGTAGAAATGGTTCTTCCAAAGATCAGGCAATGTGTGTGTCTGGAAGGACTTCTTCCTGTTTCACTTACTTCCTCCACTTTAGTTCCATCAGATGGGTGAAGTTCTAACATCAGCAATTTTCTGCTTCCTCTGTTCACCTGCTGGATCCCAGATTGTTAGACACTTGCATTTCTATCTCTGTCCTTCAAATGTGTTCCACTGAACCAGCTTAGAAGTGGAGAACAATGGCATTGTTTGTCTGATTCAGAATACAGCTCCTAAGGAAAGAATTCCTTTTCAATCTGCTCAGGTGAAAAGAAATGGACCTATCATCCAGCTGCAGTATTTGGATGGAAATAATGACCAACACAGATTGTGCTTCTTTCTGAACCAAGAATCCAAAAATGTGCTGTGCCAGCAGCAACCAATTTGCAAAGGCTGCTACATTCCTGAGAGCTTTTTACAGTCCTGGTGAATTGCTAATGCTTATGCACTATAAGGAAAGTTAAAAAAATAGCAGCCACATTTGCATCTGTTTTATTAGTAGACCTTGTGGAAGCTATTACTCAAATTGGAAACAGTAGGAAGAATGAAAAAAAAAAATCAGGCTCCTCTGAGCATGTGCTTTGTAAACAAGCAATGAAGAGGAAAACATTTACCATTAAAAAAGCAGTAGCTGGTGGAGCTGATAGTATTCCTTTGAGTAGTGAAGGAAATGTGCTGCTTGCCTCATGGGATTGCTTTCCTCACAGCTCCTGGCATTGAAAGGGCAGGTGGTTTTTCAAGGAAGGGTGAGCTGCATGGCGTGATGAGAAATGGACTGTCTTCATCTTTTAATGGACTTTACTTAAAATTAACTTCATTTTTGTAAGTACTTTGATATTCAGCATTAATTCTCTGTGCTGTATTGGGAAGCACTAAGCTACTATATTGGGTAACTAGCATTTGGTATGCTGGAGTTCTTGGTTTTAATACTCTGAGGTAGAAAGTAGTGCAAAGGAGAGGAAGAATGAAGGGAAATCTAATGCAAACCCCACTTAGGGTGTTCTTTTTACAGGAAAGTAGAATAGCTCAACCATTTGAGAAAGCTAAAACCATGACTTTGCTTCACACAGCTGAGCAGGTAGTAATTGTTTCTTGCCTTGCAAGTGCAGACTTGCTGATAAAGGTAGTCATTTGTTTCCAAGACAGCTCATTTCTATGGCTTTCTTCAGTTGCTTAGGGTCTAAATGGATGTTTATGGATTAAAGCTGCAAAATAAGGAGATTGAAAAGGCAAATAATTTGGATGAAGTCTGAACAGTCTTGGAAGCATTCTGTCCTTGTACCACTCCTGAATGTCACACTGCCAACCTACAATGGCAAATTACACGCTGTCTTTGTGTGTAATCAAGTTGTGTAGTGAGATGCCAGTAGGAGACTTCTCTGGCTCCTTTCTAAGGCAAGAGGTTCTCTGGTGCATGCTTTATGCTTAGTGATCAGCTGCATGTACAGTCTGAGGGTGCGGGCTAGCAGGTGAGGGTTTGCTTTGACCACACAGACTTCTGTCCTTTCCATCTGTCAGAGTGGGCACTACTGAGCTGTGGTAAAAAAAAGCACAGAGTGAAGAGTCTGAATCATCCTCAATGAAAGGCATCTTCAGCACAGGTTTATTCTTTATTCTTTATGACATTGTATCTGTTCCACACTTTGTATAGTTTTAGGCCTTTGACTTTAGAATGGGCAGTTCTATACAATGTCATTTCAGAGCATACAAATATCTTAAGAGCAGGTGTCAGGAGGATGGGAGCAGACTCATTTCAGTGGTACTCAGCAACAGGACAGGGGGCAACAGGAACAAGCTGAAACACAGTACATTCCACCTGAGTATGGGAAAAAACCTGTTCATTTTGAGGGTGACAGAGCACTGAAGCAGAGAGGCTGTGTAGTCTCCTGCTCCGGAGACACTCAAAACCCAACCAGACATGATCCTGTGCAACCTGCTGTAGGTAAGCCTACTTGAGCAGGGAGGTTGGAACAGATGATCTTTGAAGGTCCCTTTTCATACCAATCATTCTATGATTTCCAGACAAAAAGGATGAAAATAGTCACCTTTCAGCAAAGACCCATGTAGTGTGGAAATAATTCCAAATCCATCATGTTGTAAAATGACAGATGGTCAGAAAGGAGGGGTCCCTCTGTGTGGGGCAAATTTCAGTAGAACTGTGGGGACTGATGCATTTAGTGAGCAAGGGAGATGGATGACATTGCCTCATGCCCTTCTTCCCATTTCACCTTTGCTTTAGCTCTCTAGCTTCTCTCACATTTAGTTCATTGTCTGTCCTGTCTTATATCCACAAGTTGCTACAGCCCAGTTAGATGAAACGGAAAAGTCCATCTAGGAGGAAACTTTTTCATTATTTCCTCTAGCAAAGACTAACATTTTTTGGTTATATTTCAGACTGGCCACCTCTGAATCATGCTAGTCAAAAATAAATGCATTTACTTTCAGCTAATTTGAATTTCATCCTTTGTCCTTACCTTTCAGATTGTATTACTTTTATGGTTCAGGTGTTAGTAGTTTTTTCCCCCAAAGATGGCCTATCAAACTTTGCAGCAGCTGTGATTTGGTGCCAGCCACTTGGTCCTTTCCTCCCTGAATATAAGGCTGCAGCAGAGGGCAGTGATCCTGGTTCAGCTGCATTGGATGTGATGCCAGCTCACTCTTCAGCCCTTGTCGCTCCTGAGCAGAGTACTGCTGATCGTGGCCATGCTTTTGCAGGCCCATTATGACTCTGCTTTCAGTTCATTTGCCACTAGCAGGAGCTGGAAGCTGGTGGCAATAGGAGTGAAATACTGGCTTGTTCAGAAGCCATGGAAAGTTAGCTATACTACATTTTCTTCCCAGAAACTTTTAATGATGGAGCAGACAAAAGATAGTTCTTCATATTTTTAAATGAGATTCCAAGTAAGATTCCAGTGAGAAGCAGGCACAATCCCTGATAGTTACCCTCATAGTTAGTCCAGATAGTTACCAGCTTGAGGTACCACTGTTTTCCCTGTGTAGCACTTGCCTCAACATAATTCACAAATTTAGAAAGGTCAGTACTGATAAAACCAGGGACCCAAGACATTGAAAAGTGAAGTGAGAGGAGAGCACAGATTATTACCAGCACCATGGGCAGTCCTGGCTGCAGCTATGCCTTCACTTTTTAAACAAAGTGCAAGTCCAGCATGTTGGACAAATACCTGTTTTTGCCAAATAGCTGCATCAAAGTACTCATTTACAGGAAGCACACAGACAAAGCTGCACCAAGACTGAACAGAATTGTACGCAGACCAGGATTTTATCCCTAAGAGTGATCAAGAGTAGGGTGTTGAAGAGCAATTGTAAGAATAGAGTAAGCAGGTATTGATTATTTTTTTCTGAGATAGGCTCTGATGGTTTACAACAGCATTTAGCTCAGGGCTGTACTGAGCCAGATACAGTCCCTTCTAACAAGACAAGACATGGAGATACAGGTACCAACCAGGCACTAAAAGAAAGAGCTGGGAATTTTAAAAGAATCTGCATTAGCAACCTCAATTTTGTACAAGCTCTTAACTCTCCCAAATGGAATGATCTTCTGTCAGTGTACTGCCATGAATCTCTGACCTGTAACAATCTTTTTTTAGATGCTGCTCAAAAACCCCTCACAGATAATGAATTTTTAATTAATATCCTGGAGGAATAACTTTAACGTTGCTCCCGTTGTGATGCAGAATGCTACACGCTGTACAAACCATTTTATCTCAAAAGAAAAAATAACAATTGCAGTAATACCCACTACAACCTTCAGTCTTTCAATTCTGTGAAACTTACTATTTCCCTACAATTCTGAAACTTACTGTTTGTACAATCAGAGATTTCATAGTGCTCAACTGCTAGCATTGCAAAATACGTCACCAATTGCATCACCAATGAGTTAAACCCACAGTGTCAAAATTAGATTAATTTGGCAACTGGAAGCCAAAACCTAATTTTGTTTCCTAGAGAAATTACTTGAGCTGGAGCTCTGGAATTAATTTGGTCTTATAATCCATGTAAAAAGCCTTCCACCACTTCCCTACTGCAGAATCAGCCATTTATAGGGTTGTTATATATTGCTCATCCTGACAGGTATCTGTCTTTCATAATTACCAAACTAGTTTTGTAATTGTAGGTATATAGTTGTGGTTTTTTGACTGTGTTTGGCATTAATACTTTATGTTGCTTCACACAACCTCATACTTACATTTCAAAGAAGGGCCTGATTAACAAAAGATGAAACAATAATGGAAATTTCAATTTCACATTTGTTCATATTCCTTCTCATTTCTTTGTAAACCTTGCTCTCTTAAATATAAATGCTTTGCATCTTCATTTTTTCCTTTAAATGAACAGAATTTTTAACTGCACAGATTTAAGGTGTCCCCTCCTCACATCAACCCTTTTCCTGAACTAAGTTCTCAGTTAATTTGTCCATGGGTTGGCATGCACTAAAAAACCTTTCCAAGGCTGATAAAATAGGTATGGGCTTTTGCAAGTGTAACTTCACCTCCAAAACACTCCCCCTACTTTTCTGCAACAGAAAAAAAATGCTGCTGCTGGGAATACATTCTCCCCACTGTATTTGCATTCTCACAGCTGTGTCAGAAAAGGACCACCCTTCCCTGGACCCTTGAGCTGTGTGAGACAGTGCTCCTGTTGCTCTCCTCCTGGCTGTCCACCCTTCTCAATCCCATGCAGAGACCTTAATGCTACCATGCCTAACATCTTCCCCTCACATCACACAAATGGAAAAGTCACAAGAATAGGTTTTGATTTGTCATTACCTCTGACCACAGCAGCACTTCTGTCAGCTTACCCTTCTGGGTAACTACTGTACATAAGTATATGACACATCTGCTTCTATGCAATTTAAAGCTAGACAAGTGTATACTTTGTATTTGCAACTCAAAATAAAGAGACACTAACTAATAGAGAAACTATTTGTTTCCCTCTCTTATAAGTACTCTTTGCACACTCTCTGTGGTAAGAATACACCCTCTCTTGCTGAGAGAAGTGCTGCCAGCCGTAGAGTGTTGAGTGCTTCTTCCCTGTGTCCACACAAAACCGCCCGGGGGAAGAGTTAAGTGCTCTCAGTCTGGAAAGTGCCTCTTGATGCACATTTTTTTTAATATGTTGTAGGCTATTCACTGAGATTTCTGAGACAGAGTTTACCTTGGAGGAAGCTGACAAGCTTTGTGCGAATCAGGTTCTAAAGGTAATGTACACAATAGGTTTTGGAACCAAGCTCCACCATTTGGTCTTAGAACTGGTTTTGCTGCAGGAAGTACGAGATGCTAAAAACTAAAAGCAGAAGAAACGCCAAAATACATTGTTTTTCTCCCCTCCCTAAGGAAATTCTTGAAGAAAAGACATTATTCTCACATGACCAAATCACAGCAGAGGTATTTTTTTCCTTCAGTCTCATTTATTTAGTAGCATACACACTTCAGAGTAACAAACACTCATCCAATACAGTCAATGTCAGCATTGCATTGTAGTGTTCAGAACGGATGCATGTGGATGTACAGGCCATTTGATCTCAGTACCTCAAGAATAACAAATAATAACAACAGCAATAAAAAAGTAGCAAAAGCCCTCTGAGATACATAAGGGTTTGGTCCAACTCCCACTGAAATCTTTCCCTTTAACAGGAACTGGATCAGATGTTAAGTGAATACCTCCCTGTACAAAATTTACAGGGATTTAGGTTTTACTACTTTGGTTAAATTTCAGCCAAATTTCAATCTCTGTGGGGCCTCAACACCCATAATTTTTAAACTTATCCGATCTATTTTTGTGCATTTCTTTCTATATTGCACCTTCCTCCAAAGAATCTCACAGCAGCTTGTAGGCACTAATGAAGGACGGCTTCACACCATTCCCACGAGGTAAATAGGTCTATTCCCATCTGTAAAACTGGAACAAAACAATACCTAGGAGAGTCGTCCAAGGCCAAAAAAAACAAGTCAATGATGAAGCTGAGGGAGAGAAGGCCTAGTCCTACTTCTTGATTCACACAGGAAAACAGCAGCTACAGCACTGCTGCAAGTAACTAGTGAGTTTAAAGGCCTTGGAGCCTAAGTCAGAGGTCATCAGTTCAGCACCACATTGCCTCTAGGCCGGCATCTCTGACCCTACTGTGGAATTACAGGTGCTTAGTGTTGCCAGAGTGAGGCCTATCTCAGCAGATGCATTCATGAATGACACTCTGGACTCTCATTTGAACAAATCCCTTGGTTACCACGCATCAGCTGCCCCTGTGTTACATGCCTGTGCACATGCACCATGTTGACCCTCTGGTAAATATAAACTTATTCAACTCAACTTACCCCATAGTGAAAGAAGGCCATGCTGCTTCCTCACACTAGCAAGTGTGCATCCATAGACAGGTGCTCTGGGCCACCTGATGAGAAACAAGGAATCTAAAACTTAACCTGGGGGACTTGGCTCCTGAGCTCACAGCCTCAGCTCCTTAGAGCTCCAGTGCTCAGCTGAAGTCCTACACTTGCAGTTTGCTATGAAAAGCTGCCTCCTTCTCTCCTCTCCCATCACAGCAACAGATGATTGTGATTTCTTTTTCTTTCTTTCTTTCTAATCCCCTAGCAAGAAAAAGAGCCATTTCAAAACTAACTTCCTAGAACTATACATCATCGAGAATGAGTTTCCAGATCAGTGTCTGCTATAGCAGGGATTTTCCTTTTTCCCTGATGGTTCCAGCTACTGCAGTGGAACAAACCTTCTCCATGTTTTCTCCCAGGACCATGTACCACAAAAAACGCCAGGTGCTACCAGCAATGTCATTAAAGTCCTGCCTGTGAGAACTATCTACTTGCTACTCTCCTTAAGCATTGCTATTCTCCTTAAGCACTGCTAGCCGGTGGCTTACCTGTTGGCTGCAGAAAAGGAGAAATACTTTTTTTTTTTTTACTGTATGGAATTCACTTTGAATTCATTTTTCATCTCACAGCAATTCAAAAGTTAGGAGGCATCTGGAATGATATAATCTGTGCTCACTGTCACTTCAAAAAAACTTAAACACTCTGAAACTTCTAAGTGAAAAATTCATTGACATACTACCATAAAAATAAACCAGAGAATCTCAAGCCACAGAAATCATCTGAATTTGCAGTAAACTGCAAAAATAATTACCAGTTTCAGACAACTTCTGGTTTAAAATGAAATATTCCCACATGTCATTACTTCCTACAGAATACCTACTCTATTGTCATCTAACTTTTACATCACAACTGAACTTCAATTTTCAATACTCCTGTTTTGAGTTGATGAAAAAGTGATTAAATCTGACTTATCTTTTAGTACAGTAGCATGTTACCCAAAGTAACTCATTTTAGAAATTATTTTATGCTGTCCAACTCAAATTACAAATATTACAGATTTCACTCAAGATCTGGATTCTACTGGAGTTTTTTTGCTTATGATATCAACTTTTGTTGAAACAGCAGTTTCCCAAAAGTGGAGTCACCTTCATATATCCAAAATTCTCAGACTCTTTTCTGAGCACCAGCAAAAGACAGAAAATTTTGATCAACAGGCATTACTACCTCCAGATGCTGAAAGAGCTTTAACCATCAACTGGTAACGTAACTCTTACCTGCTTTGTGAAAACTGCATCACCACATTATTGATGTTAAAACCTGGAATGTGAGTTAATATGTGACTAATGATAGTATTTATACTGCCAGTGTATAAAAAACTGTTCCAGTGACTAGAGGCAACCAACAGAGAAAGCATGTGAAGCCATTGCAAGAAAGCAATTCAGTCTTGATTTTAACCTGGAAACTGAACTTTCTGTGGCTGTGCCTGGGCCACAGCAAAAGAATGACGCACAGATCATTCAGTCTTTCCAGATGGGGACTATAGGATGCAATATATTGACTTTCCTTCACCCAAACTGCCTGAAGTTAACAGCTGATACCTTGGAGGAAGGATGTCTGGGAATTAATGTCATCATTGTGTAATGCTGTGAATGCAGAAACATGACCTCCCTGACTGCTGTGCCACTATATGTGTAAGTGGCAGCATCACAGTTGAGAACAGGGACGTGGCCAAGAAGTCATGTGCATAGGAGACAGTCAAACCATGATCTTAAGAGATCACACTGGTTGCTGACTACTAGTGTGTACATGTGTATAGGGATTTTATCTTCAAAAATAAACAAGTCTTGGAAAAAAAAATAAAACCTCAGTTCCCTGACCAGTTTGTGAAAGATCATTAGTGATTTTCAGAGCTGCAGTTCAGCTGCACAAGGCCTAACTCTCCAACTTAGTAACATATCCAACAGCCTACCCAGCTGGGAAGTCAGATGTTTTTGGAGACAATAGGCTGCTATTCTCTCCCTAGAGTATTTGTAATCTCCTGAGCGGCTACAGAAAAAGCCAAGGCCGTTCTTGGATGGAAGCAAGGGTAGGGAAGGGGACAAATGGTCAACAGCAGTTAGCCACATCAAGCCACTGCAAACTGCTGTCTCTCTTTGCTCCCAGTTTCTTGTGATTATCACCCATTTGCATCTTGCTCACACTGTAACATAATGCAGCAAAAGCTGTTGGTCCAACCTATAGTGCAGACAGGAGCCAAAGGACTTGGAATTAGAGAGGAAAAAAAAACCAATCTGGTTTCAAAACTGTGCAGTTCCCTGAAAAATCATTTTTCCTGCCCTGAGTTCTCAAGCATTTGTCCTGGTTTTCTAAGAAGTAATTTGGAGTCCCACTTTGCCAGAAATCATAAACATTCTGGTTTACCACACAGACCTCTTGACTCATGCTGGTGTGATTTCCAAGTATAGATATCTTCATTCTCTGAGGACCAGTCTCAAGTTCATCTGGTGCAATACAAACCAATCTGGAGTGATTCATTTAGGTTCATGGAGGGCTGATGCAAAGTAACTTTGATCACTGACTGCTGGGTTTTGGATGCAGCTCCCTCTGCACTGACGACCTCAGGAGTTTGGAGTTAAAGGTTTCCTTCTAACTGAGTTTCCTTCTACTTCAGTAAAGCAGAAAGTTACAGAAAAGCCCTGCAAGTTTTGTGCCTTTCTCAACTCATCTTTCAGTGATGCTTTCCAAGATGCCAATCAAATTGTCCAATCCCAACAAGTACCCATCCTCCCTGTTGCCTTCTTGCCAGGGGATCCTGTGATCCAGTGTCTGCCCATCAGGAAGAAGGGTGGTCTTTCCAAAATCAATCAGCCACACATTGGCATTCCCACTGCCATCATGTACAAAAAGTAGTGAACTTCCTACGACCTGGAAGACAGAATGAGACAGTGTAGTTAAAAATACATTTTTAACCCTCCCCCACCAATTCACACCTCCGGCTAAGAAGTGCTAAGTCTGCTCACCCAGGACCCTAGAGACTTTTGGGCTGCACTTATACATTGATGATTTAGATGCCCCATTTGCATAACCACAATCAGTAAGGTACAAATGGCAGGGTAGGTAAGAAATGGGACTCAGCAGAAAATAGGAAGAAAAGCAACAATTCTTCTTAGTATCAGGTCTCAATTTGAACAATTCAGCAAAGGCCACTAACTCCTTTCAAAGACAGATCATGACCCATGATTAAGAAAAATCTCTCTACTAATAAGAGAACATCAACAAGGTAAAATAAAATGTCTAATCTCAAAATCTTGAGCTGTTAACAAACAGAAGTTACAATGCTCATGATGCCTTCTGCACAGCAAAGCACACAGAGAATGCAGACAGCAGAATTAAATGGTATTTCAACATAAATCCATTCTAAGTAATATAGCCTTCATTGTCAAACTACAGTTGAATGCGACTCTACTGCTACTGTTCCAAATCCAAACTTTCTGTAAATATTCCCACTGGAGCACATCCAGGTTAGAGAAATCATAGGAAACTGGCACTGATAAACCATTCCATGCAGTGGCCCAGAGCTAAAAGTGCTGGGATGTCATAAAGACAGGAGGATTTATTATTCCTTAAGTAGTTTAATCTTCTGTATCATTGTGGTGGAGGCTTTGTGGTATCTCTGTTGTCAATGTGTATTAGCTTTCTTCTACAAAACCCCTTCTACTCATGCAGCAGGCTGTTCTGAAGTACACCTGAATGACCAAACAAAGAAGCAATGCACCTCCACAGCTTTACACTCACTGCTCACCTCATGTCGCTTGAAGAAGTCTGAGGATTCAAGAATTACATTAATTTCCTGCAGACGTTTGAGGTATTTTTTCTGGAGGAAAAGAGGAAAAAAAAAACCAAATCAACCCATAAACATTTCATTGAAAACTGAATAAAGATAATCTGTTTACAAGAGTCAATATAATTAAGAGAGACCATATTAATTTTAGGCTAGAGGTCCTTAAAAACAACAGGTTTGTAATTTGAAAGTCATTCTGAAAATACATTTCAAGCTTTCATAGTGAATTAACAGACTGGAGTTCATCTGCTGCATGTGTTACACCAAGCATATTTATCTATCTTGATTCATCATCTTGATTTGGATGTCATGAGGCTTTCTGCAACTCTTTTTTTTTTCCCTTTTATTATTTTTCCTTTTTTTTTCCCTTTTAATTTGAGAAGAGGAAAAGTTTTCAAGGAATTAAAAGTCTTCCAGTTCTCCAAAGTGAAAACAAAGAAATGGTGTTAGAAAACAAGGAACTCCAACCATGGTGGGGGCACAGGGGGGGATAAAAAGAATCATGGCCTAATGTATAAAGCTCTAGTGCAGATTTTTAATGCTGCCCTGAGCTACCAAGCATGCTCCTCCTGAAGGGCTCATCTGCCTTCATAATGGCTTCCTCACTGCAGCAAAACATTACAGCATCCTTTGAAGTTCCAAAGACAAGAGATGTGTTATGCCATCTTCCACATGCCTGCTGTGCTACCCATGAATTAGCACACAGGAATTCCTCTTTGAGATGAGTTTCACACATGGGAGCACAGCTAGTCACCAATCTCACTTCCTGCCTCCACACTCTGGTTTTATCCTCTCCAAACTGAATTCCCAAATCACAGGTTTTCTTGCCAACACAATCCTTGCTTTGATATCACCCATCTAATGCATCTAACACCCATGGTTGAAGCTGATGGCAAGCCATAAGTTAGTTTGAATGACATTTTGACAGCATGGGGCATTTGGGGTCAACTCCTGGAAAGAGCTGACAAAACTGGTCTCAGTCAACTTCTCCCAACTCACCAAGTCCCCATGTCCACCCCATCTCTTGAAAGCAACTGGAAGTCAAAACCACTTACCACCTTGGTATTGTAATTCTTATTTCCTATATCAAAGAAAGCATGGCCCTGAAGCAAGAGCACTAATCCAAGATCAGTGCACCTGAAGAGCTCAGACTCACCAGAATAGTTGTGTTGCCCTCAATGAATTCCACAAAAACCTGTAGAACTTGCTCCTGTGTCTTCGTAGTTTTGAAGTTTGTGTTACACGTTCCATCCGCCTTCTGCACAAAACCGCACACGGAGAGATTATTTATACTGCGCACATATCATTCCCCTCATCACTCAATCCTCTCTAACCGGCAACAGCTCAGCCCTCGCTAACCAGATGAAAGTAAGTAACTGAACAGCGAGAGAACAGATAAACCAAGCAAGAAGAAGAGAAGAGATACAAAAGCTGATTGGACAGCTTTAAATGGCACTGGCAGTTCATTTCCTGTTGAGTACAGGTTAAAAAAAAAAGAAACAATTCATGATATTGCCAGCTTGCAGGAGGGTTTTCTCACATCAGTGCTAGCAGTGCAAAGCTCAGTGGGCCAAACCACAGAGACCTCTTCAGTTGTACTCTTGTCTGGCCAGTGAAACCCTGGCTGAGGGAACATTTCCAAACCCAATTTTACTAGTCCTTTTAGTTTGGGGGTTTCTTTTGGGTTTTGGTGAGGATTTTTTGTTGTCATTTGGGTTTTCTATTGTTGTTAGTTTTTGTTGTTTCTGTTTTCCAATGGGAATCAAAGAATCACAGTTAGGATTCAGTTCCAAATATACTTTTGAACATATAATGTGACAGAAGTCACAGAAATCTGTTGCAGACAGGAACAACCTGGGATTCGCAATGCTAGCAGTGACAAAGCAGGTGAGTGAATTTTGGCAAAGGACAGTGCAGGCATGCTTGTTCCAGGTGTGTCCTGGAGAAATTCAGAGTATTTTTGTGCTAGTGGTAAAATACAGTACAGAAGCATTCTGCTATTCAAAAAGATGAGTATTTTTATGTGCTTCTGGACATACAAGTAAATAGAGCAGTGCATGAATTGGAGGTATCTGTAAACACAGAATATATGAATATGTATGTCTCCAAGAGCACCCCTGTTGCTTCAAGAGACACGAACAGGAGATTTTAGGATATGTGTATAAAATAGAGCAATTATTACAGCTGGTAACAAAAATCCACTAAAAGCCTGCAGGATTACCAAACTGTTTTCCTCTCAATTGTATCAGTCCAGTCCCTCATTTTTATTGTGAGCAGGTCAATAAAAATATGTTGTTTCCTACATGTTAAGTCACTGCAACAAAATGACAAATTCAAGTCCAGCCTCAGCAGGTGAAACACTATTTATTCCACAGCTGAACTTGGTTTCTAATGCATACATGGAAAAAAAAAATAATACTAAAACTCCAGATTCTCATGCAAGAGAATTTTATTCCAAGGCTGTTAGACAGATACAAGTGCAGCATGTCAGCCTGCTGAGACATGCAAGTTATAAGTTATGCCAGAATAGTTCAGCAGGTAGGCAGTGAAAGTTAGAAGCCATCTGATCTGATGTGTGATAATATCCAACAGCACATAGAAATTTGGAGCTTCATATTGTACCTCTTCACTGAAGTAAGATTGTTTTAAAAATAATTTCTCCCTATGCTGCAGATTGTAGAACAATGTCTAGAATAACTGCTCGTGTTCCCTTTCTAGTCTTTTGTGTCTGGACAAATAGTTGCTTGCTTCCCTATGCTTGAGAAACACTTTTATGATTTTGCTCCTTTCCAGTGGTTGGCAGGAAACATAATTACTGTCTGTACTTGCTGTAACCAACATGCAGAGTTTGAATGGCACCACCCCAGTATTCTAAAGCAGGGCTCTGCAACAGCTCTGGATGTACTTGATCCTCAGGAGGCACTTGCCTGCCTCACTCCTTGAAGTCATACCTTTGCTAAGGACTCCACATACACTCCTGCACAGCAGAGCAGTCTGTCACACAGTGCAGCTCATGGGCCAGTTGCAACACTTTTCATTAGATGTGACAGTGACACGGCTCACTGGAGGGCAGGTGTCACAGCTCCATAAAATAGTGCTATCCATCTTAAACCATGGGGTCTTGCTCAGAGCTCTCTGCAGACTTAAAGGGCTCTGGGTTCACTTAATGGATTCACAAAAATATTTATGAACCAAATCTGATATCCTCCTGGGAAAATGGCTGTGCCTGATCTACAGCTAAAGGTACCAAAGGAAGAAGTAACTTTTCAAACTGCACATTCACTGAAAGAATGGGAAGACAGAAATCCCAACTCTCAGCCCCAGGCATTAGCTTAGTACTGTAGAGAAAATGCTTGCAATGCCTGGTCTTCGACAGCCTCTGCCAGAGAGGAAATGTACATTTGGAATCAGACAGATGCAAGATACTGAGCAACAGGTTCCAACTGTAGGGAAACCAAATGGTTCAAAATATTTTTGACAGGAGGAAAAGTGACAAATCCCATAAATAAACTTGACTTGACTTCAGAGATCCAGGAGCAAGGCAAGGAAAAGAAATGGATCAACGCAAAGAGAAAAGGTACCCCATCACTGCAGGAGGGCATATGGTGAATCAGATCTCATTTATCAGCAGCCAGTTCACAGAAGGACTTATATGATTTCACTTTCTTTGCTTTTGCTTCTTATTCAAGCAGCCACAGGGCAAGAATGACCAAACCCAACACACCTTATCACCTAACTCCAGGAGTTATCAGTCCAGTCAGGGAGAACATCTCCTTATTCCCATCAACCACTAGCTGGCACCACTGACTCCTAGAGGCTTTCCTACCAAAATGGGGATCTCTGCAGAATGGCTTTACTTTTCTGCAAATATACAGAACTGACGTACAGTCCACTCTCAGTGGAACAGCGTAGGGAGTACTGACTACCTGCATTGCCTGAACAATTCAGTTTCTGCCACCTTTTCACCATCTCAAAAAATTAAAAAATTATACCTACACTCCTCATTTTACAGCACAGGGAGATCAAGAAAAAGGGAATGTGCTCCAAAGTACTTCCTGTCCTTAGTCAAGGATTAAGTATTCATGTTGTGCACAGTTACAGCAGTGTCTCCACAGAAGAAAACACTACACAGTCTATGTGTCATACTGTTCCTATCTCTGACAACCAAAAAATCCACAGAGAACAAGCCAGGAGGTTTTTCTGAAGCTCCCCCATTCTCCCTTAGCTCAGTCACTCTCCAGGACTCAAATCTGTACATCTTTCCTCACTGACTATCTTTCCGAGAACATACATGAAAGGCCTCAAGATCATCTGGGTTTCTGTTTCCATTATACAAAAGGGCACACAAAGACCTAAGCCATATAGGAATAAAACAGGTATCTTGATAATGTCATTAGTTGGCTAAAGGGCAAAACAGGATCCCAGTTTTGGCTGGACTGGAACCAGATCATCTACTCATCTACCTCCCAGCCAGCTCCTGCACGAGGATGCCTGTGTCTAACAGCCAGGAGTGGGTGGCACCGCACACAGGGGGCCAGCACTACATGAGCTGGAGCCCCAGTTCCTGTATCACAGCAGGAGAATCTGTGAATAAGGAAGGGACAAGACACAAAGCGAAGGAGACAAGAAAGAGGTATTTAAAGAGCCTCTGTTCATCAGTATCACCATCTTTTACACCTTATTTCTATGTGCTTAAATTGTGAAATGGGAACAAAACTAATCCAGGTTCTGGAGTGGTGCAGTTGACACACCTGAAGGATGGGATGCCATCCAGAGGGACACAGGCAAGCTCAAAGGTAGGACCATGGGAACACCATGCAGTTTAAGTGCAGGGTGCTGCTGATCAATCCAAGCTGGGGGGTGAACAGATCAAGAACAGCCCTCATGAGAAGGACTTGGAGGAGTGCTGGTGGATGAGAGGCTGGACATGACCCAGCAGTGTGTGCTCACACCCAGAAAGCCACCTGTGTCCTGAGCTGTAACCAAAGCAGCGTGGCCAGCTGGGATTCTGCCCCTCTATTCCTCTCTCACGGGACCCCACCTGCAGTGCTGCATCCAGCTCTGGAGTCCCCTGCATAGGATGGACATGGACCTGTTGGAGTGAGTCCAGAGGAGGCCACCAAGTTGATTAAAGGGATGGAAAACCTCTCCTATGAGGAAAGGCTGAGGGAATTGGTTTTGAAAAGGCTTTGGGGTGACCTAATTGTGGTTTTCCAGTGCCTGAAGAGAGCCTACAAGAATGATGGAGAGGGTTTTTTTAAAAAAGCAGGCAGTGACAGGACAAGGGATCCTTTAAAAGTGAGAGCAGGTTTAGAATAAGTATTAGAAAAAGATTCTTCACTGCAGGTGGGGTGAGGCACTGGAACAGGTCGCCCAGAGAAGTTGTGGGTGCCCCATCTTTGGAAGTGTTCAAGAACAGGCTGGATGGAGCTCTGAGCAACCTGGTCTAGTGAAAGGTGTACCTGCTCACAGCATGGGGGTTGGAACTACATGATCTTTCAGGTCCATTCCAACCCAGACCATTTTATGATTCTATAAAAGATAAGTAAGAAATGGTAGGAAAGAAAATTGCCAAGGGTCTGCTGTGGCTATAAGGTAGTATCCTACGAATGGTACAGGGGCACAAACTTATCCATGAAGAACAGCAGATGGATTTGGCTGATGAAGAAATTTCATTTTGGATTGCTCCAGCTTTATTCCAGCTCCATCTATAGTGGATCTCATAATGTATTTAAAAGGAAAAGTGGTTTCCTTGATCCCAAGAGTATCTAAGCAAATGCTTTTAACATGCTTGCCAATAAACATAACTGCAACAAAATCACTTTACTGTGATTCACTTGGAATAAATATGCATGGTTCCTGGAAAAAAAAAGTAATTGAATACAGAAAGGGAATTAATGCTTCTGTTCTGAATTCCTCCTTACAACAGTCTCATTTTCATTCTATCTGCACTGCATACCTTCTGGAGTCCTTCCTGTAAGGTGTCTGTAACTGATTCAAGTATGGCTGATGTGTATTTGAAGCTTAAATTCATTGACACTCTCTGTTACAATTACAATGAACGCTTTAAATCTGCAATAGAGTGAACTCTGTGGTTTCAGTTAGTGCATTTTCACACAATCCTTCGGAAAAGCTGGCGACTGATGCGCACAAGCTTTTTGATTAATCAACACATGAAACAAAGTTCAGTCTCCAGGATCAGGCAGAGGTGAAACAATTACCTTAATTCCTTCAATCCTGAAGCCCAGGTTGGCACTAGAGCTGATGGTTTCTCTCCACTGCATGTACCGGGGTTTGGTGACAGCATGCTGAGCGTTCTCTTCAGCCGTGGGAGCAAGAGGATCCACTTCAATCATTTTCTTGTACATGTCCTTACGCAGCTTTGGTTTCTCTCGTGCCTTAGTCAACTCTTCCTCCAGGTATGTTCTGCAAACATCACATCCAATACATCCTTAAGGACTTCCTCAACATTTCTTTTTACAGCTTACAAACTGGCCTCAAGAAACACCAACCAGGAAAATAAATGTTATCATTGCACCAGTTTTGCATACGGAGAAACCAAAGTACACAGAGCAATGACTGTGCAGGCATATTTAGTGAAACAGCCCCAGGAATCAGGAATTCTAATTCACTTCTTGTTTTAACTATACCTTTACTTACTGTTACAAGTTATGATTCTTTCCTGAATAGGAGGAAGCTGAATTCCCACTGTGCCATAAAATAGAACTGCATTCTTAGAGGATAGTTAGGAGAGATCACTTATAATAAAATCGAAAAAATAAATAGGGCCATTGAAGACTTACTGCATTCTCTCTCTTTAAAAAACATCAGTCATGGCTAATTTTTTTAGGCCTCAGAAAGTTTAAGTTTTACTTAATGCATCTCAGTGAACAACAGAATCAGAAAAAAAGAGTAAAGCAGATTATCCAAGCAGTTCCAAACCAGAAGAGGTAACTAAGAACAGGAAGGTGAAGAGACACAGAACTTCCACAGTTTGCTCTTATCACTCCATCTGTTAATCCGGTAGCCATTAGAAAGGCGTTACCCATATTCTCTACATTCCACTGGATTCCTAAAGCTTGCACTTCATCAAGTGCCTGAGTTTACTTTCTCCATCACAGCATAACAAATCAGGATGGCATTTAGGAGATCATGTCACTCACTGCCAGAATGTCGCCTACTTTCAACAAAATGTGTACTGTTGCAAATCCTTCTCCTCTTTCTTCTGGTATGTAGAACATACCAGTGCTACATCTTTCTAATTAATTTAAAATTTTGCATCTATTTGAAAAGGCATATCTGCACTTCTGTAAGTAGAGTAACTAATTTATGAAAATAACTCTTGAGCATCTGAGCTGACACCCAAAAAATTGCTATGACAGCTCATACTTCTCTGTACTGTTACTTTACTCCAGGACCTCAACAAATCCTTATCTCTGTTATGCTTCAATAGTATTTTTGATGTTTTTGTCTTAATCACAGACAATGAATGGAAAAGAAAGTGAAAACCTGGAGAACAAAGAGATGGCAACACTTCAAGATATCAGAGTAGGGAAAAACACAGGTCAGTCCTGAGCAAATGGTCAACTCTTTAAAGAAAAGATCAACACTAGCAAAGACTCATTCAAGCATTGGAAATGAGCTTTCCCACTGCTATTCAGTCATTCGCATTGGGAGATGGAAATTTTACTTTGTGAGGCTTTCTGAATCACTGCATACACAAAGATTCAATGAACTGGCAGTGAATAAATCATGTCATTTTTTCCCCATGTATTATCAGGCCACTGCAGAGAAACTTTGCCTTAAATCACCTCTGAAAACTTCTTGATGTGGGTCGTTTTTGAGGCTATAGATCAGTTAGCTTCCAGAATCCATGTACGAACTGGCAATAACGGGACATACTGTCCTCAGGTCCAGGGTGACTGCGAGCGTGACCACATCTTCCCCTTCCCTCAAATGCAGAGAAAGCACATTCTCTTTCATTCACCCCACCTGATCCCCATCTTGCAGTCCATCACACTTGGCCCTTCAAAATCAGTGAGCAAGTCATCCAGCTGGATGTAGCTCTCGCCATCTCTCTCCACCACGCCATGGAAGCAAGGGACGCAGGAGCGTAGAGGGTCTTTCATCAATCGCTCAAAACACTCCTTTTCATTCTCTGAGAAGCGTTTGAGAATCTTCCCACTATCAGCTGCCTTGAAACTCCCTAAAAAAAGAAAATCAAACACTTGCTGACAAGATTGACACGCAAAAAAGAAAAGCCCCTTCCCCCACCATTCCACTTTCATCTATCTCAGTCTCATGGCAGCAGTCATAGATTTCCTCTGAAGAGAAGAGATAAGATGCTTTTCATAAAAAATAAAACACACAGGACAAACACTTGTTAGCAGTGGAAGTCCACTTGGATACATTCCTATGTCAGAATGTATAGCTTTTAGGAGTGCAGTTGCTTCAGGCCATTGGGCTGTTTGGGGTTTTTTCCATGCTAGTCTTTACTAGGTTATTAAACAGTACTATACTTAATAAAATGCACAGGAAGAAGCCACAAGCCAGAATTCATTAATCCTCTGGCAGGCTATTTTAAAGCCGCATAACACTGCCAGCACTGGCTTTGTCCCTAATCCTCACACAGGGTATATACACCTGCTGAGCATGTCTGGACAGAGGCAGCGCAGTCAATCAGTGATAGTTAAACAGCTAGAACCAGCCAGGAGCCAAGCACTGCCCTCTCCATACACACAGATAAACACCTACACTGTGACTGTGACTGCGCCTGCGCCTGCCCGCAGGTACTGCCTCTCCTCTGCAAACCTGCTAATCTGCTAATGCCCTGCAGGTACAGTCTGGAGGGCGACTGTGCTTTTTACAGCCCTGTGTCTGAACGGTATCTAGGACAAATGACATCTGCAGAGGCCACAATTAGCAGTAATCAGCCTCCTGTCCGGAGTTTCCAAATGCTCACCTGTCCCGGAACCTGCTGACAGCATCTGAGGAAAGTACACGTTTCATTCAGAGGCACACTTTAATCTACACAAAATAAATTTGGCTCCAAAGTAGGAGCTTCATTAATCCTGGAGATAACACTCAACCTTTAACACAGCAGGATTCTTCAGCCATTGCAAACTAGTTCTTCTCTGACAAATCCTAGAACAGGCACTGCCTCAGCAAAAGGGCAAGGCTGGTAATAGTCCCGGTTCTATCTCAGAAAAAAACTGTCGTATCAGAGAAGACCAGCTGCAGAAAGGATGGAGTAAACCCAACCACAGAACACTGCTAAAGGGAAACTGGAACGGTATCTCCTCTAACCAGCTTCTAGTAAACTCTTAACCCTCCTCTTCCACTCTACTATGTGAGTCTCCAAAAGGGTTATGATTACACAACCAGTGCATCACTCCACACAGATGAAGCCAACTCCACACATCTGTGACAAAACCTGCATTAAGACTGGGTCAGCTTGGCACTTTGTGTGGTACAATTCAGATCCAACAACAACACTGTGCAAAATGCAGCTACTCAATTTCTAGGGCTCAGTAAATTTCTCAGCACAGCTTTGAAGTGCACCATATTAGGGCATTAGCATACACAGAGGTGGTTCACATACTGTGTTACAGCACGATGCAGCGTAGGTGCCTGCCCACATGTGTACTAATAAACCCCCACTAGCACTGCACAGGAATTATATGAAGCACGAGAGACACAAGCCTGATGACTTCTCTTTGTTGTTTTTTTGCCTTACAAATGAAACTAAGCCTACATCAGGAGCACACCTACCAATTTTTATAGACACAAAACCAACCGAGCTGCTCCTTGCACTCGTACAGTGAACAATGACAGACTCACAATGCAAACACCTGATCAGCAAGGCAATTTTACCATTTGTTTTCCACCTAAGGACCTACATTCAGATGAGGGGTTTGGATTGGTACTAGAAACACTGTCCTTTCCAGGGCTGAAGCACATACAAGGCATGGACAGTAATCCTTCTCCCTAGAGAACTAACTAGTGGCTACTCAGTCAAGAAAAATGATCCCATACTGCAGCCAACAGCATCAGACAGATTAGGGCTTTAGCTCCCCAACCTCTTGCTTCCCTGCAAACAAGTATTTTACACATATCACCTTACAAGCCTGGCCCCTCTCCAGAGTCTGACCATTGCTTCCCTGCCCATCTCATTATTCAGGTATATCACTCCCACTTCCCTATCCACACCATAACTAAAATATGTTTTAGGTCACAGATTTGCGTGATATTGCCTGCTTCCTTTTTAACTGAGGGAAGGGAGGAAACAGAGAAAGATTGTTCTCCTTGCTGCAGTCATCCTCACTCCAGAGACAAACACATTGAAGATACCTCTCTCACCTGTATGCCCAGCCAGCTGCACCCATGAGTAGCGTTTCTTGAAGGGGCTGATGACTGGTAAATTAACCATGGTTTTAATTGTATGCCATGCCTTTTTCTGGAAAAGAAAAGAAATCTTAAGTTGGGCAAAAGCCGAAATCCTGACATGCCACAAATGTATTACATAGCTTCATGCACATTGAACTGTTCCTCACTAATGTGTAAGTACTCAAAGCCGGAACCACAAAACAAACACTATCATCATTGTTGGAAAATATGCACACAAACCCAAGAAAGGACAAATAAAGATAACGCCCTGCCATGCACAAGAAAGCTGCCTATAAGGAGGAAAAAAAAAAAAAAAGTCAGACTGCACGTCACAGGCCTGCTCTTAGCTACACCTCACCCTCTGTGTGTGAGTCACACAGTATGTGGACAGCAGATGCTGAATGAACACACACATGCATACATACGCACATTTAACTTTCCATGAGACATGCACATAAGCTGCTTGTCACTGTCAGCAACACTTCCTTTCCCAGAGAACTTCAGCATCACCTCATGATTAACACCTTTCCCCAAGTCAGCAGGTAAATCTTACTGCGACACATGCAGGGAAAGAGCATCTCTAGATGGACACAGAGCTCACCCAGGTCCCTCAGCACCCATCCACAGTGTAATGTAGAATCTACTCCAAATCATGAATTTTCCTACTCCCTCCCCTCTTTCCCAGTCCTGTTACTTTTTAACAAAGCTGGGCATTGCTCTGGCAACCTTTGGCTGCAGCTGTCTGGGTACCGCTGCAGGCAGACAGGGAAACAGAACAGCTGCTCACAAAGAGCAGCTGAGTGCTCTGTCAAAAAGGAAGGAAAAAAAAAAAAAAAAAAAAAAAGTAGAAGTAGAAAGTGAAAAAGTCTCATGCTCTGGAACTGAAACCCAGGTGGGAGAGAACCACAGCCCACCAGTGTTCATGTTACACTTGGAGGGATCCCACAGTGCTTTATAAACAAGGAGAGTAGGCTCAGTTCTTCTATCACTAGAACACAACACCCTGCTGGAGTAGAAAAATGGAGCTACATTATACTTATGGCATCACAGTTTAGTGCTGAGGGGGTTTCGTTGAGTTCAAGCGGAGCTGGGGATTAGGCTGCATTTACAGAAGTGTTTATCAATGGTGCAACTGGAAATCACCAAAATCAATGGGAGGCATTAACACCACTGAAAACAAGTTTAGGTGCTTGCTCATCAACTGAAAAATACACATTCAAAACAACTGTCTTCTCTAGCATGGATATTGATCTGAAGATTTAGGTGCTTAGGATACCTAATTTTTATTGTCTTCTACACTCTAAGTGAAAAACAGAAAATGTGAAATTGCAGGCAACTATACATGGGCAAAATGTTGCTCTCCAGATCACTCTCTGACCAGGCCATGCTTCCCCAAACTTATTAACTTACACCACATTTCTTATAAGGCACCCTCCAGCAACACTGGTCACCGTGTGAGGACAAAATTCTCAGTTATCTTAGAATGCATCAAGAGGATAAACGAACCCACAGACAACAAGTAATTTTTTTTAAGGATTTGTCTTCACATGTTTTAAGTTATGCTTTGAATTCAACTGACATAACAATATAATTGCCATATAAGCATACTTACTCTGAAATGAGATTGCTTCTACCTATTTAACTTTGGCTTTTAATGAAGTTCAACCTAAAATTAAGTCACTCTTAGTCAGATATGCGCCCCATGCAGCAATGATACTTTTCAAAACATATGCCAGTGAGAGGAAACATCCAGAGAAAATCCTGGATGTTTGAAAATTATGAAGACTCAGTTGCACCTATTAAAATTCCACAGATGTTACAAGCTCTAGCTAAACTCCATTTTCACAACTAACTTCTGCAGGTTCATATGGTATATTATTTGGATTTCATATTTCTTATAATTTGCCTTCAGCTGTTCCAAACTGCAGCCTTGCAGTGCTGAACAGTGACTTGTGTCTATCGCAGATGCAGCTGCAGTTCTGTGAGGATGAGAGAGAGATTCTTGTACATCACTTAAACATGTCCATAGCCTCCTTCTGGAGGAAAGTGCAATGTAAGTACTGTTTCTCAAATAGCAAATAAATTACTTTTGTATAGTTTGTCAGATTTCACTGATAATAGAAGCTCTTCAGTCTACTCTGCTGTTTCTACTTCAGAAGGACAGAGCCCTAGGTTATTTAAACAATAGTTGAAAAAAACACGGTTACAAAGTAAAATGACCTCTTTGAATGTAGCTCCTGCCAAAGGAGCTTTAGTTTATTAAAATTCCAGGCTGTTTTTCAGGAGAATACTGCTTTTTTCCCAGCCCTTAATCAGCAGTCAACATTGCTCCATAACTCTGCCATAAAGACCCCATACACATCATATTGTTTCACTCCTAACAAACTGCATCCTGTCTCCCAATGACCTGTCATGCTGCTATACACATCAGTAACGAGAAGCACAGATTCTCAATGAATGCACATCAATTGTCAATGCAACATCACAGCCCAGTGGCTCTCCTGCCTCCTCCCTCCCATCTAACACTAAGAAGCTGAAGCATTTTTGTACTGTGGGCATGAAGGAGAAACAATGGGCCAAATTCAGCCCTAGATCAAATGGACTTTGGCTGCTTAAGTTACAGCTGCCTTGGATAAGTATGTTTAAGTTACTCATCCGATAAACAGACACTGACAATTTTTATTTACCTTTTTAAATTTTAAATAATCTCTTCACAAACCTCTCATCCCCCTCAAAATAGGGAAAGCAGAAGGCTCAAACTAGGAGGGAAAGGATTGCCTTCAGACCCATTCTGTGGGGAGTGTTGCCATCAGTGGGGTTTCAGCAGTTTCACTTTACCTCAGTTTCTAGTGTCCCAGCTCACTCAACCCAGGGTACAAATTGCCAGGATGCAAGCAGGGCTGCATGCTGGTAGAGCAGTGGTGTGAGTGGGAAGATGAAAACTTTGTGTGCTTGCTGTAGGAGGAATCATTCTCACTTCTATTTCTAAAGCAAGATCTCTTCTTCTTTGTTAGCAATGGCATTATGTGCTTTTCAAATCACTGCTTTATACTGCAATGGCAAAGACGCCTTCTACCACTGCCCATGAGTACTTGCAGCCTTATTTCCCTCTGTCTCAGCTTCTTCTAGATTCCTGCTCAGTCTTCCTTGATTTTTTGCTCTGCATGGGTTTCTCCAAGACCTCACTTCTTCTGCATTCCCAGGGGAAACTCAGGTATCTCTGTATTGTATCTGCATTCAGGGTTGTCTGAACCAGATGCTCTTTGACATCACTGATTCTGTTTTATATGCCTCAATATGCTCAAGAGTTTTCCAACAGTAAGAAGAAAGGCATTCCAAAAGAGTCAAAAAGCAAACATGAAAAATATCAACATTCTTAGACTCAGCATGTAAGTTGCTTGATGTGAACTTTAACTGACACATGCTATAAATGCCCCTGAGCAATAAAAGGTATGGGGCACTAAAGAGAGAAAAGCAAGTTTTCTGCCACTGGGGCAGGCCATGTGACAGTCTGTGTCATGGGGCAAAGCTGTCCCTGGCAGTAAACAGACAAAATTTCAGGGACGACAGTGAGAGAAGCAATTCATGCAATGCAGCCACAGTGCATGCAAAGGAACTGTGGGTTTGGTACCTGATCTGCTACCTGGATTACTCTCCTGACTCACTTTCCTAAATTTGAAGCACAGCTCTGAAGAGGAGCACACATCCCTGCAGCAGATGTGGAGACCTGCTCTGTGCATATGCAGACAAGATGCTGGCCAGGTGAGGTATTCCCAGCCTATTCAACCCTGGATAAAGATGGCTGCTGCCATTGTGTCTATCCATTCAGGAAGAGCGAAGAGCAGCAGTAACTGAGCACCACTGGTTTGTGTGAGCACAGCTTTCTCCAGGCCTTTTCTCTTGAGAAGCACGCAACTTCACACACAACCCGTGTGCAGAGGCACAACCACAGTGAGCCTGCACAAATACACCCGAGGACTTGCCTGATGAAAATCCACTGAACTCTGGAAGGTGTTTCATCCACTTCAAGGAGTTTGGGCTCCAATCCCACCGTCCCCAAGAATAAATCTCCAGGAACTACCAGGCTTTCCAGAAACCCTCCCATCACTTCAGGACAAAGGCTGTAACATCGTAATAGGCAAGCTCACTGAAGAGATTAGTGCAAACTACCTGAACTGGATGGGTTTTTTTTTAGTTGCCGTTGTTGTTTTACAGGCAGTACAGAACAACTAGCATCTCTCTGAGCATATGCTGAATCCCTCAGGAACAGGACAGCCACTCTAATTCCTAAAGGCAACAGCAGATAAAAACCTGAACCTTCCTCTGTTGTTCTGTGGAAAAATAAATAAAATATCTCACTTATTTAAGGGTAAAAAGAAAACAATAATATCTCAGTACTGTGAACGTCTGAAACACAAGTAACTACCCTCAGGCAAGAAATGACAAAAAAGGTAACATACACAAGAATTTCTTTCACTTAGGATTTTTCAGCAATTACAATAATTAAAAGCATCAATCACATCTAAATTAGGAAGCACTGGGGGTAGGGGGAATAAGAAAAACCTTTACTTCAGAAAAATGAAGTAATTCAGCTTTCATAATTGTAGCATATTACTTGAAACTATAATAAGTTAAAGAACACTAAAATTCAATAAAAATCAACAGTCTTTAAAAACATCCATGATTCCATCAGCAGCAGAGTGGAGGCGTAGTTTCTTGCCTGAGCTGGTAAATCATCATGGAAATTCTGCAGCTATTGTAAACAATGACCCTTGAATCCTTTTACCAAGTAAATTTCAGCTGTTTCTTTATCCAAGATCCTGTTGTCTTTTTTTTTTGTGCACTAGTACAAAGCCTACAGAAGAAAGCTATTATGACAGCAAGAAACAAAAGGATAATGAGAAACTTTTTTAGTAATCCTTTTTTTTTTTCCTAAAAGGCTTTAAGAAAGAGTACTTAATTGTCAGTCATCATTATCTACTGTTCTCTTAAAGTCTTTACATCATTCAGGCTAAATTCTGCCACTCTGGGACATGGGGGCTGAAATCTAATCTGTAATGCTGGTTGCCACTGCCTACTCAGTGTCTCACCAACTCCTAGAAGGAACAAAGTTCCTCCACAGGGACTCGTAAAGAGTACAGAAAACTGTAATTATCAAGAAGTTACTATGTGCATTTCAAGACAATCCTGTAAGAGCCATGTGCCCAAAATGCAGGAGCACCAAGTAACCCCTTGCCCAGGGATCGTGGCCAACACAGTGAGCAGCAGGCACCTGAGAAAGTGATGAGCATTGGCCTCTTTTGGGGCACAGTAACCACAGCAACAGTGACTGGAAAAGCAAAAAGTGTCTGGGAACTCATCAGACCAGTCAATGGCTGGAACTGCCTTCTATGAGCAGGTCCAAAAATAACACTAAGAACTACTAAACTGGGTATCAGTTATGACTTATCCAGGCACACTATTAGTCATTCTCCAGTGGCTCACCTTTCTGCTGGGTTGGCTTTTTTGCCCCTCTTCTCTTCTTTCCTGGTCACACACTAGCACCCATATTACTCTGTGAGACACAACAAATCCTCATGAGGTTCACAACATTACTCATACAGGTGTCTTAAGTATCAGTGTGAGCAGGTGGTCACTTTCTGTTTATAACAATTTCTTTCAAACTCTGTATCTTTTACAGTTTTATTATTGCTTCACAGAATGGGTCACGTTGGAAGGGACCACAGTGGGTGATCTGGTCGAACCTCTCTGCTCAAGCAGGGTCATTCTAGAGTATGTGGCACAGGATTGCATCCAGATGGTTCTGGACTATCTCCAGTGAAGGAGACCTGACACTCCTGGGCAACCTGTTCCAGTCATTCGCCACCTGCAGAATTTCTACCTCCTATTAAGGTGGAACTTCCTGTGCTGAGTTTCTGCTCTTGACCTCTTGTCCTATTGCTCGGCACCAGTGATCAGAGCCTGGGCCCTGCTCTGACACCTTCCCTTCAGATACTGATGGACATTGAAGAGGGTCTGCTCTCCTTTTTCTTTTTCTGAGGCTGAACAGGCCTGGCTCCCCCAGTCTTTCCTTATAAGAGATGCTCCAGTCTCCTAATCCTCTTCAAAGCCCTTCTCTGGACCTGCTCCAGGAGCTCCACATCTCTCCTGTACTGAGGAGCACAGATGCAGCTTCACAAGGGTTAAGCAGAAGGGTATCATCACTTCCCTAGACCTGCTGTCAGTGCTCTTCCTAATGCATTCCAGTGTACCACTGGCCTTCTTGGCCTCCAGTTTTACTTTTTATAGTATATACACTTACTTAAAATATTTTTTTAAAACCTCTGTGTTACTTTTATCTACAAAACCCTTGACTGCTTTATTTACCATAGATTATTAAAACTGAAATCAGTTTGAGAACTAATTTGTTTTTCTAATTATTTATGCTATTTTATTCAATTATTTAATTATTTTAGAAAATTAAAAATATATATTTGTTCTCTGCTTTCATTACTGTTTGCACTTTATTTGAATTAGCTTTGACCTGACACATTAGACCTACACAGGTAAAGAACTTAAATGTAGGTCTAAAGCTATTAACTATAATTATTTTAATGGACTAAACCTAGCCCAAACAAAACTTCGTTTTCATCTGTTTCAACACAGTCAATACCTGCCACTACTATAAAAAGCTTCCATGAGAAATAATTTTGAGCAAATCACAACCAAGAAAATTACTGGCCTAATCTAATTATTGTCTAATTAGGCCTGCTTCTTTCTCTCTGTGAATGTAGTCAATAACAACAGTACTATAATTACAAGCTACTAAAAAAATAATCATGCAACACTTAAGCAAAGTATCTACTGCTTTGTCAAAATCACAATACTCTACCAAGACAAGTTGCTATCAGTGTGATTTCCCCCCAACCAATGACTTTCCATGGGTGCAGCTTCCCAGCAGCCAGCTTCAATGGTTATTAGGGATTTCATTTTTTCAAGGAGTACAGCTCTGGGACAGTTCACCATATGGTTTCACCTCATGGAGAGAACTGAGGATTTGAGTGATGTTATATAAGAAAAAAAACATTTTAGAAGATAGTGAGAGTTGCTGAGCAACATGGTATCTTTCCGGTTACAGTCACAAAATTTGCCTATCAAGGGATTCTGGTTTTGAGTTCTTTCAGTCTGAGGCTTAGTGTAGTTGTCTTTGCAGATCTGAAACAGGCAGGCAGTCATCTTGGTCGGATTCAGATCCTGAACCAGCTAGCATTTTTATGCCAAATGTAAGCAAATCATAATTATCCTCAGAGTTTCTTCTAGTAATATATAGGATATATGCATACACATTCATGCATGCTTTTAAAATACCTAAAGCAGATAGTAAAAGCCTTTGATTGCAGATGATCAAAATTCCATTACTTTTTATAATTATCCAGACTATAACAACTCTTAGGCTTGAGATAATCTAGTATTTGAAGAAACTTAGAACACCAAACATGCTGCAAGTGAGGCATACAGGACATTTTTACCATATTTGTTAGGAAAAATATAACTTAAATCTCCACAAAGGTTTTGTGTAGGGAAGCAAGGTGCAAGATTTTCCCATAGCTAAAACAAAAATGTCCCAAATAACAGCAACAAATCCCTGAATTTGTCATAGAAGGCACTTTATACTTTCAGCAGCCAGTTTCTGTGCTCTTGCCCCTTATTAAAGGTTCCTGGAATCCTCAAGCTCAGGAGATTCTTGCTGCCAAGTCTACTACCCACTTGGCTGAATCAGACATGAATCACAAATCGAGACAAAGATCTCAATGGGTGGGAGGTGAAAGAGCAAGTTAAGAAGGAGAATGCTCCCCAAACGTATGTGAGTGAACCCTCACACAAACCTTTATCACTGAGCTTCTGAGTGCAATACTTATTCCAGCTCCCAAGGTAGGGTAAGGCTCCTACAGCAACTCACTTAGCCCCATTATTACCACATTTCACCTTCTCTCGGTCCTGGGCAGGAAACAGGTTCCTGAAGCTCCAAACACTGATCCACAAAGGAGCCAGTCCTTACAACCAGACAAAAAGCCATTTGGGGCCAGAATGTTGCATTGTGGTTACTGATATCTGGACAGCCTGGTCCAGAGTCCAGACTGCGAGCATTGGCTTTAGAAAGTCCGCACCATGAAATGCACCAGCATCACTCCTCACACTGAGATCCATGCCCATCAATGCCAACTGAGAATCTGGCCAAATCCCAGCAAATGGCCTTCTGCCAGGGAAGCTGTGTTACTTCAAATGCTGTCAGGTGTTGCTGAAGGTAACAGTGTAACCACGTCCCCGGTGAAGGATATCCCTGAGCCCGTCCACCGGCTGGATGCCTTGGCAGCCCTGACCATCCCTGTATCTAAGTCCCCAAGGGAACTTAGCACTGCCTGCTTTGTCACACAGTTGATCTTCCTGTGATGTACGAGTGCCAGCTGGAGCTGTAAGACTGATAATCAACAGCAAGGGAGAACATGCACTCCTAAAGAGCAGCAGTTTGCATGCTACACAAGCAGCCTCCTGATCAGCACCTCTCATCAGACTGCCAGGCAAACTGTGAACACACCTTCATCTCTCCCTCCCTCTCTTTCACCTTCCAGCCTCCAAACCTTAGAGGAGAAACAGTGCTCAGCCTGTTCTTAGCCCTTGATGCTTCTGGCTTTGCACTCAGCCATGGGTCAGGGCCACAGCTGCTCAACCAGCGCTTGGCAGGTGTATCCTCTGACTGCAGGGTTTCCATTTCCTGTTTGTGCTGCACTCAGCATGGGCTGGGCTAAATCTTCGGAGTCATGAGAAACACTTAATGCAATAAGCAGCAGTCAGAAGCCTCAGGTTCCTGTGTTTTCTCCCCTGTGATGCCTCACCATGCAGTGAGATGAACACATAATTTGATTTTGCTACTCTTTAGAATACTTGGTAAGCTTGCTGGGTGCTCATTATGTCTGGACTAAAGGAAGAAATGAAGGCAAGAGAAATGGATGGTCGGTAACAGACACAATTACTAGGAGCACAAAATCCTGTGTCCCACTCCATAGCTGGATTGTACTTGTACACTCCAGGAGCGGTTCCCCTCCAAATCAGAGGAAAATGAACTACAAAAAAGCAAAAGCCTTGCTTGCCTTCCTGCAAACAGCATCAAGAGCCACAGTCTGCTGATTATTCTGCAGGAATCTATGTCAGCATTTTGTTTCTCGTTATTGCCAATTGAAATACCTACAACCTCTACATTATTCCCAGGCCAAAAGACAAAATAATAAAGTAATTACATGGCTTCAAAGGTGCATTGTCACAAGGGTTTCCTTCATTTATCTCACAGGTATGTTGTAAAAGCTGATACTCTTGACTGAAAGACAGTTTTTACTTCAACAAGAAGAAAGGTTTTCTGTTCTAAGGGTTACCTAACTGTCTGCCTTCCAGAGCAGGCATTAAACACGGCCATTATCCCTACTTTCATAGCTTGTGGTCTGCTCTGAAAGACACTGGTTCTCTAAGAGGCTGGAGCTCTGCCAATTGTCCCTACCGAGCCCAGGAAAACTGAGCCAACAACATTCTGCCCCTACCAGGGTTCTACCAGAATATCAGTCTTGCTGGAAACTGAAATGTTATTATCCAAGAAGTAAATGGAAAGTTCCTCACTATAGGAAAGTTGACTCAGAGCCCAAACATTCAAGATTTATTCAGGCTGTCCATCACCCAGAACAGATATGTGGTAAATCAAACATCACTTTAGCAGATGGTGTGGCAGAAGGAAAGAAATCTTTCTTAACCTCCAAAACAACTGCAGTTTAAATCTTCAGAAACAGTCTAGCAATTTGGCAATTTTCTACCCATCTTCCACATCTCATGGGTCACTGACTGACATCTCCAGTCATGAGAAGGGGACATCTAGAAAGACAACACTCTCTACATGATAAAATAAGCCAAACATCCTACCATGTAGGACACAGAACTATCAGTTCCAAACAGGATGAATATTTGGGAATGCTTAAAACCTACACAGATCCACATTTCTCTGTGCATAGACCAATAAATAGGTTTAGCCTAAAACACAATCATAACTCGTTAAGGTGCAAATGTGTCATTTGTGAACTGTGCACGACCTCAAATCCAAATGTACTACAAGTGCCAATCCATTTAAGTCAGGTGTGGTTTCTGTGTAACATCAAGAGAGACTGTGTTCTGGCAAGAAGCCAGGAAATAACTTCAATAAGCTAATCTCCCCTGAGTGAACTTGGGAAGGAAGCTGAGCACGTGCTTCATCTTATATGCAATGGGGGTGCAGTCTGCTACCTGGAGACACAGCTCTATCCTGCCTGCCCAGCAGTTCAGGGCTCGGCTCACCACCACTTTAACATCCCAGTGATGCAGAGGCCACAGCAGAATCTCCAGTCGGAACAAAGAGAAATAAAGAAAATTTTAATGCTTATCCTTTCTTACACTTTTGTATTTGCCAGAAACCACTATCATCCAACAGGAATTGCAAAACTGTTCTCCACTAACTGGTCAAAGTCCCCTGTTGTTTTATCCCCAGCAGTTTGGGTTAGTGGACACGTGTTGAAAGCTGACTCTGCTTTCAACTCATCCTCATGTAATGGCCCCAGAAGCTGCATCCCACACAACTTTGAGATTCTACCTGAAAGAAATCTAACAGTGGAAGACTATTGTACTGTAATTACTTTTTCCTATAGGAAAGGATAGGAAGCACAAGGACAGAATTAAGGTTGCTGCATGTATATATCTACATACATATAGAGAGATTATCAACAGGTACTGATTTTTAAAATGCTTTTATATAACTTTTCTTTCCTACCAAGATAATTCAGCTTCTACCAGCCTAAACTGTCAGACACTCACCTGCAAAAGATCTGAGCAAATTTCACTGCTTCAGTATGGAATCGAGGTCCAAATATGTGCCCTTTCTCTGCTCCAGTTCCCACAACTGCAGGTTACAACAACTCTACTTCAGAACACTGTTGAATAATTTAAGTAATTAGTGCTTGTAAACTAAATTAGAGGCACTCAAGTAAGATAGTCAAGTACACAAATAAGCAGTAATTTAGTGTTAAGTGAAAAAGATTGAGTTTAAAAATATGTCATGTAAAAAACAGACCACACATACACTAGTAGCAGTTTGCCAACTGCTCTTCCATCTATCACAAGACAAAGTCCAGGACTGCACCTCTCCTTCCTTGTCTCCTCTGAACTGCCTCTTCCATTGTCCTCCACAGAAGCACAAGGAGTTACTGCTTCACCTGTGGCGCACTGCACTGTTCAAACAGGGCCCACCCCTTGCAATGGAATGCAAGTGTCAACATGCGATAGGCACTGCTGCTGAGCGGGGTGTGGTGTTTGCCTAGGGGAAAGCCACATCCTTCAACCACTTTAATAACTCTGAGCTTCAACACTATAACTCTGAGATTATTCCAAACCACTCTGTTGTTGAAAGGATTTTGAAACAAACAAACAAAAAAACCAACAATCCCAACCAAACAAAAGCCCACACCTATTAATGGAATGCGGCAATGATTAAGAAACCTGTAATTCTATGGAAATGTGGACTCTTACCTTACCCCATTGGAGTGAGAGGCTTACAAGGTAGTTGCTTGTTTTTGAAGTAAACCTAAGCCTACAGAAACTCTTCCTTCCCCAAGTCAGCCCTAAGAACTATGTAGGGAATACAGAGAAAAGATGACTTCTCCCTTGAGCAAAACCACGGGATCAAAAGATACTTTCTGTTACCAGAACAACATAAGGGAAGCGAGTTGCATTCCTCCTCTGCATCAGTAGCAGCTAGCCCCAGAGACAAGGGGTTATTTATGATTTTCATTTCCATAATGTAGCCTTAAGAAAGAGAATCAAATTCAAACCTTACATAAGCATGAGTGACTCAACTGAAGACTGAAACTGAAACAAGGCATCTGTCTTCCTGAAGAGTTGTGGGTGTTTGAACAATAGCAAATGTGTTTTACGGAACATGTTTCCTCTGCCCGGAAGGTAAACGTGTGTTCACCATCAGGATACTGCAGATCCCACCTTTGTAGAAACATAAACATCAATTGCCTGTTATTAAGGTGCAAACCCACCTAAAAATAAAGTAAAATAAACATGGTGTCGTTTATAAAGACAACTTATCTACCAACTTATCAAATTTTTATCTCATGGTAAAAGAGATTAAAAAACCCCCATAAAACTTCAAAGAACTTCATACTCTTGGCTCCTAGCAACAGAACGGCAAGCCACACTCCCGTATCTTGCACAACCACCTACACCAGCCTCCTGAAATATGGAGCAAGCAGCAGCTTCTGTGCCACACTGGACATAGGTAACAAAACCCAAGAGCAACCAATATAAATTTATCAATTATCAATCAATTTTTCTCTCAACAAAGAGAAGACAGACATTTGAAATATCATTTGCAGATAGGTGATGACCTACATGGACACAGGGGAACAGGCCACGCACAGAAGTTACTTCACAAGCCAAAACTGGTTTTGCTGCCCATCTACTCTTTTGCTTGAAGAATGCAATGTAAGAAGAATATTGGTGACTTGGCTACATTCATCCCATAGTCCCAGAAAAGACTGTAACCTGTAAAATCAGAGGACTGAAAAGGCAGACTAGGATCAAGACACAGAACTATAACAATGGAAGAGGACATATTTCTATAGATGATGCAGAAAATCCCAATGGATAAACAGATTTATCAATTATCAGACTAGTTATCTGTCACTCCAGTTTTAATATCGGAATGGGAAATCATAATCAGGACATCAGCCAGGCCTACTGCTGGGAAAGGACTTGGAAACTATTGGCATAGTGATTAACAATCATTGGACTGTTAGAGAACTCAGGACTCGCTCCCTTTCTTGGTGTCTTTGCTGAAAGCAAGTAGTTTTCTTTAGTCTTGCTATAAATTTTGGGAAAACAACACATGAAATATTATAGGGGTCTGATTAGTGCCCAAATCCAGGCAGACCATTAGGTCAGAGAGAATGCTAGAGGTGTTCTTCTTCCTAACGTATAAAATATGGCTTCGTTATTTTTTCGAATGACTGCCTTTGGTAGCCCTGATGGCATCATGAGCAAGTGATAGGCAAAAGCACCTGAAAGTCGGGAGTCTCCACTTTAAAATTTTTTCATAGGTTTTTCAACAGAATGGCAGATCTGTCCTGAAATTAGTACCACAGGGTTTAATTGCTTACTCCTTCTGGGTTGGTACAAAGAAGGAAGAAAAGTTCCTTATTTAAATGCCACAGAGCAAGACAATACAAACTGAATCAAAGTATCAGCTCAAAATTCTGATACTCAGCATTTTGCACTATGAAAAGTGAGAGCTAAAGTGTAGGAATGTTTCTTGGTTTCGTCAGATTACATTTTCCTCTGAACAAAGCTGACCCTTTGCAGGGTCAGCGATGCCGTTCCTATAGACCATACATGGGTGGCAAAGGAGGGAGCCCATACCAAGCAGAGCTTATCATGATGAGAATATTCAGGTCAAGTGCACTTAGCCAACAATTCACCCAAACCCTGCACAAGATAACAGCTGGTCTGCATGCATAAACACTGTTCACACAGATATTTATCCTTCCTGCTGCATCACAGAAGCATACAACTATGGAGAAGAGTACAAAAGCCATACAGACTTCTCTAGCTCTGCCTCTTTTGGAAGATCAGGGTCCCCAAACCCAGATTTCCTGCACAACCACCAAAGCACCAATGCACAAGAATTCTTTATGTGTGTTTCATTCTCCAGTGATTTGCTCTAAGTGACACACCTCAAAAAAGAGCTAAAACTGTTTGGTTTGCTTCAGACTGAACAACTTTAACAAAAACTTGAGCTGTTTCCAAGGCTAGAAATAGATTCATATTGACCCCACTACAAAATTTCTAGTGGATCCTTTGAAAAGCTTTTTAACCTCAAATTTTGAGGAAGCAACCTGAATCTAGAAAGAGGAGTGTTTTCAAAGCAAAAGTAAGCAATCGGAGCAGCAGAAGTCGACCTGACAAAGCCTGGCAAATTGTAAGAACCTCAAATTAATTTGCAGTAGACTCTCATTAGTATTTAATTACCTTCTGTGGAAACTGCTGGGCACAGCGCACTCAAGGGATCAATGTAGCTCAGCTGTGAGGGATGTGTTCACCATACACAGGAGGTGGGCTTGAGGAGGCTCAGCTGTGCACCAGGAAGCTCTGACCTGGTGTTTTACCCACACCACAGGGCACCTGTCACAGGCCTGAAGAGCCTCCCCAAGTGCAGCCCTGCTGTGAGTGCACTTTCTAGCATGGGCACCTTACTTGGGCCAGGCAGCACCACCTCGTTCTGCAGCACCCACTTTGGGAATGGAGGGAGGATGAAACATCACCGCCGGATATCAGCAGCTTCCACTCCTGGAACGCGTTCAGATCCAGAATTACATTTGGACTGGAACTGTAATAATGTCTTAAATGCAAAACTGAACACTCAGAAGTTAGAAATTTTCAGAATTGAAGTTTTTGGTACAAATTTAAAGACAACTATTACGCAGCAGTAGACCGTTTTCCAAATTTTAATGAATTTGTTTTCACAACCTCTTAAGTGAAGTGTTTTATTCATATCTTATATGGAAAAATACTGAAGGAAAGATAGGTTAGTCTGAAAAGTACACGCTAATTTTGAAAGCTTAAACTGAGGTGTCAACTTTTGTTTTTCCTAATACCCAGTGTTACACAACACTGTAGAATAGTGTTGTAGAACAGCTCCCATTAACTTTGGCTGCATGTACAAACGCTCAGTGTTTCTGCTAGTAAGGCTCACTCTCAAGTTAGTCAAAAGGAAAATGAAAAAACCCAGTTATTTGCCATGGTTAAAGTCTCCATAAATAACTTTCCTAGTCTCTTTCCCAGGCAAAGAGGGACTGTGAAACTGAAAGGCAGCAGTTCTCCACATCAGAAGTCAGCAGCGTTAAATTGGGAAGTCAGCCTTTCCCTTCCTGAGATCTGCTGCAGACTATCTGTGAATAAACAGAGGTTCTGCAACACATGTCATCAGTCACTGTGAAACTGTAACTTATCCTTTGAGTTGTCTGAAAATATAGCACAGTTGGAAGTAATGAATTCTGGGCATCAAGTACTACGCCTGCTTGTAATGAAAGACAGTAGAACATTAACATACCCACACTGCAGGCACGTGAATTCCTACATTACGTAGGACTGATGATTTCTTAATATAGTTGTCACATGTTCTCCCTCTTTTTTGAAGAATGTATTTTCCTTGAATTTTAAAGCAATAATCTGCTTGCCTATTAAGTTTTGCTCTTCCCTCTAGGTCCTTCCTCCCACACTTCCAGTAGCCTTCCCAACCCGTCAGTCACTCCCCTTCTGTCTGGCGGTACACAACCTGAACCTACCACAACCCTCCTACCTCCCTCATCTCCAAAGTTTTGCTCTTGAGATAATCTGCATTAGAACCTTGCAGCTACCCTTTGCAATGTGTGTACCCATAACACTGGTCATTAGAAAGCACAAGACAGTACCACTACCTGTGCCGCATGCTCAGAGGATCTTTGAAGATTTTCAGCAGAGGTGGTGATTTCAGGGCACCTGAAGAGGCTCCAGTAGTGAAAGGTGCTGACACATGGCAACGATGCTCCCTCTATTTCCAAAAGTGTGCTGCAGAGTGAGCCAGCACTGGCTGGTGCTGGTGAGAAATGCCTTCTTCTATGGGAAAACCCAATTCACAGCTGCCTTGTGCACAGCTGAGCCTCCTCAAGCTCACCTCCTGTGCCTGGAGTGGGATGGCTGAACACATCCCTCACAGCTAAGCTCCATCGATCTCTTATGTGCCCACAACACAGAGACTTCGACTAGCACCAGCACCTCAAAGGTGAGAAGCAGAAGCCTGCATTTGATTCAGCACTCCACCACAGGAAGCAAATGAAGTAGAGCACAGAAAAGTAGTGCTGTCTTGAGTGAACATCACACAAAGAACCGCTGCAGTGTTCCCAGCTATATGGAGCTGCTTGAAAAGAGCTGAGACACAAAGAAAGCTGTGTTCTCTGTAGCAGCTCAGAGTAGTGAATGCAGCTATAACTAAGACTGGATCACTTTATGTTCAGATGTGGCAGTGACCAGTAGACAAAATCAGTTATATTGATAATGAATAATAATTTTCTACCATCACTGAAAACAAAGACCTTCTCTCTGTGCAATGTTCAATGCAATTTATCAAGAGACATTATTCTTATCACATGAAAGTTGTATGAAGCTAGTATGAGTTGTATGAAGCAGTTTCTGCTGATACATCCCAAGTGAACTGTGCCATTCCCACTAACTAACTCATACAGTTCCGCAACATTCGAGGTTCCTGTTAATCCTCTGGATGAATCAGACACATTTCAGTATCAATGACACCCAGGCATAACACGTTTCTATACATATTCTTTATCACCTGAAACCACAGCTCTGTCAGAATGTGGCTCATGTACAGATGAGGTCAGTCAGCAGACTGAAGTGGAATGTGAGAAAAATAAACGTGGTATTAGTGGGCTCAGGTAAACAGTTTGAAGTGTTTGCATCACTGCATCACCTTACTTGGATATTTCAGCCTGTAAATATGAAGTGCTCCTAGATTTTGGGTTAATGCCAAGCTCCCACAAAACAGTGCCTGTATCATGCTTGCTGTAGTCACCAACTGGCTTGGAGAGTCTGTCCCAAGCTCTAAATCTGCAACATGTCAAGTCTATGAGCACTGCTTCAAATGAGCTGTTGATTTGTTTTTGGCCGACTTCTTCCCAGCCTTGCCAAGGAGCAGAAGATTTGCTAACAAGCAACAATAGCCTGGCTTGATGGGTTCAGGGTAGGTTTCGATAGCATCAGTCTCACACCTCCATGTTTTGGAACATAAAAGATTTCATCCCTTGTGAGAAAGCTCAGCATTCATCAGTACAAAAATCCACTCAAATGCTGCTGGTTATGTGTTATCCCAGAAAGCATTCTCCATTACTGACAGGAATGAATCAGTTAAGCATTGGAAACAACACACCAAAGCAGCGGTGTGTTGCTAGCCTGACGCTGGTTGAACAGGTAGCCTCTCCCTCTTCCCTATGCTTTTGTTCAGAAGGACTTGATGGAGAATAACACCTGCTCCCACTCCCCTCCTTTTTTTTATGATATTTTTCCCTAGGTATTCTATGCTTTGGACAGACAATGCTATCCTACCCAATTTGTGAGCTGAAGATCTGTTGGTAGAGAAGAGCACTTAAAAATTCAATTTAAATCTACGCTATGCAAGATCCAAATGAACATGGACTGACAAGCCGATTTTTCTCTGCCTCAGCCCCCTTTTTGCTGCAAGAACTACCCCGACCGTGAAGGAAGAAGAGAGACAGACACATTACTTTTTCTGCCACCACATTTTATAGATAATCACTACAAAATGCCATATGATGATCCTTAGATTTTTCTCAGCCACTGCTAAAGAAAGCAGCTATTTACCACATATATACAATGCGCATTCTCAGCTTCCAACATTCAATTGCATCACAAGGTGAGCATTTAATCAAACCAATCCACTTTAGCACATCCCATTTATAATAAACTTCAGATGTGAGTTGAGGAAATTTTTGAATATGTTAACTACCACACTAATTAGATGTGGTAATCAAATTAGCCAGTTAAAAAATATTCACTCTAATCAAACCAGTCTACCAGGGTAATAGTGTCAGAACCCAAAAATACACAGACATGCACAATTTCCAAACTACTGCTCCAGCCACTACTCTTGTTCCTTTTAAGACTGGCATGAGTTTTCACAAATAAACCTGCTGAGTCAATGATAGATTGAGAAAAATATACTTAGGTATGATTTCTTTAAATATGCATCACCCAGTGAAAAGGAGTTGCTATTACTTTTTTCCCACCTTTCCAGTTGCAACAAGCTTTATAAGGAGGTTTGAACTATAAAAGTGGACATACAGAGAAACTTCTACAACATACCCAACACAGCAGGTTCATAAGGAAAAAGTTATCACAGAGTTCTTTCAACTTTAGACTGTATGCCCAAACAACACATTCTTTAACCTATGAAAAATTAAAACTATCAGAGTGAAATTGATTCAGAAGAGAAGAATCTTGTAACCTCTAAGTTACCATTCCAGATATACCCTGGATTAGAAATTCTTATCTGATAAGGCATTTAATTGCCTCTCTCTAAACTGATTTGGGAAGAGCTAAGTCATTTCCTTATAGACAAGAATCCACATTACTAATAAAAAGTCACCATTAGACCTAATACTGCTGATGTTTTGATATACTCCACCACTGCAATGTACAGTGGCAAAGAATTCATCCTCAAACTGAGAGATGGCTCTCAGTTCAGAGCTTTGTTCCGAGTACTATGCAAATATGGAACTCTACTGCTGTTCGCCTCAAATTTGTTCAGTATACAATATGAAGATTTCAGCATTTGGGACTGTCATTATAAATCTGCATGTTTTTAGCAGCATGAAATGTATTCCATTAAAAGCAGCTGTTTTGTGAGCAGAACACTCGAGAAGCTTAGTTTCTACTTGACTGGTATCTACTGTAATGCATGCTTATCAGACAGCTTGTCACTGTCCTCTATAAACTTGTTCCAAAAGCCCTCCAAACTCCCTAACATTTCCACACCTCCTCGTAACTTACTCCCTTTCACCCCTGTGCCTCAGCTTCCACATTCCCTAAGCTCACCAGCCCACAGCACTCTATGATCCCTCCCATACTCTCTCCTAATTACCCTCATGAGAGGAGACACTACCTGCTGCAGCTCTATCCAGCATGGAAGCACCTATGGACTAGCCAGTATGCACGTGCCAATCTGCCAGTCAACAAGCAAAACAGAAGACAGCTGTTTATCTCCTCTGGCACCTTGTCCCCCAAAGAAAAAGTACACACGTATTTTGGGTTTTTCTCTTCCACCCAGTCTGACCTTTATGAAACTTTAAAGAGCTCTTGAAAAAACTTTGAGATATCTACGACACTGCCAAATTTGGCTGAAACCTACTAAAGCAGTTGAAATTTAATTGATAGAGTGATTACACAAGCTTTCTTTCCTTTGGAGAGTAGGCTAAAATCCCATTAACAGTCTTACTTATGTCATCCCGTCATTCCTATTCTTCATTTAAAAATAACAATTATATTCCACTGCATTAGCTTATGTAACCCACCCCTGAGCCAAAGTAGTTGAAACTTTCATTCTATATTTATTAATTTAGTTAGTTAGCTGACTATTAAGTGTGTGTGCCTTTCTATACACTTGTCCATTTTAAGGTACTTTATGTTATGAAAAATATCATCAAGAAGATTAGTGAAACCAAACCAAATGCACTTCACTAATGAATATCCCCCAAAGTTTCTGGACTGGTATCATTGCAGGCAAGAACTGAACTGCTTTTTCTCTAGCAAACTGTGAGCTGTTCTCATGGTTACGGTTCTAGAAATTTGGAATGACAGGTCACAGTTATGAAAATGAGTAGATTTATTTGGCATGTTTCTACCTAGTAAATAACATTTTCCTATAAAGAGGACAAGAGGCTGCTCTACATTATCATGGTGTTTATTCTCTGTGAAAACCACTCTTTAAAGTCTCTGTCCCAACAAAGAAGGTGCTAACCAGACTTCGTACTTCTTAAAACTGCACATTCACAGAATGAAGACAAAAATATATAACTCTTGTATCCTCACCATTACTATAAAGGCACCACTGGTGTTTTCACTGCAAGATTCAGCTGTGTATATACACCTCCCAGATGGCATGAAGCAAGGCTACAAAAGTATGCTTCCCATTTAAAAGCAGGAATGTTAGCTTTTGTCATAGGGTAAAATCTATTCTTAAAAAATAACCAATATTATGGTTTAAAAAACAACCAATATTTCTTCTTTTAAGTTAACTGCCAAGAGCTACAAAGCTCCAAATATGGAATCATGCAGTTTCCATTAGCACAGCTTTGCACAACTGGTTTTCACTGAACCCCAAGTTGAACAAACAGCAGAATAGGCTTCTCTCCTACTTCCATCCCTTCACCGTTGAAAGGGTCTTCCTTCAGGAAAGCCAGCACAGCCCAATTTCAAAGCCTCTAAACGGCATGAATAACTTACGCAGAGAAACTGGAACACCACCCACTGAGACTCTCTCAAAGGTGGGCCTGCCCAGATGCCAACAGTACTCTGTCCCAGAGGAGCCAGGCTGGGACTGCACTGTCATTGTCAGCCATCGGCCCCGAGGTACTCACTGCCCCCACAGGCCCCAGCACTCCAGGGACATGCCCACGTACTGTGCTCGAGTAGAAAAAAACATTTAACATCATCATGATGTGTCAATCCGTCCAACCCCAAATGCTCTGTGAAATACTTACTGAATCACTCATCTTCTTGGAAAGCTGTTTGCCAAGTGAACTACCAAGAAGAAATGTCCTCCAGGGAATACAGTCAGAGACAGCACTCCCAGGCATATCATTCTGGGATTTAAGGCCTGAGAACTCCAAGGCAGCAAGCCCTGGACACAGAGGCTCCTGAGCTTCCCATCTCACGTGCAGTACTACACAGCTAGCTTGAGAACCCACAATATTTCAGACTCAACTGGGTCTTGACCTCCAAGTCAACAGTGGAGAGGCCTGTGAGGGCCTTCTTCAGCTTAGGTCTCAAGTTCCTGGGTCTCCAGATGGAAGCCTTGAAGCTCTGATAACATTATCAGAACTTCTACTCCCACAGTTGAAGACCTGGGCAAGTTTCCAAGGTCCCTGGTAGGCTTGACAACCCAACAGTTCTCTGAGCACTGGTCTGAGCTTAATCATAAGGGGCCAGGCTACAAATAAACTTCTAATACTTCCAGAGAAAAGTCTCAGGGAATTCCCCAATAAAACAGAAATTTTAAAATGTCAGAATTTCACATGAATTAGGAAACAGTGACTTTGGTCCACCTCTGATTTCAGTTTCCTTCAGAAAAGTCTCTATGCTTTGTGTTCCACTCTTATAACAAGCCTCCACCTATTAAACTGAAAACAATAAATATAAAATAAATGTTGCAAATTGCCTCTAAATAAAATCTTCAAAATATAAAAGCATTTCATAGGTCATCCTAAAAGCTGTAGCTATTTTTCACTTGCATGTGCCTGCCTTGAACCCAAAGCCTTCCATTCTAAAACAAATATTCATCCTGCCTCAAGATTTACTAATTGAAAGAAGATATCCTGTAAAGCTGAACCCCCAGAGGTTCAAAGCACAGACTCCAACTTTGGCAGGATATGAAGTCACTGCTTTGATGAAGAAACAGGACTGGACAGCCTTGTCCACTACTACCAAAAGACATCAATCACAAGAACTGTCCTGGATGCCTCCAGGTATTGGTAAGCAAACAGTGCGGCCACCTGAGACAAAGGACAGTGCACCTGACCTCAGGAGAAACAGCAGATTCCTGGGATTCGAGTTCTTGGTGGGTAATGCAGCAAGGAAGGGAAGGGTGAACCATGTAAGCAGTCACTGAGCAGGTGAGCCCATTTTATTTATTAGGTAGCGCCATGATGTTCTGCTGGTTTAGAGTCTTAGGTACCAGTCCCTGCTCTGGTTTGATGACTTGCCACAGAAGGGATAATAAGATAAAGAAAATCAGCCCGAATGCAAGTTCCTGGTGCACAGTTTGCCTCATCTTCCCCTACACTGCAGGTATGGAAACGTAACTCAGCCTTTTAAAACATCAAGTATTTTACTTGAGTTGAGGGAATACTTTACCAATGAGGCTTTAAGCAGTCCTGCAGCTGACTAAACTTTGGCAAACTGCAAAAACTTTCAAAAACTGGATTAATATAATGCTATTAAACTTCTAATTTTCCCATACACCTAAATTAACAGGCCTGTCTCTCAGAGTTTAAAACATTTATAATACGGATATTTTTAGTTTGTCTATAAATCAAAGAGATCTTCTTTAAATATTTCATTTTCTTGTAATTAAAAGGTGACTTTAAAGACTTCCTAAAATAAAGTATTACCACTCACATGATACATGCCTGTCAGACTACAGGGAATGACTCCTAGTCATTTAAGTCACAATACCTAAATGTAAATAAAAATTCAGTACCAATGACTTCAGAGATGCAGAAGCATAACCTTTGAGGCAGCACAACATCTCATCTAAAGAACGAGTTTTGCTTCAGTCTCTACTAACAGACAGTTTAACCAGCTGCCATGATGCCACCTCAGAGTCCTCTTACTGCTACAGCAGGGATATTGAGCCAAATGATCCTATGGGCCCGTTATTATCTTTAATTTCTGTTCTCCTGCTACTTTCACAAAATTGCATAGCATGTATTTTAGAAAAGAAAGCAAAACAACAGTAATTTTTCCCCTGCAAACCAGATTCTATCTCAGAATCAAAAGTACAAAGTAAGTATTATTACAGGTTTCTTGATACTCAAAATGACAAAGTACAAAAACCTTTTATTTTTCCTCTTCTTAAATCAGGCCACGAGTTGATGCAAACAAAACCAATATTGTGCACAGCATTTTAGTTCATGTACTATATGTCCTCTAAAGTAGTAAACCCATAATTACCATGAGAAAAGTCCAGCTGGAGGTATCACCTACAAGCAGCATTACTTCTTCTTTATACCTTTTTTATCAAAGCGTATGTTCTGCCTGAAAACAATTCAGCACCAATGGGTTGGCAGTAGAACAACAATTTAAGCAGCGGTGTCAATGAAAATGGGCACGGGAATTCACTAAAGGTACATTTTTCAGGTACAAAAGCCTGAGAAGCACGCTATATGGAGTCAGGCAAATACACATCAAAGATCATGAAAAAGCAACTAACTATATGCCTTTAAAAGCGCACTTCATGGATGAAAGCTGCCAAATTACAGAGGGGATTTACTGAGAAGAATGTGTTGCTGCCAGAATGGACAAAAGCATGCATTCTATCCATTCCAAGCTCCTCCCCATCTCATGTCATGCTCACAGCAAGACGCGGCTCAAAAATTGACAACCACAGACTCCAGGACTGAAAGAGACAAAAAATACCTGCTGGGAAATGCCTGGAAATTTTTTATTTTGAGCATCTGACACAGGAGACTGGAAAAAAAGAAAAAAACAAGCCACTTATGATCAAAAAACATCTCCGCATATTCCTGGGACGTAAAGTACAATTCTACAGCCGAAAGCAACAGCGCACACCTGGCCGGGTTTTTGAGGAGCCCACGTCCAGCCGCGCTTTTCCAATAGGCGCAGCAACCTGTGGACCGCAGCGCACTGCTGCCTGGCCCGGGACAGGAGTTTCCCGGAGTTTGCGCGGAGTTGGGTCACGGAAACCTCACTCCAAGCGGGGGCATCTGCTGACCCCCGAGGAGCTCGGGAGACGCCCAGCTGCCAGGCCAGGCTGGTCTGGGCAGGGGGCAGCGCGTCCCGGGCGAACCGCTCACCCCGCGCCCCTACCTGGCTCGTGTCCTCGCCGTGCTCCAAGTGCACGATGCCCTGGCTCCTACACTCCGTGTCGCTCAGCACGTCGTCCTCCGAGTCCTCCAGGAGGGACGAGGAGCCGGTGGAGGAGACGGAGGAGTTGGACAGCCTGCGGGACTGCAGGTGCAGCGAGCTGCCCGTCCTCAGCCCGCCGCCCTCCGCCCGCGACGGCCGCGCCTGGGGGCTGCCCTGCGCCTCCTCGCTCTCCTCGGCGGTGACGGTGAGCCGGGGGATGACGGGCGGCAGAACCCCGTTCGGGGGCCGGCAGCCCCTCTTCGGCCGGTCGGGCAGCTGACGGGCGGCGGCGGCGGCGAGGGCGGCTCCTCCTCCGAATCCGTCTCCTCGCTGGGCGAGCCCCTCCCCAAAATCGCCCTTTCTCCTTTTTTCCAGCGCCTTTTTTTGCTTTTCTTCACCCGGATCCTGGAATTTTCTCGGCCGCCTCTTCCCAAGCCCGCGTCCCCTCGGCGGTTCCGGCGCTCGCGGCGTTTTTGGGGCGGAGGTCCCGGCGGGTTTTGAGGGGCGGGGAGGTCGAACAGGGAATCTTTGAGGCGCATTTTGTCCAAAATCGTCGATTCCGGAGGGGTCAGGGAACGTTTTTTGGAGGATTTGGCTTTGCGGACGAAGGTTTCGATGGTGCGGAGGGCGGCGGGGGCTGAGCCCCACGAGTCCGGGCCGGCTGCGCGGGGAGAGCTGGGGCCTGAGGAGGGCCACGAGGGGTCCTGGAAAAGGGGAAAAATGAGGGTTAAAGGGGTCTTGAAAGGGGGAAAAATGGGGTTTGG
>VXBU01010439.1:540700-563659 GCA_013400315.1 Bombycilla garrulus | reverse complement strand
GGCCGAGAGCCCTCAGCGGTGACCGGACCCGGCCCGAGAGCCCTCAGCGGTGACCCAGGCTCAGCCCTCGGCCGTCCCCGGCTCCAGCACATGGCACAGGGTGGCATCCAGACGGTTCTCGAGTGCCCAGAAAGGAAGACGCTCTCTGGGCAGTCCGGTGCAGTGCATGGGCAGCCACACTGGGAGGAAGTTACTCCTTCTTTTCAGGAAGAATTCCCAGTGCATCAGTGTGCTATTGTCTTATTTCCTGGTGTCACCGAGGAGAGCCTGGTTCCATTCTCCTGATTCATCCCTCAGATACTTACAGGCATTGATGAGGTCCTTTCTCAGTCATCTCTTCTTGAGGCTGAGCAGGCCTGGTTTTCTCAGTCTTTTCTCATAACTGCAATGCTCCAGTCCCCTCATCATCTCTGAGCTCACCGAGTCCAGCCTATGACCCAACACTGTGTCACGCAGCCCATGGCGCTGAGTGCACGTCCAGTCTTTCCTTAAACACCTCCAGGGATGGTGACTCCACCACCTCCCTGGACAACCCATTCCAATGTCTAATCACCTTTCTGTGGAGAAATTCCCCAAAACATCCAGTTAAATCTCCCCTGGCACAGCTGGAGGCTCCAGCTCGGTACTGTGCCATGCTCCAGCCATCTCCCTGGCCTCACCCCAGTGTCTGCCACTGGGCCGCGTCTGCATTGCGGTTTGCTGAGCCCATGCTGGGCTGGCTGGTAACTCCTGGAGCTCTCTGGGAGGAGGGACAGGGGGTTGTGCAGCTATGAAAGTGGCAGAGGGAAAGGGGATGGCTGTCTCACCCATGCCTGCTGGGGAGCTGGTTGCTGTGGTGTGTGGCACAGCCGTGAGGCGGTGACAGCCTGGAGCAGCAAAGTTTGGGAGCCTCTGTCTGGGTGTGCCTGCAGCGGCGAGAGCACAGGGCTGTAAACACTCTGAGATCCGGGTAGCTGTCAAGGTCACCGTACATCTCTGCATGGACTGCTTTAGGGCCTCTGTAATGGGAAGTGGAAACTCTTCTGAAAATGGCTTTCAGCTAATGGCCTCCTTCAACTAGCTCTGAAAATTGTTGAAGTACTCACATAACCCAAGCAATTTCCAGTGACTTCCAGCAATTTCAAGAAAGAATGTTTGAAAACTGTGTTTCCTATATGCCTAGCCTCATGTAATGGTACCCGTGTACATCTCAACACTAGGCAGTATTGCAGCTGTGTTAAAAATGGCTTAGGTTCTACCAGAGATCGGGTAAGGCTTTTCAAAACAGTTTCTGAAGAGCAGACTGCCCTTTCTTTGTAAAGAAAATGTAAAGTTTGCATTTGTTCAAATGACAGGGTGTGTTTTTAATACTGTCTGGATTGTTAAAATACTGCACAAATCAGGCGAGTTACTGATGTGTTTGTTGTACTGATGCCTTCACCAGCCTTGAAGGAATAGGCTCTATTTCAATCATCATTTACATTTATCTGCTGCAGAAGCGGTTGTGGCTCCGCCTTCACGTACAGATTCCACATTAGTACATTCTGTTGACTCCTTGGAGGTTAAACGTGTAGGTTTCACTCTGCTTTTTTCTTTCCGTTTTGCTGTAAGTTGGAGGCAAGGCGAGTTGAAGGACTCTGAGGCCCTGATCTTGGGCCGAGTTCCCTGTGCATATAAACATCGCTATCGACATTAGGCTGCGGTTTGGCAGCCCACAAAAGCCAGCAGTGCAGCTCCTATTATTGGCTCCAAAACGGGGTGGCCACATGATGTGAAGCGCTGACCTGCTATTCATTCACCCTGCCTGCTCAAGTTAATTCAAGAAGTTTTTGACAGGTTAACTTTTTACTAGCAGACTTTATGCCGGCTCAGGTGTCACTGCGCTCAGCTGCAGCCAGATCAGGTATCGTCTGCACCCCTGTGCCTGGCACGTGGCCAGAGCAGCGCTGGCATTGGCCCCAGAGCATCCCGCGCTCTGGCTCGTTCAGCAGCAGCCTGATCACATGCTTTGGCCTGATCCCCGTGAAATCTGCACTCCTGGGTGATCCAGCGATGCACAGAGCTGGTTGTGGGGACTGTGGGGCCGCACTCACACGCAGGAGCTGCACCGGGGTGGCGCCCGGCGTGAGGCACCTTTGCGGCGTAATTTCTGCAGTTTGTGCTGCTGGGAGGTTGGTTAACTATCGGGTTTATAAGATCAGGGGCGATAGATGTTTTCTCTGCAGATCAGCTGTAGAGCACCACAGCTGAAGTGGAGAATTTCCATGGAGTGAGGAGCAGGTGGAAGGTGTGGCACCTCCCGGGCCTGTCGCAGCAGGCATTCCTTGTCTGGAGGCAGCGGGATCGCTCACAGGGAGGCTGAGTCCAGCAGACATCAGGCAGCGTGTGAAGGAAATGTGGCACAGCAGTGTTGGTGTATCATAGCGATTGTTGCATTACTCATAACTGGCAAAGCTAGAGCAAGTTCTACAAGTCATTCTCCAGGAGTGCTAATGAAGGCTCCCACTGTATTATCCCAAACTCAGCTGCAGAATCCTACCGTGGAAATAATGTGGTATTTCCTCTCCCTAAGCCTTTCAGACCACATTTGAAGCAGAGTAGGAAAAGGTGTGCTCTTCAAGGCAGAGAAGCTTACCTGAAATGCTTTTTTCTTCATGTCTTGGCACGTGGTGTCTGTGATGCCTGTTGCGTGTAGCCAGCAGAAGTTAGAAATAGATGATGCGTTTTATGGAGACTCTGAAGTTTTTTATATACTTAGACCATCTGTCCTTCCTTGTGAACAGTTAAGGTTTACATGTTGAGTGGAGCAGCCTGGAATTTGGATTCATAATCCTAATCTACTATAGTGTTAATCTGGGGGAGAAAAGGGCACAGAAATTCCTATTCTAGCAGATTTTTATTTCTCAGTCTAAGTGACAGATGTTTGGAAACAGAGGTTTGGAAAGACCAAGCACAAAGTGCATGGAAAGGGCCAGTTTGTCACATGGTTGTTTGGTTGACTTTGTGTTTCCAGGAGTGAAGGAATACGTGCCATGTTTTTCCTGATCTTGTGTGGTATAAATAGGAGGTGGTAATCACCGTGTGATAAACTGCATTTTATTAAAAATCCCCGCCTGTCTCTTATGCACTCTGATGGCTGCTCCATCCCCCTGGAACCATCTCTAGCATTCCACCCCCTCGAGCTGTTCCCGACAGCCACGCTCTCTTTTAGAAAGCACTTGCCAGATAAATGCTTCCTTTTTTTTTTCCTCCAGTTACCCTGGTGTTCAGTGGAGGCCGTACAGTTGTGCTTGGCAGGGGTTCAGGAGGATCCACATAACTCACTCGTGGCTTCTGTGATTGGAAGCAGCTCGTGCTGATAAAGCTGCACTCTTGTCTATCCTGCATCTTTTATTGCATGGCTGGCTATGGCATCCACCAGCTCTCTCTCAGCTCCCATCTCAGCCTGGCCTTGTTTGTTACTTGTTCCTGTCTGTTTGTGCGGTAACTTTTGGCTCAGATTAGTCATTTAAGAGATAACAGAATCCTTCCTTATCCTTCCTTTTCTTTTGCCACCCTACTCCATGTGCTTTGTGCCTTTTCACAGCTTCAGCTCCAGAATGAAAACATGTGAATTTACTCACAGGAATCTTTTTAGCCTTTGGCTTTTTTGTGCCTGTGGGCAGTGGCCATTGGGACTGCAGGACAGAAGTGATGCAAAAACACTTGGACAATAAAGCTCATGTCTTCCTAACCCTTTTTGATCTCTTTTGATCTCTCTTTTGATCCATTTAAACTTAGATGCACTCCACAGGGCTACAGTTGTCCTTCACAAGTTGGCTTCCAGACCTTCTTCATCCCATTTGAAGTATGACCGCAAAAATCAACTAAGTTTGATACAACCTGTGCTCTTAAACTGAGTTTAAGGTTGGTTTAGTGGAGCTTCTTCAAATTCAATTTGGGGAATGTTTTCTTGTGTATGAATTAAACCAAACAGGTCCTTTTGGGACTGTAGGACCGTAGTTAATGGTTTTAAACTAAAGGACAGTCAGTTTAGATTGGATACAGGTCTTTTTACACTGAGGATGGTGAAACACTGACACAGTGCCCAGAGAGGTGGTGGCTGCTGCATTCCTGGAAACGTTAAAGGACAGGTTGGACAGGACACTGAGCGACCTGGTCTAGTTGAAGAAGTGCCTGGTCACTGCAGGGGGTTGGACCAGGTGGCCTTTCAAGGTCCTTTCCAAACCAAACTCTTCAACGATTCTGTGACCCTGTGTTGCATGAGTGCATATCTGTGTGCCCCCATACACACATACATAAATCAGCACAGGGTGTTCAGTGAATGGATTCCCCTTGGAATTCATGCTGGTTGTGATATTTTCATTTTTTGATCAGAGAATATAAACAAAATGTCACGGACTGGGTTATGTGGGGTTATTTGGAAATTGTAATACTGGGATCCTTGTGCTTATTGAGCTTTGTTGTGAGCACTAGGTCACTATGAAGTTTTCCTTAAAAAAAAAAACAACAAACAAATAAAAAAGCAACTTTGTACTTTGCACGCTTCATGTCTCTAATAGGTGTTACAGGAGGTTGTATTTTAGGATTAAATGTGGTTTGTCCTGCACAAAGTAATTCTTGTCTGCCATGTATTTCCTGGAATCCAGTGGTTTATTCCAAATACAATGTGCTGTGGATATATAGTTAGATGCTGAGGCAAAATTCAGAGCTAATGTCTCAGTGCAGATTCCAGCTATAGATTTGAGCCCCTGGGATTTGGGTATTTTGTTCAGGTCTTGTTTTCACTTGTCAGTCAGTAGCTGACAAGAACGTAACTGCAGATATGAGGAGGAATGGTCAGGGGTGTGATGTGTGAGGCCTGGATTATATTCCCAGTTTTGGTGTTCAATTGGCCAGCGACTGCTGCCGCTGTAACAGATTGAACAAAGCATAAATGAAAGGATTGCTTGAAGAATCAAAGCAGTTTGTGATTGTCCAGACAACTCCCTCAGATGCCGTGTGCCTCTCGGGTCTGTGTGTCTGTCTGCCCCTGTGGGACAGGACTGTCTGGTGCTCAGAGCAGGGCCCCTGCCCGCAGGCCATTCCCTGGCTCGGCCATGCATGTCACCCCTCCAGGGCCCGCGTGGAGCTGGGAACTCAGTGGTTAAAACCATCAAAGGTGCTTTGGGAGGGCAGGCTGTAAAACCCCAAACCTGAGTGCTTGCGTTCATTGTGCTGGGTGCCGTTTTAAGTGTTGGGCTTTGTCATTTCTTCCTTAGCGGTACCAACGAAGATCGAATGGCAGAAAATATCTGATGCAATCGTTATTATTGAAAGCAGTGGCATAAAAACAAAGAGGCTTTTCAGGTGGTAATTGCTTTCATAAGGCATTCCTGGGGATTGAACTCTGAGACCTCTACAACTTGATCTAAAAGGGACAGCCCCCGCAGTCACAGCAGAAACACGTGTGTCTGCCACGCTGCGTGGTACCTGTTCCACAGCAGGTCTGTGAAATCCTCCTTGGAACAGCTGTTCAGCCCAAAACCCAGCAGAGGTGCACGGTGCTGTGTGTGTGCAGCTGCACTGACAGCAGCACCTTCACCTGGCACGGGCAGATGCTCTGGCTTTGTGGGCTCGGCCAGGGCAGGTGCAGCCTCCTCTGCCCAAGGCTCCCGTGCACTCAGGGCATGGAATGTCACAGCAGTGTCACTTTACTGGCCAGCCCATGCCTAAGGGGCACTTGGCTGTCAGGGAAGCTTCTCCCTGTGCTCTCTGTCACAGGCTGCAAGGAAGAAAAGACATCAGTCCCTGGGCTTTGCAGTCAAGCCTTGCATGGGCCCCAGAGTGAGTCCAGGGACAAGTAATTCATATATTCCGGCCTCAGTGAGAGTGAAAGGAAAGCTCCCACGAGGGTAAGCCCAGCTTGGGGAGGGTACTGATGTAGCTGTGTGGCTCTTAAAACAAGATTTTTGTACCTGTGGATTACTGCAGCGTTACTTTTAACTGTTGACTCCTCCCTCTCTGGACTGTAGCCACCAGCACATTTTCAGGTAGTAAATGGCATTCCAAAATTGGCAATTCACTTGAATTGGACCAAGTTATGTCACCTGCCTTATGAGCACCAGCTCTAAAGTAAGTTCTTGGAGGAAAACTGAAAAATAGGGCAATACTGTTTTGGAAACATGCTGTGAAAATGAGATTCACAGCTAGAGCCTGACACAAAGGTGAGAGGTAGAAAATACAGTTTTATGAGGAAGGCAGGCTAAAGACACAAAATACAGTGGATTGCTTTGGCCAAAGGAAGATTACTGAAACATTTTATTCCTTGGAATAACAGTGCAGATGATCTTTGTGCTAAATTCCCCTGATTTTCTGGAAGTTGTCTCATGCAACTTATGGATGCACAGAAGAATGGTTGCAAAGGGACGTCCCTTTCACAAACTTCTTTTGTTCTTGCTTCTGTTCTTGGGTTCATGTGGAAACTCTAAAACCCCATTAAGGCAGCTAAATTCACCAACTTATCTGTGCACAACAAAAATCTTGGAAATCCTCTCTGGAAATGCAGGGTGAAATTAAGGGCAGATACAAACAGAGCAGGAAGAGAGTGTAGAGTTCACCATGCTGGAGATGGAAATATAAATGGGTAGGACAAGATCTGTGTTTTCCACTTGTTCTTTCAACTTGTGTCTACACTTTTCATTTTAAAAAACCCCTCATAATAAACCTTTCCCTACAGTATAATGTAAATTATTTTGCATGACCAAATCCACTCATGTACAATGAGAATACAACTTTCTCTAGTTCCGATGGTTCCAAAATTTTTAAAATGTGTGCACACAGAAAAGTATAAACTAGAAATATGGCTTTTACTTCTGTTTTTTTTTTTCTCTTTTCCCAGCTTACATGCTGACTAAATTATGTGGAAAAGCCTCTTTCCTTCCACTATTTCACCCTTGAGATCTAGTATTTTCCTAGTCTTGACAGTGTTGTTGTTCCACGCTTTTTGCCAGCAATCCTGATCTGTATTCTTTAGGTTCCTTTTGGAGCAGTGAATCCTTCTGTCAGAAGATTAGTCCTTGGTGCCCTGAAGCAGGAAACATAAACAAAAGTCTTCAGATGTGCTGAAATCTGTGAAAATATTTCTAGAATTGCAATTGGTGCCACAGGATGGGGAGCAACAGCTAACTCAATAATAGTCCTTTACATATCCATAGTACTTCTCCTCCTGTGGCAAAAGGTGTCTAATCATGTCATACCTGAGCTTTGGAGCATTTTGGGTTCCTCTGCAGGTCTGAGCCCTGCTTCATCCCCGATGAAACCAAGTCCCAAACTGTGTGTTCCTCACCCCTGATGAAACCAAGTCCCAGACTGTGTGTTCTTCAAGGGCAGGGAGCACCTGCCCATGGTTTGGAATCCGGGCTGTTTGGGCTCACGCTGCCTCAGGAGTGCCCAGGAGTGTGGGCATGAAATCAGGGTTTGGAAATGAGAGCTGAACGACTTCCCAGCGCCACATGCTGGGTTTGTTGCAGGGCCAGGAATCCAGCCCAGATCTCCTGGCTCCCTACCCACTCCCTGAGCAGCAGGGCCAGTCCTCAGCTCTGCTTCAAGGGATCCTAGAGAGCACTGGCATTTTAGCAAGTCAGCTGGCAGCTTCGCTCTGTTTTGTTTAGAATGGTTCACATTCTTCCATCTAATTCCCACACTGAAAATTTCCAGTTTCCTATTTTCCCCAAGCTGTCCCAGCAAGACATGTTGAATATGCAGATGTGCTTTTCCTGAAACAACCCCTCAAAGTCTCTTCTGGATGTTTGTTTTACTCCAGTTCCTGTAATCCCCAAAGTGACACTAAACAGATTTTTTTGTTTAACCTTTGTATGAAACTCTCTCTGTCTGTCCCTTTCTTCGTAAGGATATGTGGTTTTAGTTACATTTTGTTACATTCCCTTGTGCTCAGAGGAGACACAGTATAATAAATAATGAAATAATAAAATAACGAAGTAAATGAAAACACATTATAATTTTTACACACCATGCACAAATGGCTTCTCGGACATCTCCCATGCATGCCTTCTCTAGAAGATATTTTTGAATGTGCACATCACTGTATTTGCAAACCCGTTCATGTAGTAAATAACTTCTTTCTCTCTCCAAGTGTTCAGAAACAGGAGGGCTGTTCACTCAAAGCCCTGGACATGCATCCCAGAGGCAAATGGAATTGTGGCAGAGAGCAGGAGTAGGAGCCTTGCTAGCCCATTTCCTGATGCTGAATCTCTCTGTACAAAGCTGGCACTGGGCTTGACCGAAGAGCTGCACGCTGTCAGCACGAGCCAAGTCAAGACCCTGAAAAAGCTGGCTTCTGCTTCCAGTGAGGAAGTTATTTTGCTGGAACAGCATAAATCCTTAATAGGATTTCTTGCTTCCCCTGCAGTGTAGAGACTCAGGCAATTCCCTCTTCCATCCTACACCTTGCCTGCTGCAGGGATGGTGCACGTCTCCTCCCAGAGCAGCTTTCTGAGGCCCTCACCTGCAAGAGAGCCTCTGTGCAATGCAGCATGCTTCCCTCTGCTGCAGGACGAGCAATTCCCACCTTCTCTGTGGATGCACTGGGGCTTTTTGCAGGACAAACACATTTTCCTTTGCAAGAACTTTCTAGTTGTCCAGTAAAGCAGGGGTTGCATTCCCAATGTGCAGCTGTTCCACCTACAGAAATTCCCTAATCCTGTCCAGTTGACTTACTCAATAGCATATTGCTAGAGAGAATAAATGTGTTCAAGAGGTTGGGCAAAGAATCTCCAGACCTGTAAATATTCTTTTGGATTGTAGTGTAAAACAGATAATTTTGATTTTCTCTATTTGAGTGGCAGTTGGAAGAACTTAACCCCCTGGATTTCTCCCATTGAGTATGTGTTTTCCCTTTAGTTTCAAGGGAAAATAATGACTTCTCTTTTTTTTTTTTAAAAAAATAAAGCTGTCTCCTGTAGACCGCTCAGTAGTGTGTGGTAAGTTCTGCACAAGGTTTAGTGTGAGCATGGACTAAATAATGACAATATTTACATGCTTTCACTGGAGGGTATTTGTGGCTGTGTTCTGTGGCCAGACAGTGCCATTAGCATGAAGGTGTGATGGAGGGGAGGGAGGCAGCTCTGTCCCTGCAGGACACCTGGCCTGGTGTCCACCCTGTGCCCAGGCTGCAGTTTGGCCCCAGGAGAGGCCAAAGCCTCAGTCTTCCAAACTGGTGCTTTGTTATCAATTTTTTTAACACACAGATTTTTTTTCCCCTTTTTTTGCTATGGTGTTCTTGCACTTCAGGCCTTGCCCTGATGACACAGAGGCTTTGGCAGCATCACAGCTTGGTGTAGTTGCTGTCCAGCAGGCTGACGGTCACTCTCTGGGCAGCTGTGCCCTCGGCCTGTGGCAGTGAACTTACAAACTTCCTCGCCTCTCTCTGAATTTCCACCAGGATTGGGAATCACTCGGTACCTGCTCGTTTCCTTCTTCAGGCGTGGTTCTGAGGCCTGGTGACAGTTTCACACCATGTTTCACTGGAGGTGTTTGTAGGCTCTTTCAGGGATGACATCAACCCACTCTGTGGCAGAGGAAGCAGTCCTGCCCTCCCTCAGCTCTCCAGAGCAAACTGGATTGAAAACTGGTTAGCATCAGGAGTCAGAATATCCAAGCGCCTTTCTGAAGTTTGCAGGATCGCAGTGATCTGAATTGGGCAGCTTTATCCCGCCCAGCTGCACCTGCTGTGGGAACAGTGACTTTTAAATCCGTGTTTGAAGTTTTAAATCCGTGCTTGAAGTTTTAAATCCGTCTTTGAAGGGCTGCAAAATGTGGGTGTTACCATCTGGACTCTGAGAACAACTCGGGGCCAAATTCTCTGGTGCCAGTCATTCACAGGCTTGTACACTGCTTTCTGTGTAGATGAGGTGTTAGATAAGCACCTACTTTTTCCACATGATTTAACCCCTTGGAGTTACATTTCTGGTGGCTACAACATTTTTATGTCCAAAGCAGGAAAGGAAAAACACAGTTTTCCACAGGCACCTCTGAAATCTGGTTGTTTTGAAGCCTAGGTGTGGGCTGGGTCTTTGGAGGGTGAAATTGCCACTGGTGGAGTGCAGGATGTGCTCAGAGAGCCTCAGCACGGGTGGAAAATCTGTCTGGTGACAACTTGCACTGGCTGTGTTGATGTGAGGCAAGTTTTGATTTTGGTCAGCCCTGCTGGGCGGGCAGAGCTGTGGGGAGAGGACATGGATGCTGTTCTACTGTCTGTAACAAAATGTCACATTAGAGTTCGTGTTGGCGAGAGAAGCAGGAAAAAAGCACAGCTTTTTTTGGAAAGCTTTTTGGATAGCTTTGGCAGTTAAAATATCTATATAATATGCTTTGAAAACTGAGGCAAAGTCAATGAAAATGAACAAATTTGAGTAAAGTGTGCTACCAGCTTCAGTTACTTTTCCAATTGTCCTTTTTTTTTCCTTTTTGGGAAGGATTTACAAAGCTGGATTTACAAAGGATTTACAAACACTGAAAACTTCCTCTGTTACAAATCAGGCAATTTTACACAGAGCCATCTTTCATACTAAAGCTTTGTTATCAATTTTTTTAACACACAGATATTTTTTTTCCTTTTTTTTTTTTGCTATGGTGTTCTTGCACTTCAGGCCTTGCCTGATGACACAGAGGCTTTGGCAGCATGGTGTAGTTCCTGTCCAGCAGGCTGACGGTCACTCTCTGGGCTGGATACCTTTATTTTCTGCAGTTCAAGCTGCACAGAAGTGGTTGGTGCTGGAATGAAACTGAGATATAAAACTGTCTCCTTTTTGGTACAAACGTGTGTGCAGTCTATCCCCCAAACAGTCTGAATAGGTTCAGCTTAAATCTGTTGCACACAGAATTGACAGGAAATTCCTTCACTGATGTGTGACAGTGTAGAAGATAACTTTTGAAATTGGTTAAATTGGTGTAATCTCCTGATATAGACAGGGCTTTATTTATGGTGCTTCAACCTTTACTATAGGTGCTTTTTAATTTTTTTAATATAAAGCACAGTAAGCATGCTTGAAAAAAAAAAGGTTTTCTTTGGTTTGGAAACTTTTTGTGAAAACTATGAAGATGATACAATTATACGCTTGGGCATTTTTCCCAAAATGTTCTGTATTTGCATCCACTGTATTTGAGCAGGAACAACATTTAATTGATGGCAGAAGTATTTGATGGTTGAAAGAATGGAAAAGGCAAGCAGATTTTAATTTTGATCCTGATTCAGCAAAAATGAGTAGGGATATACTTACTTTTAGGCACCTGGTTTAATGCTTTACTGAATGGAGGTAAATCTGCACCACAGATTTACTGTTTTCAACCTGTCACTCAGCCCCTCCTGTACCTCTCTTTCCCTTTCTGTAGGGGAAAAAATAGTGGCTCTCAGGGTTGTGGGGTCCAAGGGATGGGTGTATGTGCTTGCTTTGCAAGCCTAGAGTGGAGGAAAAGCTGGCCATTATTATTTTTATTTGACTAGACTTTGTAAGAACACCTTTGAAGAGTCTGTTAGGAAGGAGAAAAATGATAATGAATTTGGATTTATTCCAGGGGTTTACTGTTTCCTTTGGAAATGAACATGTCAGGCTTTGCTGGCAGTGCATTAACTGGCAGGAGGCTCTTGTTCTGATGCTAGTCCCTGTCACCTGAGGTGCAGAATGTGCAGGGCACAGCAGCAAACAGTGCACCTCCACTTCCTCCAGTCATTCACTCCTGGAGAGTTAAGGACCACTGCAGCAACAGTTTAACTGTTCTGGAATATTTGATTTCCTTTGCCAGTTGATGTAATTATTACAGAGTATGGAACAAGCAGAAAGGAATCTATCTCCAGCGCGAAAATGAGCTGCAGGCCTGTGAGATGCAGAGACATAAATCTTGTTTTGGGATGGCTCCAGTGGGGCTGGGGGAGCTGGACACCCCTTTAGGGAGGATGGAGGTGTTCCGTGCTTTGTGAGAGCAGAGCGAGGAAGAGAACACTTGAATCCATCCAAGCATTTCCATGCTCTGGCCTGTCCTAAAACCTCTGCTTTGACTGGGATTGCCTTGCTCTCCTCCTTGCCCATGTGGTCAGAGAACCTTTTGTTCTTGCGCCTCCTGACCTTCAAGGAGGGCTGACGTGTGTGCTCACAAGCAGCATGATCTGAGCCCCAGTTCTCCCACCAGTGCTCCCCAGCAGCACCCTGCTGCCTCCTGCCCCTGCCGGAGGGCTCTGTGCCGGGGTCACACACAGCAGGCAGCACACCAGCTCGCAGGGCTGGCCTCTGCAAACAAACGATGGATGGGTGTTCTTCTTCTTGCTTTTCTCATGTCTTACTCCCCTCAGGATGGTCAGTCCTTCGTGTCAATTTAACATCTGGGGAAGCTAAACGTTAGCTCGAGGGCCTTAAGGGGTGGAGTCTTTCATTCTTGGGAATCTGATGTTGGGGAGCAGCAGCGTGGGCTTCCTGATCCTGCCTGGGCTTGTGTTCCAAGCTGACCCCCCCTGGCTCCTTGGAGGGGCCTGGGGAGCATTTCCTGAAGGGGAAATTGTTACTGCAGTTTAAGGAGATGAGGTGCTTGTCTGTCAAGGAAGCTGTGACACCGTGGGCATCCTAAATAAACTGCTGAACGGTCAGCAGAGGATAATGCTTGCTGCTTCGTTCAGGTATGTGTATCTGGTGATCTGTTAGAGTTATAATTACACATAGTAGAACTGGTCTAATTTCTCGTGGGACTTTCCCATATAAATAGAGGACGCTAAGAAGGTCTCAGTTTGTGATTCTGGATGATTGCTGCAGCCCCAGAAACCCTGGTATTACAGCAATCGTGGGAACAAGAAGTGCAAAATTTGGGCTAGACAGGTCCTGGTTTAGGACTCTGGCTCTCAGCTGAGGCTGCCAGCATGCAAATGGATTTCTCATGTGAAATGGAACCGGATGGCTTGGATCTGTCCATGGGAATAGCACAAATGTGGAGAGTTTCCAGACAGCTATATACCTGCAGGGATGGATGGCTCTGCGTTGCTTCTTTCTCGATTTCAAAAAATCTAAATCAATTTTGTTTCAGCATATGCAGCTTCTGCTGAGTCTCTTGCACTTTTCTTTGGGGCATCTTGTGCTGGTCTCAGTGGACCAGGTTGGCTCAACACTAGGATTTAATCTGCTGTAAGATAGAGTACGAGTAGCACTGAACCCCTTTGAGAGGAAGGAGGATCATGTCCTGATTAATCTTTGGAGTTTGCTTCTTTCCTGGCTGGGATAGCCTTGCTCCAAGTGAGCTCATTGCCTGCCATGAAATACTGTGTTGAAAAGGACGGTGTTCATTAGGCTGTACATATATTCTGTATCTTTCACAAATGAGAAGTTGTTTATTCATAGAATCATTATCCTTTTTATGTAGTCTGGTTTCAAATGGCGAAAATGTTTAGTATCTGTCTTCTTTTGTTGTCTAGTGCTTGTGCTTTATTTGCAAGCTTCCTGCATTCTTGCTCTCCTTGGTGAGGCCCTTCAGGGACAGCTGTCACTGGGTCTGCTGAGACTGGCAGGTATATCTTGGCATTTGCTGCTCTACATGCCCTGTGACAGCGAGGCTGGATGTCATTGGCCAGGGGAGTCATGGAAAAATGAAAGGGCAAGGTAGTGCTGAAAGGAAATCTGGATCTGTCAGCAGGGGTGACAGGTGATGAGATGCAGAAGAAGGTCGTGCATGAGCACATCAGGAGATCAAACCGAGTCTGTAAGCACCAAGAGAAACAAGCAGGATATAAGCAGGAATAATCTGCCTTTCCAGCAGAGACAGACAGTGCGGAACAACTCAGCGAGGCAGGGCAATGTCAAGACAAAAGGGCAGACATGAAGGAGTGATGTGCTGGGATACTTTCAGAAGGTTTTATTTCACCTTCTGGAGCACCCCAGCTGTGTCTGGACCTATGGAGGTGGCTCCAGTTGCTGGTTAAGTAATAACTGCGGTAGAAACAAACAAACAAACAAATAAATAAATAAATAAATAAACTCATTTAGATCTGGGAAGGTTGACACCAGTACAGCAATGTGGGGGTACAGTGCTCAGAGGGGAGGCTGGCAGCAGGAGAGCAGCACAGAACCAGACTAGTCAGGGAGTGGTGAGATAAAAGATGATTTCGGTTTCTGTGTGAAGACTGCAATTTCGCTTCAAGTGATTTGGGTTATTTTTTTTTTAATTTTCTTCTTCTTTTTTTTTTTTTTTTAATCTACACTCCCTCTAAAACTGGTTCAGCTGAATGGGCAAGTATGTGACTTTAATGAGATTCCTGAAGTCTTAGTAAGAGCTGTGGTTAAAGCCTGTCTGCCAGAAGCAGATGGATAGCAGGACGTTACGATACATCTCTTGGTGCTGTCAGCAGCAGGCCCATGGCACAGAACCAGAGGGCAGGGATTCCCCTTGGAGCAGCACATGGAAAGCCTCCTTCCTGGGTGTGCTGGTTTTGGCTGGAGTAAAGTTAATTTTCGTCATAGTGGCTGGTATGGGGCTGTGTTTTGGATTTGTGCTGAAAACAGTGTTGATAGCTGCGGGATATTTTGGTTATTGCTGAGCAGGGCTTGCACAGAGTCAAGGCCTTTCCTGCCTGGCACCCCACCCTGCCTGTGAGCGGGCTGGGGGAGCACGGGGAGCTGGGAGGGGACACGGCTGGGCCAGCTGATCCCAGCTGGCCAAAGGGATACCCCAGAGCAGATGAGGTGCTCAGCAATACAAGCTGGGGTGAGGAGGAGGAGGAGGGGTTGAACCATGACACTGGGCAGTGCAGCTCCACTGGCTCCTTCAGCAGAGGAGACTCTGCTCCAGTGAATATCCCTCACATCTGGAGGAAGTCTCTTGTGTCAGAGAAAGCAGTAAGTGTTTCTGGATGCACTGGACACTGCGAGGCGTTAAAAGCAAGCATCGAACTGCAGGCAAGCTGCAGGAGTAAACAGGAACTCAAAAGAAGCTCCTGGTCATTACAGGAAGAATGTATGTCCAGTTCTCGCCAGACCAGAAGAAGTCACACAAGGGGCTTGCATGCAGAACGCTGGAGTTATGTGGAAGTGATGTTTTCTTTCAACACTCCTTACAGCACTCGATAAAGATCTGTGTCACATTTGGGGACATCCCCAATTTTTAAGAAGCAATAAGGGCAGGACAAGGAATTTGCATGAGTAACCCTCCCTTTCTCATTTATCAGGGCTGTGTTCCAGCAAGGGTTCAACTCTCTTCACGGTCTGCCAAATCTTTGCAAATGATCTCATGGACATGACCTCCCTTTCTTGGAGTCTTGCAGCTTCCCTGCAGCAGACATGGCAGGGACGGTGCTGGGAGAGCAGTGATAGCTCTCCAACTGCTTCCCCGTGACTTTGGAAACTGGATGTGTAAATTTATGCTTCGTGCACAGTTGTCACCTCTGAAAAGTGAACAAAGGCAAACACAGGTACAAATTTCAGGCAGCCAGCCAACACAGTAGACAGTTGCCTAGGGCAGCAGACTGTTGAATGCAGCAGAATGCCAAGGCTTTAGGAAGATGAAGGCTTGCTGCTGCTGCTCTGCCCTCTAAGAAGCACTGGACCTTTAATCAAGGGTTGGGATTCATGTCCTGTTCTCAGGCAGCAGCTCCTGGCTGCTCACTTGGCCCAGGTGATCCTCGGTGCTCTGGGTGCAAGCATCAGACCTGCAGTGCTCGAGCAGGTTCACTTCTGCTCTTTGGGTGATCCATGCCCACCAGAAGGGTGGGATGGACCTTTTTCCGTGGAAGAAAGAGCAGCCTGTAGTTTTGGAGTTCTTCCTCCTGCTCCTTCATGCCCTGGTGCAGCAGGAGTGGTCTGAGTTGGTGTGAGTGGGCTGCTGCAGGGGAGGGATGGTTTGGGGTGAGAGGGGGAGTCACTTGGATGGGGAGGGATGGACAGGGATGACTGCTGGCTCATCCCAGCCCACCAGCAGCACTGCTGCACCCCACCTCTCATCCTCACAGCACTTCACTGATGTCTCCCATCCAGCCCTGACTGGGCAAGCAACCTCTCAAAGCTGTTTGAACCAGCCCTGCAGTTGGGCTTAAAAGATAACCCAAGTTTTTATTTACAAAATCAAAACCTCTCATTCAGAGTTTTGGTGGCAAGTACAAACAGGCACGAGAGGGGAAGACCGTGTTCTTCAGACCACCAGCCAAGTGCTTCTCAGCTTTTGGTGTGGAAGTTGCTGGCTGAGCCTAAATCCCTGCAGCAATGCCTCACCTGCTATTATCACTTTATCTGAAGTCATAAACACAGCCAGTGAAGGAATTATTACCAGCATCTTAGAAAGGACTCACTTCTATAACTCACATATTGGCTCAGTGGCAGTTGCTTTCACCAGCAGCAGATTTGAGGTGGAGTTGAGAGTTTGAGACCTGAAGGAACTGCTTTAGTTGCCACCTTAGACAGGATGTTGGGCTGGCTGGATAAGCCATCTTATCCCATACAGCAAAACTTACGTCTCCTGTTTCAAAATAAGATCACAAGCACTTGCTTGTGCTCGTTGGCAGTCAGGTTTGCTACCAGCAGTGTTCATAACACTTCACTGTTGTTGATCATCGTCTGCCTCTGCATATTAATGCTTAAAACGAGAGATTTAATTAACGCCATGTGTTTCTGGAGCAAGTTTCATGTGAGCATCTCCCAGGCTTTCCCGGCTGGAAGGGTTTCTGTTTCCAGCACGCCACGGTGCTGCCAGTGGGCACCAGTGCAGGGCAGCCTGGTGCTGTGTGCTGGCTGCCCTGGGAGCGCTGCCACTGCACACATGTGCTCGGGGGAGCTCACAGGACATTGACATCACCTGTATTTGTGGAACTGCCTCATCAGCTGCTCACATTCCTGGCTGGGAGAGGCACCCGGGCGGCTCGCCATGGTTTACTCCTTTCTCAGAATCCGCAGGCTGAGGGCAAAGCTGGGAAATACACTTCTCCCATCATGTCATCTGTTTACATGGCACATGCCCTGTGCGCGTGTGTGTGTGAGACAGGGAGGGCTTTTATTTTTCCCCCCTGCCCTAGTTCTTTCTGGCCATGGTGAGATGCAAAGGTGGGACGCTCTCACCTCTGCCAGCGAGAAGGTTTTCTGTATCTGAGGCTGGCTTGGAAATTCTTCGGGTGACATCACACCGTGTCTGTGCAGACTCATTGTTTGTCATGGAAAAGCCATTCATCCATACACAACTTCCTTCCTCCCCAGACTCACGGAGATAAACTTTCCATTCTGTCTATCCCCTATAGAGACAGACCCAAAACATGCATGCGTGGCTACCCACACACACACCTCACCATCCCTCCGTCGCGCTGGGGCTGGGGGAGGAGGAGGAGGGAGGATACAGAAGATGTGAATAAAGTCACCCTGTTTTCTTCAGACCTGGATCCCGCTGTGCCCAAGCAGTAAAACTCCCCTCCCACCGAGGTGCTGGGTCACACAAGGCTTTTTTGTCCTGAGGCTAATTCTGGCACTTGCAGCCCCACATCTGCCTGCCAGGTGAGATGGGCCACCAGCTGCAGGTACAGCACATCTGGCTGGGGGAGGAAGTGAAGCGTGCTGCAAACAAACACTGCAAGTCCACCGTGGCGGGTGCAAGGAATTCGATAAAAAATATACTTCAGCAGTCTGAGCTGCCGAGGCTGGTGATTCATGTCTGGGGTGCTGCTGGCCAGGCAGACAAGGCTGGGTACTCGTGTGCCCCCAGCCTGGGGGGGAGCTGTCCGTCCAGCCTGCCCCTGGGGATCCGCTGTGTCAGGGGCAGGCAAGTGGGACAGCAGGCCTGCTGGCGAGGCCGAGGCAGGGGGCGTTTTTCCGTGGAAGCGTGGTGGGAACCCTGTGGTGCAGGGTAGGACTGGACGGTGGGAAGCCTTGTAGGGCTGGAGGCAGCAGCGCGGCTGGTGTGACAAGGGGGCTGTTCGCCTGCGACATGAGGGAGGCAGGGTGCGAGGAGCACGTTAGAGGTACCCGCACCGTGCAGGATGCCCGCGTTTGCTCCCTGCCGGTGTCCGGGAGAGACAGGGCTGAGGAGCTGCCCGATTGCCCCGCCTCGGAGGGTCGCGGTGATGCCGGTGGCGAAGGGAGAGGGTGCTGGGACGAGAGGAGTCTTTGAAGCTTTTCTCCTGCCCACCTCCCCTGCCCGCAAAGCGGTCGGGCTCCGGTGCCAGCCCCGTGTGCGCCGGTCGCCGGCGGCCCGGCCGAGCCTCGCAGACCCCCGCCGGGTTCGGGGCCGGGCCGCGGCGTGGGGCCCTTCGGGAGGCCGTTCTGGGGCGGGAGCAGCTCCTTTCCGAGCCGCCCGTGCGTGACAAAGGCGGCGGGGCCGGCGCGNCCGCCGGAGCCCCCGGGAGGCGGCGGCCGGGGGAGGGTCCTGCGGGGTGGGAGGGGGCGGCAGCCGGGCTGAGCTCGCCGCGCCCCCGCCGCACGCAGGCCCCGCTCCAGGGCTTCTCCTCGGCGCTTCTCCGCAGGGCGCCCCGTCCCGGCGGCCGGCTCCGCGGGGGCTGCCCCCGCAGCCCACCATGACCGGCCCGAGGCTGGCCCTCGCCGCCGCGCTCCTCTGCAGCTGCACCTCGCCGGTGGCCGACGCCAACTCCTGGTGGTAAGTGAGGGCAGCCGGCGGCGCCTTTGTCCGCCGCGGGCCGGGGAGCGGGCACCGGGGAGCGGGGAGCGGGAGCGGGACCGTCCGGGGCCGGGCGGCAGCTCCTGCCCCGCGCCCTCCGCGGGAGCAGCTCCCCTGCCTGCCGGGCTTCTTTCGCAGCACCTCGCCCCTCTGCAGGTTCCCCCCTCCCGCTGTCCCTGCCCAGTTTCGGGGGTGGTGGGACGCAGCCCCTCTCCTCGCCCCTCTCCTCCAGGCATTTCTGGGCTCCTTTTGTACGGGCTCGCTGAAATGCCGTCCGGGCTGTAGGATGTGGGGAATGTGTAGGGAGTGGATGGGTAAGGTTTCCTACCCGCTGCCAAAAGCCCCGGGAGCAGCCGCGGAGCCCCTTCCCCCGAAGAGCGGAAAATAGCCTGGCTCAAAGGCAGGCATCGCTCGCTGGCGCTGTGTGAAATAGCTGCTCGCTTTCTTCGGCAGGGAAAGTGCTGAGCTTTCCCTCTGCCCCCTCCCCATCCCCGTGTCCTCTGTGTTTAAACTCGGGTTACAAACGAACAGTGTTGCTCCTGCTAGAGCCCTGGAAAAGGCTCGCATCTGGCAGAGCCGCGGAGGGAGGCAGCTGACATGAGAAATGCGCCCGGGCTCCCGGAGCGGGGCTGGGCCGGGCCGGGCTGCCGGGGAGAGGTGTCGGGCGCTTCGCGGAGGGGGCCTCTCCCTCCAGACTCCCCGGGATGTTTTTCTCATCGCAGGTCCTTGGCCATGAACCCCATCCAGAGGCCTGAGATGTACATCATCGGCGCGCAGCCGGTGTGCAGCCAGCTGCCGGGGCTGTCCCCCGGGCAGCGCAAGCTGTGCCAGCTCTACCAGGAGCACATGGTGTTCATCGGGGAGGGCGCCCGCAGCGCCATCAAGGAGTGCCAGTACCAGTTTCGGCAGCGGCGGTGGAACTGCAGCACGGTGGACAACACTTCCGTCTTCGGGAGGGTCATGAAAATAGGTAGGAGCGCCGGGAGGTACAGCAGTACACCCAGCAGTACACCCAGCACTACAGGCTGTCCCTCTGCGCCGCTGTCCCGTCCTGCAAGCACACCCGCAGCAGCGATGAGCCCCCTTAGCTCGGCTCCTAGAGCTGCTTTTATTTAGGTTTCCCGTTGAAAATCGTGATTCCCTGGTGCCGGGTGCTGCCCGTGCCTGGCTGGTGGCACCGATGCGCCTCGGCCGCAGCAGGAGCCAGCTGGGGCGAGGGGGACACGGTTTCTTGCGGGGGGAGCACGGGAAGGTCAGGGAAAGGGGGGCTGCCCCTGTTTGCTGTGCTTCTTTAAAGGTGATGGGGGAAGAAGCTGGAGGCAGAACCAGCGGCCCCGTGTTATCGTTCCCAGCATCTCGGACAGGGAATGCAGCCCTGAGATGTGGGAAATATGGAATCTCCCGGCATGGAAATTCCCCCACTTCACCGTGCTGCCACTTTCTGTGTAAACGTAAGAGATTTTTATAATTCCTGCCCTGCTGGCCCTAAGAGGCACATTGACAGGCCATTGCTGCACTTGAATTGAGGTGTGACCCAGCTACATTGTCCCAGCTCCTTTTGAAATGCAGTCATCTGATGGCATGAAACTGAGAAATCCGGGCTCGGTTTGATATGTCCGACAGCCAGGCCAATAAAGAAAAGGTGTTAAAGCAGCCACACACACACACACACACACACTCACTCACTCTCCACAACCCCCGTCTGAAGGTTTTGTTTCCCACCCACAAAGCCAATCATTTACACTGAAGAATCAGAACTATTTGTCGGTTGTGAGCTCGAGGGGTGGAAAAAGACCTTCAGCTCCTGTACCCCCAGTACTGCTTGCACTGGTTTTGGCTTCACTCTCAAAGAAACTGCAAAGGCAGCAGGACACCAGGAGATGCTTCTTTAATACCTCTGGGGCATTTAGGTGATAGGGCACAAAGTCCTGTGATCTCCCCTGTTTGATCCTGAAATTCGTGAGTCATCCCGGAGAATTCTAGGGAGATTTCTGCACGTGTTACTCACTCTTGCAGAATTCCTAATTCAGCCCACCAGAGCTGTTCTAACTCCTCCCGTTCTGCCCAGCTCGTACCCCAACAGTTCTCTGGGGTGCTCCCCTGGGAAATGCTGTTTCCTGACACTTACTTCCAGTTCCTGTCACACATCCAAGGCATCTGTGCATCCTTGATCTCTCACTTTCTGATAGGAAGGGTGGTGGCCAGATGGGGCTGCATGTGATCCCAGATTGCTAAAACTTGTGCTTTGGGGGATGAAAACTGAAATTTCATCCGCCAAAGGACAGAAAATACACTTCGGTGTCTCCTTTCTGATGTCACTCCCTCACGTGTAACTTGTAAAGAATGGTGTAAATTTCAAATCCCCAAAGAAATACTTGTGACTCCACAAGGATGCAATAACATGGGATTCTCCCCTTCTGGAGCAATCCTCATTCTCCAGTAGCTTCCTGCAGCTCTGGGTTAGTCAGGTGAGAGGGTCCACACGTGAAGAGAAGTGAGGGTGAGCTAAGAGAGCAAAGATCAGAGCTGAAGGATGAAAAGCTGTCAGGAGAAATCAGAATGTGTAGAGGAAGAAGTAACTGGAGTGGACAGTGGAGGTGGGAGGATTTCTCCTCTCTAAGATGAATTTGATCCTCTAAGTTTAGATTGGGAGTAGATTTCTTTGTGTTTTGGTAAAGGCAGAAGTGTCATGGGTGTGTGGTGGGTATGGCCACTGCTCCTGCTCCTGTGTGTGTGTGTGTATGTGTGTGTGTTTGCTTGTTGAGCCCTGCTGTATCTGTGGTAGGAATCTGCTGATGGCAGTGTCTGTGAGGTGACTGCCTGCAGTTGCCCACCCTTTGAAAACCTATCCCAACAGAGTTTGGAGCCATTCTCTGGTCAGTTAGAACACGTTCTGATATTTGTACTCCAGCACCAGACTGCCCAAAAGAAAAATGTCACCAAAGGTGTCCTGGGGTATTCGGGGATGTTTGGTGATTCATGGCTGTGTCAGTGATAAGCTGCTGTGGAGGGAGATGTTGCCTCTCCTCTTTCATGGCTTCACCTTCCCCACTTTTACATTTCCCTACTTTGTAATGAGTCATTGCTTATCATTTCTGCAAATATATTGCGCACACTGGGGAAGAAGACAAAGCCTTTCCGTCCCTTAGGTTATGCCAGGTATAAAGTCATTCTTGCCTGGGTCTGTACTGTGTGTCTGTTTTCAACCTCTGAGCCCCAAATCTGGAGCACAGCCCTTTTTCTGTACTCTGTGCCAATGGCACGAGAAAGGTCTGGAGACCAGAATATCTGCACAGACATGCCAGATTGTTGTGGAGAGGGAGGGGAAGGGAGATAAGAAGGACCCAGAAGGTGCATAGTGTGCCAACAGCCCTCGCTGCCCACCCACCGATGCGAGCATGGCATTTATTACGTGATTACATGATTTCTGGAGCTGCACTGCATTGTAACAGGGGAGGAGAGCCTGGCTTGGCCAAAGCCTGGAGATCAGTGTGAGTGCGCTCACTCAGAAACCTGGAAGATCAGTTTCCTTTCCCCTTCACAGGACTTGACTCGGCTCAGGAACAGGAGAGCTGGTCGGTCTGTGTTTAATCATTACACCTTCATTTTGTGCTTTCCATGGCATTGAGGCAGTCCAGTGACAGAGCTTTTGAGGGGCACCCATAGCACTGAAGCAGGCTGCTTTGGAGCTCTGTTTTCTCTGTTTGTGTTGTTATGAGACTTGCTCTTAGCTTTTAAATGTGGTTTATTCAATAACAATATCAAATGATATAAAATTATCCTTCCGAAGTTGCTTCCTGTTGCGTCAATACAGATTTTAGGCTGCACATGTGTGTGTATATATAGCTCTATACTTTATATACAGACACATTCCTTACTGCTACATTTATGAGGGGGAGAGGACAGAGCACCCCAAAAGGTCATGTTAGAATTTCTTCAGGGGAGGAGGGAACATATCTCCTCCAGAGGAATCCTAAATGCAAGGCTGGGGTTTCCAGGTTGGTCCAGTCATTTCTGGAGCCAAAGATCTTATCTCCTCTGCCTTTTCAAATGCTAAAAGGGGAAAAAAAAACCCACAGTCATAAAAGCAGAGAACAAAGAGAATTTTTTTTCCTTGTTTTTCTTCGAGATCGGCAAACTTTGGGCTAATGCTTTTAAAACAACGAATTGAAACGAAAACTTTTCCATTAAAAAAACTTCAAGCGACACACTTTTGTGACGGACTCCTCAACAGAGAGTCCGCTCCTCACCCATTTCCTTCTCGAGCAGCTGCGGAGAGGCGAGCCCTGGAGCTGAGCCCCGCCTGGGCGCTGCCCGAGCCGCAGCCCCGGCGGTGTCCGGGAACGGTGGAGCCCCGGG
>VXBU01010439.1:522330-540504 GCA_013400315.1 Bombycilla garrulus | reverse complement strand
CCCATCCCCGGCGGTGCCCCCGGATCATCCCATCCCCGGCGGTGCCCCCGGATCATCCCATCCCCGGCGGTGCCCCCGGATCATCCCATCCCCGGTGGTGCCCCGGAGCGGCCGCGGCTCCCGGCGGGCGGGCACAGGAGGGCAGCAGAGCTCCGCCGAGCTCCCCGCCGCGGGCACAGCTCCCGGGGCCCGCAGCGGTGTGAGAGAGGCCAGAACAGATCCGGGGAAAACACCCGGTGCTTTGAGACGGCAGCACGGAGGTGCGGGACTGGGATGAGCTTTGAGAGTTCGAGCAAAAACCCAAATACTTTTCCAAGTGTTTGCTTTGCGGGCAGCAAGCGAGGGTAAAAAAAATACTTCACCCTGCTGTGATTTATTCCCCACCCCCATCCTCAGCAGCCTGAACAACTCGAACAGATGCAGGGGCTGCACACTGAGCTGTGCTTCTACATCTGACAGGTGGAGACGGTTAAAATATGGACAGTAAAATTGTAAATCCCAGTGTCTTTTCAGGGATCTCAGTCGGGCGGTAAGGATGCTAAGCACCTGGAGTCATGCAGGCTCTGCTGCACGAGCTGTCACAGTGAGAGGTCCTTCCCGTGTATTTTAATCTCTACAGACAGGGAAGTGCTGTCCTTAAAAGGATGACTGGTGTGTCCTCAGGGCTCTCTCCATACAGGTAGGGGCAAAATTGTACACTGGACTGTTACCTTAAAAGACCCATGACGTGCAAAACAAGCTAGATGAGTAAAAGCTCGATTTTGGTTACTGAAGAATTACCCTAACTCCCTTAAGGGCCAATCTCATCTGAGCTGCCCTAACTAGGAGTCTCTATCTCTTGGACCAGGGAGGTTTGGTGAGCACAGTTCTCTTCTAGTGATCTGCGAGTAAGGACCTGCCTTCTCTGTTATGTGTCCTGTAGCATTTTATCAGCTGGGTTCCAGAGCAGAAACCCTTAGTGTTCATCTCTCATTTAGGTGAGGTAAAAAATCCAAAGTTGTTCTGCGAAGTGGATGCCATTTACAGCCTTGCCTTTGTCTTGGGTCATTACCACTAAGCTGGTGATAAGCTGCTATTAATTAGGGATTGTCAGCACGTGCAAATTGGAACAAGAGCTCACCAAATGTGTCAGCTCAGCCCTGCTGAGGGAGCTGGCACTGAGAGCCTCCGAACTGGTGATAAACTATTCTTTGAGGATCTGCCCTTTGAAGTCGTCAAAATTTGCCTGAGAGAGCATCTTGCTGGGGTTTGGTGTGAGCAGCCCTTCACAATTAGATTGCTTATTCTAATGAAGCTTTGGCAGTTGTTCTCTTTATCACCTGCAGGTTTGGTGATGAGCACAATGGCTCCGAAGGTGTCGGTTCAGCTATTTATCAGACGTGTGGTGAGAGTGCAGGTGTGGATTGCCTCCTCTGCAGACACTCAGCACGCTGGTGCTCGGCCTCATGCAGGGCTCTGGCTGTGCTGGTGCCCCGGTCACACTGGGCTGAATCCCTGCCAGGAATACCGAGCTGGAGACCTGATCCAGCTGCTTGGCTCAGCTGCGTAGGGCATGCATGCCAAGCAGGGCAGTCCCTAGCAAGCCTGCTAATGGAAAGTCTTTTCATTTATTATGGTCTACATGGGAGTTTTACTTCTTCCAGCGCTGTGGTTCTGCAGGCAGTAGAAGAGCCCCTGCCTTGATGTTGCAGTGTAAAAATGAGTTTCCTTCACCTTGTCTACAAATAATTTTCGGCTGTCTTTACATAAACTAAAATAAGTTCAGTGGAGCCCATAAAGACTGTCCCAAATTAATGAAAGCCATTCCAGAGAGGAAACTGGCTTAACCAGGGTACTCCTTTTGCACAGACCCAGCCTCGTTATTTGTTCTTAATGATTATTGGCAAATGTAGTGGCTAAGTCAACGGCTGTTTTCTCAGCAAGTGAACAACCCTCCTGCTGGCTGAGAGTTTCCTCCAGGTTAGAATGGAAGGATAAGTGAAGAGAACAGAGGATGAGCAGTCCCTGCTCTGGAGTTGGTATCCAGAACGAGATGGAGCCCTTGCACTTGGCCACCACATTCTCTAGTTCCAGTAAATTCTGTGCCCCTCCTCAGTGCACACTGTGGAGCCCATTTGTGTGCTCCTGGCCATGTGTGGCACACAAAATGAGATTTAATTTGCATAATTTAATTTGATGCCTTAAGTTTTAGCTTTTATATTTTTCACATTCTGTGCTGGTTCAGTGTGTAGTTCTGGCCAGCTCACTCCTGGCTGGTGAGCTCTCTTCACAGAGTAGAGAGACAAAACAATTCCTTTCTAGCTGGGCACCAAGGACAAATTTTAGGCACAAGAGTGGAAACAACAGTGAAGGAAGAGAGGGAACAAGGAGGATGGAGCTTCATCACCTGGAGCTGTAATTGGACAATTAACTCCAATCTGCTGATGAACCAAAACCTATCAAAGTGTGAGGCCTGGTGCCCGGCGGCCATTTTGTGCCCATTTGTGGGTTTGACTTGGGTGTAGGCCCAAGGGGTTCCTGCACTGCCCAAGATGGGTCCTTCCAACAAATACCTTTTTATCCTTTTGCTCCCTCTACCCTCTGTTCTAAGTCAACCTTTCTAAGCATCAAATTTAATTCAATTTGCTGAGCTAATTGGGTTAATTTGCTGTCGCCCCTCTCTCCCAGGCAGCCGCGAGACCGCCTTCACGTACGCGGTGAGCGCGGCGGGCGTGGTGAACGCCATCAGCCGCGCGTGCCGTGAGGGAGAGCTGTCCTCGTGTGGCTGCAGCCGCACCGCCCGGCCCAAGGACCTGCCCCGGGACTGGCTGTGGGGCGGCTGCGGGGACAACGTGGAGTACGGCTACCGCTTCGCCAAGGAGTTCGTGGACGCCAAGGAGAGGGAGAAGAACTACGTGAGGGGCTCGGAGGAGCAGGCTCGCATGCTGATGAACCTGCAGAACAACGAGGCCGGCCGCAGGGTAAGAGGAGTGCTGGCCTTTGCCTTTGCCTTTGCCTCACAGGGAGAGGCAGAAGGCTGGGGGTGGCTGGAGATGAAGTTCCTCGGAGGTTTGATGGGGGATAATCCGGTGATACCCCAGTAAAAGCGTGCAGTCACATTTTCTGCATTTTTGTGACTATTAGATGCTACTGACAGTATTCCAGTTTTAATGTCAGGCTTCCATTGCCAGCAAAAGCCAGTGAGTTTTTTACTGTATACATATATTTATTATATGTAAATGTCTGCACACATACGCAGATATTTAAGCCCTTTCCAAATAAACTAGGTGCTGTTACAGCCCATTTTTAAGGTTTATGTCTAAGAAATCAGCTTCCCAGAGCTCTGAGGGTGACAGGCTGGTGGTGAAGAGAAGAACCTTTTGGCGTGTAGAGTTGTCTTCTGCTGCCAGCGTTTAGATTTTTGGGAATAGCAGGCCAGGAGCCTGGCTGTCTCTGAAAGCCAGGCCTTGCTCAGTCACCTTGGTACTGGGCACAATAAATAGTTTGCATTTAGGTGACAAACATTTTCTGAGAAGATTCACAGTTTTGATCTGAGGACCCCTAGGGATGGAGAATCATTACTTCCCTTTGTAGTGTGATACCAGCATTAATCACTGTTCCAGCTCTGAAGCAAATGATAATTTGAATTTACCTGGCACCGGTTTACAGTCAGTTATTTTTCTGACTTGTACAGCTAAATCCAAAACCCTCTTATTAATCAGGATTTCCTTGGCATACAAGTATTTATCTACTGTAATTTATTCACCATTCTTTCTTGACACACTAGATTGAGCACTGAAGACTCTCAGAGGTTCTCATCAGCCATCAAATCATTCTCCTGTCACTTTGGTGTACCCTTTCCAGTTTTCCCATACCCTTTTTGTATGCATTCAGTGTATGCACTTTTGCTTTTCACACAATTCCTCTGTCTGTGATTAATAGCCTGGAAGGTGTAGCATCATTCATATGCAGTGCAGCTGTGTAATCCTGCCTCTTTCCAAAAGTAGAACAGGAATACTAACTTGAACATTTGTGCGTTTTCCCCAGGGTGTTTTAAATTTTTATCATTCTTCCCTAGAAGTAAGCTTTTCAAAGGTTAATTTTATTTCTAATTCATGTTAAAAAATCCCATTAAGTGTACTGAGTCTTGCTCTTCTGCACATTCCTAACTAATATCCTTAGCTTCTTTATCAATTTTCTGCCCTTTCTTTCTTCTAATTGTTTCTGAATTATCTTCCCCTTTCCCTTGGATGTCTGTCTTTTCTGCATTTAATTTCAGCTTCATTTTGACACCAAAGACGATTTGTTCAATTTTTTTTTGGTTGTGAAATCAATGTGTCAGGTTGAAACATTGCAAGTACTTCATGGTTCTTTTGCAAAATCAAATTGGGGTAAATTTGCAGTAGATGAAAAATTGGAGTTGAAAGCTGTATAACTCACTGAGTTTTGGTTTGGGATTGGGTTTTTTTAATTGGCTTGGATGGGCAGGGGCTCTGCATTTGCTTAGAAATAGGAGGTGTGTGGTGGAGAAGTAGCCTGAATGTGACATTCTTTTCTGCATTTCTTGCTTTGAACATCCTCCATATCTGGAGCATGAACTTGGATTACTACAAATAAATGCTGTAAATTTATTTTAATAAATCCTGCCTAAAGCAAGGGGTGAACATGAGACTCCAACAGCCTTGAGGGGTCCAGAGACAGAGTGTGGCCCCTAGCCTGAGGTGCCAGGTGAACTGCAGTAACATAGATTAAATGAACACAAGACAATTTAGATTAGATTAAATTAAAGGGAGGTACAAACCAGTGTGTAATTAAGCTTGTGGATTAAAAAAAAATGAACAAAACCAGCTCTGATAAATAAGGGAGCTGGTTAATAAGCTCAGCTGAGGAGCTGGATGTGGAGGAGGTCTGGAACTTTTTCAAGTGAAAGATGCTAAAGCCATTACAACTCTGCATGCCAGCAAGAGAAAAAAGGTTGTAGGAAGACTATGCAGACCTCACTGAATGAATAACTGCCACAGGGAAGCTGTGAGGAATAGACCAAGAGCCTACTAAGAATGGTGGAAAAAAAAAAGACAGCAAATAAATAATGAAAAGCTCTGTCTTAGAGGTCAGGAAATTTAAAGAGGAGGTGAGAACAGGAAAAATCATGCTAAGTCAGACCTTGCAAAGGCTAATAAAATAAACAGCAGAAGTTTTTTAAACTTTGCAAATTGGAGGAGGTTGGAAGAAATTAGACAGCCAATGAGGATGGAGCTGAGTCTACTGGCAGAGAAGTTTTGGTACCCAAAGTGAGTGAGTGCTTTGCTTGGAGCTTCGAGTTGGAGTGGGGGGCACTGGATATCTCAGAGGAAAATAGGAAACAATTTGAGAACACTTTTTCATCAAAGGTTGATCACACAACCATTTAGAACATCACTGATTTTCTAAAAGCAGACTAGATCTGATAGGTCTCATTTATGTGAACCTCTGTGAAACATTTGAAGTATTTCCCCCATGGGAAATTCTTTTTAAACTGGGAAATGTAATGAAAATTGCAGTAGCTGTGAGATGGACAAGAAACTGGTTCAAGGAAAGACGTCAGTAAGTTGTGTGAAAGAATGTAGCTTGATTTTAATGGAGCTGGATTAGCAGAGCTCATCAAGGCCTTGCCTTTAGGATTTTTGTTTCTCAGCCTCAACACAAGCGCTGGGAATGGGCTGATGAATTTTGCTGTTGATGTGGCAGTTATTATGGCTACAGAGGAGAATCTGAATTCTGTACAGCAGCTAATGACACTCAGCAAAACAACATTAAGACCATCACTTGAAATTTGCATGAAATCCATCTTTAGTCAGTAGGAAAAGAGTAGGAAAGAATTGGTTGTGGCAGTCGGCCGCAAATGACTGCAGATGTAATGTGGCTTGGAAGGTGGTAAATATCCTGTAACACACTAGACATAAGTCTTTTTATACAGCATGGGGGAATACTAATGCCATTGTATTAAGCTCTCGTGAGGCCCCAAAGTATTGTGTGTTCTCATATTCCCAAGTAAAATGACCTCAGACTAGAAAAGGCTTGTTAGGGCTGACCCAAGGGATAGGAATCTTTTCTTAAGAAAGTGTGCTAGAGGAGCTTGCCATATTTAGCCTAGTAAAGTGAAAGTGGAGAGAGGATATGGCTGATGTCTGTGTTTGTGGGAGAAATATTAGGGAAGGAAAAGTACTTTTTAAGCAAAAGGCCAATTTGGCACAATAGCAAATGGGCATAAAGTAAATACATACAGGCTGGAAATCAGAAAAAGATATTTTATTGTTGGAATGGCAATCAGAGTAACGGTGGCTGAAAACCTAATTGCTTTTTAAAGGGCATCCTCTGTCTTTAGGGAAAATGTTACTTGAAGCACTGCCTACAGTAGCAAGAGATCATACTTAATAACCCAGGACGTCCTGTCTAGTCCTGCATTCCTAAACCTCTGAGATACTGGTTTTGTAAGTAGGAAGGTGCATTTGTACCTCCTCATCCCCAGAAGTTTATGCTGGAAGAAAGGGCTGCTGGAGACCCAGCAGTGAGCATGCAGGGTGACCACCAGCTGCCATCCCACTGCAGCTTTGCCCTGCTCTCACAGCCAGGATTTCTGCTGAAACCTTCTGATTCACAGCCAGATTTTTGGCATGGCCCTTCACTCAGTTTCCTATGAGTGAGAAAGTTCTCCTCGAATCCTGAGGAGCTCTGCTGGCAGCAGAGAGGATTGTCCTTTTCTCTCCGTGGTTCTCAGAAGGAGCTGGGGGGGGACAGGAGGGAATCAGAGCTCTTTTATCTTCCGGGCACTCTGACCCCATCACCCCTTCACTCCACATCGTAGTCCTTGTGGTGGTGCCTTCTGGCTTTATTGCTCTTGTTTGTTTGTCTTTGGCTGTTATCTCAATGTGTGCTTTCCTTCCATCTGTCTGTTCCTCCAATTGGTCTCCATTAGCCTCTGTTATTGCCCCCTCCCTTATCTGTCGCTCTGTCTGGCAGGCTGTGGCACTCAGTCCTCCCAGTGTTTACCCAGCCAGCATATGGCAGCCCTCAGTCATCAGTCACTCCAGCCACTGCCAGAAGGGCCTGGAAGGGGGTCTGGCTAATTGACCACATAGGAATTGCCCATTAATTCTCTTCCTGTTCCCATTCCTGCACAAAAAGAATTGGAAGAGAACTTGGGCTTATGGGAAGAGGCTTGAAGCCCTTCCATTAGAGGCATTTTCAACCTGTTTAAGTGGCACGGCCATCGATCAGATCCTGCCCTCAGAACTGCATGTGGGGTCTGTTATTCTTTACCTTGACCCGAGCCTGGTCGGAGAGGAATTCTCCAATTTCCTCTGCTTTCTCCTCATCTGGGCAGTGGAGGGGGAGAGTGGGAGAGTCATTTAGCAGCTGAAGCTGTGGCTGGCTGCACAGCACATGGGTGGTGGCAGCTGTGGGGGGCTGGGTGGCACCATGCTCACCTGTGATCACTGGTAGCGCTCGCCTTCCCCAGAGCAGCCACTGCCCACATGGGCCAGATGTTTTGAGCATCAGTTGCCTAAAGCCAAGTCAGAGTGAACTCATTCCCATGACATTAACTGAGGGGGATTGGGTTGCAGTGTTTTTCTAAAGGAACAAAGCCCAGGATTAGGAAGAATCATAATACTTTATAAAAACACATGCAAGGGCAAGGGAGGCATGAGTGGCCTGGGATTTGACAGAACCATAACCAAAAAGTGCTAACACAGGCTTATAACAAGCAGGCTGGCAGTGCAGTGAGGATATAGTAAGTGTCTGGTGCTCAGGAAATTCAGCTGTAGCCTGTCTGGTCCTAGTACAGCAGGAATCCTTAAGTAACAGTGTGGTTGGTCCTCTGCAGCTGTAGTTTGATCCAAGGCAAGTGCTTAACTCCCAGCTTGTAGCTGTTACATTGCACCATGAGGGATTGCCTTGGTAAGCTGAGCTCTGAGGAGCAGAACTAAAGCTTTTCTGTTTTAAGGACTCACTCCACTGATTTTCTCAGGAGCTGCAATGGCCTCCATGTGATTTAGCCATTAAGCCAAATTGAATCTTCACTAGCTGTCAAAAGCACTAGACATTAGCTAGGCAAGGAACAACCAGTTGTTGCAGGAGAACTCTGACCTCTCCCTGCTGGTCCAGAACGTTGGTGTAGGCAGAAGGTTTTGCTTGCAGTATGCTCAATTGCCTTAATCACCTTGGCACTGAAAGCAGAGAGCTGGGAAGCTTTCTTCTGTGTCAGGGAGTGAGGCAAAAAAGAAACCTCTGTGTCTGGCTGCTTTTTTCCATCAGAAAACCTGGCTGGAAGACACATCGCCATCTCTCTCAGAGCACTCTGTTTTGTTCTCGTGTTCCTTGCTCTCCCCCACTGGATACAGCTGGTGGCAATTCTGCAGCTGATGCCAAACATCTCTGCTTGGCATGCAGGATCTGGCAGAGGCACCGCAGGATGCAGGATGGTCTTGGGAGAGCAGATGTGAGCCTGATGGTGAGAGGATGAGGAGCCAAGGGCTGGGGGGTCGAGCTGCTGTAACACAGAGTAGCTCTGATGGTGAGGGGATGCCCAGCTCTTGCTTGGCAAGCTCTGTCAGTGCCTGAGAGCTGACAGGAGCTCACGTGGCATTGCACTTTTGTACCTCTCTCTGAAATGAACGGGGAGAACAAACCCAACCTGCATTTCAGTTTGCTTTCCTTGGTTTTTATTTCTGGATATCTTTCTTGCCTCCCAGCTAGTGTGGGGAGGAGGAGAGTAAACCCTCACATCCTGTGCTCGCTCTGACGAGGGTTTTACACTCTGAGTTTTCAAGATTCTTTGCTGACTTGGACGCTGGATTTCCAGGAGAATGCTGCATCTGCAGCCCCTGCAGGCTCCTGAAAATGTAGCTGGGAGTGTCTGGGAAAAGCCAGCATGGGAAGCCTGTGTGTGCTGTTGAAATCCTGGCTGTTCTGCCTGGCCACAGCCCTGCTGGCCGAGGGAGCCGGGCACGAGATGGCGCAGGAACGCTGCGAGGGCTCCCAGCCCAGCCCCGCACCTCCAGCTGCCTTCCAGGGAGATGTGTCTGTGCACCACCACCCCTGCCTGCCTCTCTCTGGACACCGCCCCTGGACCAGCTCCTCTCGGGGGAGATGAAGGGAAAGGGTGTGGGTCCGTGGATTGATTTCCAAAGGATGCAGATGTGTCCCCGTAACGGCAGCGTGGGTTCCTGGTGCGGGTGGTAGGAAATGGGCTGGCGTTCCCTTTCTGCAGCACTGAGTGGGGAAAACATGCCACACCGTGGTGCTGGGGAATTTCCAGAGTCCACGCAAAGAGGGCTCCTTCTCTTTTCCTCCTGCTCTTGACCCTGCTGTCAAGCCAGAAATCTGCCAGAGGGAAAGAAGGTGGGGTGAGAAAGTGGTGTTCACAGGCAGTGTGACCAGAAATAGAAATATTTAGGGAACAGGAGCACAGCAGTCGCAACAGGGGGAGGAGAAGACCTTTGTCTCCTCTGAAGGGCGAAACAACAGAGATTGCGGGATAATCAAAGCAGCTCTGAAAGCGCCACGAATTCATTGTAATTAAGCCAGCTGCCAGTGCAGCAGGAATAAGCACGGCTCTGCCTGACCGCGTTTCTCTCCCCACAGGCCGTGTACAAGCTGGCGGACGTGGCCTGCAAGTGCCACGGCGTGTCGGGCTCGTGCAGCCTCAAGACCTGCTGGCTGCAGCTGGCCGACTTCCGCAAGGTGGGCGACCTGCTCAAGGAGAAGTACGACAGCGCCGCGGCCATGCGCATCAGCCGCAAGGGCAAGCTGGAGCTGGTCAACAACCGCTTCAACATGCCCACCCAGGAGGACCTGGTCTACGTGGACCCCAGCCCGGACTATTGCCTGCGCAACGAGACCACGGGCTCGCTGGGCACGCAGGGCAGGCTGTGCAACAAGACCTCGGAGGGCATGGACGGCTGCGAGCTGATGTGCTGCGGCCGGGGCTACGACCAGTTCAAGAGCGTGCAGGTGGAGCGCTGCCACTGCAAGTTCCACTGGTGCTGTTATGTCAAGTGTAAAAAGTGCACAGAGATCGTTGACCAGTACGTCTGTAAATGAAAGGAGCCGCCAAAGCAACAAATCTATATTATATAAATCTATATAAATATATTTTATATTTGTATAAATAAACAGATGGTGATAATAATTAAAGAAGCTTATTTAAGAGACATTTTGGTTTTGAGATTTCCCCCATCAGGCCAGCTAATTTGGCATTCCTTCGGTCCTGTCCTTGGGTGCATCTCCCCTCGGGTGTTTCGGTCAGGGTGAAGAAGCTGAGGAGGTGCTGGCAAAGGTGCTATTTCATTACAGAAAGAAAGCCAGTCAGAAGAAGAGAAGTGGGTTCTTTCTTCTCTCTGATCAGTAAATCTCAGCATTCTGCAATAGTTACTGCACACTGGAAATTACAGCCAGCCATGGGTGAGTCCTGGTTATTCAGATTCCAAATCCTGCACTGGGAAATTCGGAACTGATTCTTGTTCCCTCTAAAGGGCTTTGTCACGTTAGAGGGAAGGTTAGCTAAGGCTACGAGGGTATGGCTTAAAATCCACAGTCTTGTAAACCATTCCTGGATGCTCCCCAGACCACAGTGGGGTAGAGGAAAGTTCACAGCCTGCTGTTGTGAGGAAGGAAGGTTCAACCTGTGGCTGACCAGTGCACAGCCTGGGAGTGCCCATGGAGCCAGCTCTTGGCTCTTCTGTACCGCCTGGGCCAGGGAAATCTGCCCTGCTCAAACCACATGGCTCTGTGTGTGAGGGATTTTTTTTTCTTTTTCCTTTAAATCCCATGCTGAAACTTCATTTTTCAGTAGAGAGGAAAAGCTGTCGGTGCCAGGGAAGTTTGCAGAGTATATTTTGTCAGCACTGCACACACACACGTGGCTGCACTGCTCATCCTGCTGCCGGTTCTCCTCTCTGAAGTGAATGCAGGTGGGCACCTTGTTCAGCTCTGTTAAATCCTCCTCACTGCCAGCCCAGTTGTACAGTTTCTCTTTCACCCCTCAATTCCATTCCTTTCCCTCTGTTGCTGGTGTATACGTGTGTTTTGTTTCATCCTTCTGGTGGGGTTCTTTTATTTTGCTGCTCTGTGTTTCAGAGGGCAGGGGCCGTGCTCTTCCCCAGCACAAGTTAACCACAGGAACGTTTGCTCCCAGAGTGTGGGTGTTTGTTCACCGTGGAAGTCTTCTCTGTGTTTTTCCTTGGTAATAAAAAGACTGCAATAAAGCTGTACCAGGGCAGAAGGCATTACCAAAGTCTGCTAATCAGTCTTACCACATTGGGATTTTAGTACAATCCAATTCATAAAGCAGGGAGCAAATGCCGTTTCTAGCACAAGACATTTCCTGTACCTCTCAGCATCTGCAGAGTTCGTTTGCAGTCAGAACAATCAAGAGAAGCCAGTTCCCAAAATATAAGGGTTTGCTAATATACATCCGCTTTGTTACTGAATTTGCAAGGGTGTTGGTTTTTTTTTCCCCTGCAAATTTTAAAATGCTCAAAATATGCCAATAAGCAATGAGCCAGTCATGAAGATTATTATTTTTATATTAAACCTCTGCTTCTTATAAAACATTGCAGTTTTACAGATTCCACCATTTCAACCACCAGAGAAGAATTTATATGTACCTTTCATACTTCAGATATTTGAGGACTCCAGAAAAGCACAAGGAAGAGAAATTATGCTTAATAATTAGGAGCTGTTGTTTTTTTAAACCAATGTGTCCAGTTTTTATTTTATTTTTTTTAATCCAACAGGCAATATATTTGCTGGCATCCCAGAATGCAGTTTTTTTGGAATATAAACAGTGGCCTAGATTTACTTTATTATATAAAATCCAAAGCCAGTGGTATTGTAATTCAAAGTAACGGAAATAGTTTTCCATGCATGGAAAAAATGTGAGTGCAGTGGCCTGATCCAACTCCCATTAAACTTCAGTGGGAGCTGGACTGAGCCCAAGATCGGATCAAATGTGTGAGCTATTCACTCCTGGGATACTCTGTTTCTAGCCCAGTAATAAAATTTGCTCTACCTTGGATACATCTGAAAAAGACCTTTCCTCCCACCACCCTCACCTCGTGTTCTTGTCCATCCCTATTGCATCAGTGCTTGAAGGTGTCAGCTCTGGGTGTATGACACCCTCAGGCATTGTTAACGTGTCTAATAGTTCAAAATTACTTCATCTGGCCTTTCTGATAAAGACCACACATTTTAGGGAGTCACAGCTCTCCCTGCGGTTTGGCACCACAATTAATTTTGTGGGTGTAAACAACTCTGGGAGCGGAAAAGTTGGCATTGTTAGGGCTGCTATTCATTTGGGTGTCCCTGGATATGTCCTTCTTTTTCCATCTAAAACGTTGTCTGGATGGAAAAAAAAAAAGATGTTTTTTGGCCTTTTGTCCCAGCGTTCCAGACCTCTGGCAGCCTGGTTGGAGCCAGCAGTTCCTACTGGACTGGGACCATGTAGCGATAGGAAAGAAGTGACCATTAGATTTCTTTCCTTCCCCCTTTTTTCCACAAGACCCAGGTTTCGGTATTTTAGATTTTCTGGGAATTTTGTATCCAAAAATTTGATCCCACTAAACTCTAGCTTCAAATGTAATTTCAATGGCACTTACACAGAAAAGAACCTCCATAGGGTGGTAGTAGGTATAAAATACAAACACTGCCAGATTGATACAAATCCAAAGGAAGTCAAAAAGAAAGCTACAGCAGAACTTCTGCTTTCCCATGGAAGTTAAAAAGTGGTAGATTTTAACTTGTGCTTTGATTCACAAAGTGATATAAAGGGGTGTGGGGCTGGGAGCTAAGCTTAATTCTGAGTTCTGTTAATAATCTGCTTTGTGATTTTCATCTAGTTACTTAATTTCTTTGCATTTTACATTTCAGCCTCCAGCCTCCTTCTGTATAAAATAAGGAGCAGGACACCTCCTTTTATGCAAAGATCTTTGAGAAATATGGCTGAAAAAAAGTTGAAGGCGTAGGTGCTCTGGTCCTTGACTCTGGCAGCCAGACAGCTGTACCCTCATTGTGTGAGGACACCGAGTTCAGCACAGAAGGCTCAGCAGCACCTTGCAGGGTCAGAGGTGGTTGCTGTGAGGTCTGGAAAGGCTGACCTGGAAACAGAGACTAGGTGGAATAAAAGGATGAAAGGGATTTGTTGAAAGGATCCAGCTTGGGCAGTGCAGGAACCCCTTGGGGCTGCACCCAAGTCAAACCCACAAATGGGCACAAAATGGATCCCAGTCATGAGGGCTCACACTTTGATAGGTTTGGGTCCATCAGCACATTGGAGTTCATTGTCCAATTCCAGCTCCAGCTGATGAAGCTCCATCCTCCTTGTTCCCTCTCTTCCTTCACTGTTGTTTACACTCTTGTGCCTAAAATTTGTCCTTGTTCTCAAGCTAGAAAGGAATTGTTTTGTCTCTCTACTCTGTGAAGAGAGCTCACCAGCCCTTCATATGAAGGCCAGAACTACACACTGAACCAGCACAAAATGTGAAAAATATAAAAGCTAAAACTGAAGGCATCAGCTGAGGGGCTCAGCAGGAGCCTTGGAGGGTCTGCAGCAGCAAAGCATTGCTCTGGCACAAAGCTGGAGGAAAGACTGTGGTACAACAGGGAGGTCAACTCAGGGCTCGTTTATTTATGGGTATGGAAGATCCTGCAGCTAAAGTAAGGCTTAGGGAGGTCAGCCTGGTTTCTGCCTGCTCAAACTCTGTTTGCAGTTTCATTTGGATAAGATACTCACACAGTAGACTATTATATACTGTGGGCTGGTAACTGGCTGCCACATTCCAACCCTGAAATCGCTGCACTTCAAGGCCGATAGAAATGGCCACCCTTAAGTCATGTAAAACTAAAATATTTTGGGCTTAAAGGCACTATGCAAATATACTGTTACTGCAAGTCAGTGAACATGGGCTCCTAAACGGAGCAGAACAGGATGCAAATCTGTCATCATTTTCCAGCTGGCAACTACTGCCTAAGTTAGAGTGGGAATGAATGAGGCCTCAGTGTGCTCTGCTACAAGGTAAGCTAAGCAATAGCTGATCCCTGAACAGAAACTTTCAGTTGATTTTAATCATGCTACAAAGAAGGTGGCAGGGTTGTGAGAAAAATTTAAATGAACCTTTTAACACTGCTGGACTTCAGGCCACTTGAATCATTTGGAGGATCCCATTCTTTGTCCCCAAAAAGTCTGTGCCTGCTCGGAGCTCAGTGCAGCAGAGCAGCTGCTGCCTTTTGCAATTCAGGAAGCAGCCACGTTGAATCCAGACATGCAGCACTGGTCTAATTTGCACTTTCTGTATGGACCAAAGTTTGTTCCCTCTGGACCTCAACAAAGCACGAATGAAGCAGATCTTGTTCAGTCATATGAAATCAAACATGCTGGAGTCTCTCTCTGCTCATTTGACCCCATCCAGGGAGAAGCCTAGTAGGTTTAAATTACACTGTGAGAGCAATTCCTCATCACCTGTGGCTACAGAAATATAGACAGTATTATCATCTGCTGACACAGCCACAGAACATCCCAAGGAGACCTTGGGAAATACCTTCCAGTGACTACAGGACATTTCTCAAGTGTCTGTCACAAGGCTTTTCCAGAATCACCTGCTTATATGGTCATTAACTTTCATTTAGCTTTTGTTTAACTACATTTGAGGTTAAATAGTTTCTAGCAGATACTCTGTGAAGCCAAGTTCACTGGAGGGCAGGCTGTGAAGGAGCTGTCACAGGACAGACACACAGCAGATGTGAATATAATATCAGATCCCCTTCTTCGCACAGGCAGACGCTGGCTTTGTCTAATCCCTGGGACACAGAGCTGCATCCCATCTCCGTGGTGCAGATGTGTATCCTGGCCATATTCCGACTCCCTGGCACCACACCCTGAGTGCAGAGGCTTGTGGATGCAGGGACTGTCGGGTGGGTAGCCTGTCCCAGCTCCAGCCTTTGGGACTGGGACACCTCCTGAGCACACCAGCTCTGGAGTCTAAATATAACCAGCTCAAAGATAAGCAAAGGTTCAATTTCTGTGCCCAACAGAACACATACCAGAAAGGACAAAAAGAATCGTGATCAGCAGTTGTAAATCCCCAGATAACAAAGAAATAATAAACACCCTATTATAATACAATGATCACAGTACGCTCATGTGCTCCATCCAGTCTTCTCCTGCAGGACCTGAACCTGTTACTATACTCTCTTGTTTCTTAGCTCTGTTTAAATGACAGTTGAAATCTATTTTTTTCTTTTAATTAGAATTCAAAAGGGTATGGCCTACATGATAGCATTTCCTTGAAGACAGAAAGAGAGAAAGGGGGAGCAAACAGGGTCAGGAGTTCTCCCTGTGACCAGTGATAAAATGCAGCAGGCATAAAAAGAACTATGAAATATTGCCCTGTGACACTCGAGTTGGACACCTGCCCCAAGTGCCACAGGTAGCTCTCCATGTTACCCACCCACCCAGCGCTGGCTCCGCTGCCCCCCCAGCTTCCAGCAGTTCCAGCTGTTGGGAATTGGTGGGTGCAGCAGGCACCAGGCTTCAGCAGTGCCTGAGTGTGTGCTGAGGGTCACTTGGTGATTTGGGAGGAGAGGAAGACTCTGGCAAGGAAAGAAATGCAAAGAGAGTGAGCAGGCTTTGCTGGAGGTGGCAGTGCCTCCCCCAGGCCCTTTCCCCATGGTGCTGTCACAGGGTGGCACCTGTCCTGGGCACTTCACAAGGGAGCTGCTCAGGTTTGTTTGCCAATGGAGATGAAGCAGTTTAAAGGCTTGCAGCAGTACCACACATCCTGAAAAAAAAAAATATAAAAAAAGGTCCAGGCTGTTCCTTACCCTAAGGCAGTTTTATTCTGAATCATCATCTGTCTTGTGGCTCTTCCTCAAGTGCCACATCGCTGCGTCAGCCCCTCACAAGACTCCCAGAACATCAAGATTATGCGGGACAGACAGGATGGGGCATTACCATGCAAGGACAACGCTGCCTTTCAGGGGCAAAAATGAAAAGATGTGGGGTAGAGCCAGTGTTGGAGCTAATTGTAAGCCTGTCTTGTCTACAGCCTCAAGGAACTGCACAAGTCCTTAACATCTTCTGGGCCTGAGCAAACTGGTCCACCGGTTTTTTGGAATGGCAGCTCTCTGCAATTCACTGTGATGATTCTGGCCAGTCTCCGTTTCATTTGCCACAGACAGATTTGTTTTCTCTTGCTAGGGAACAACAGAGTTAACCAGTAATGACCTGCCAACTCCACAAATCACAGGGCTGTGTATGTAGGACAAACACATTCTGAAGGAATTAAGGCGATGAACATTTTATTACTGCTACATTTTCTAGGAATCATCTGCAAATGCCCAGGCAGTACACAACTCTGTTTATGAAAATGTGTTTTGCTGTATTGCAGGACACAACTTTGCTCTTTGATTTCCGGGCTCTTGAACCAGAATAAACTACCCAGTTTCCTTTTATTTAATATTTATTGAATCAGTATTCCCATCTCATTTTCCCTCTTAATTGGCTGCATAGACATTAAGCTATGGTGACAGGAAATGACAGATGAAAATGACACACAGTTTTTACATATATTTTTCGTCAGTGAAGCTCAAAATATTTTTAAATCATTAGCGCCATTTTACAGAAGAAATCCTGAAAGACAGGGCAGGAAATACTTCATCTGACAGGCACGGGGTGGAGCTGGAGCAGCCACTGCAGCTGCTGCTCCCTGTGCTGCTGCCCAAAAGCTGTCAAAATACATTTTGATTGATGAGAGAAAACGTAAGTACGTGTAAGAGTGCAACTGTAATGTTTAGTAACCACCTTGCTCCCTTCACGATAACAAAAACTTTAATGAATGTGTGAGATGGGACATATTTTAAAGGAGACAATAGGGAATCGTAGTTTTATTAACAGAGTTTTAAGGAATGGGTAGGATGTATTTATTGTTTGTGGGTATTAGGGATCAAAACAACCCAAATATTAATTTATAGGGATAATTTTGCTTCCATTAACGATCTCATTCACACTCACTGGTTTGAGCTAAAATTTGTGGATGTGGAGACAAGTGTACTGATTGGAGTGTGGCTCAGCAAAGCACTAAAGTACACAGAGCCACACAAATTACAGATAGGCTCTCCAAATCACCCAGTTATTCTCTCTGGCAGTTGCCAAGATTGTCCTCTAACAGAGTACTGTTCCCTTCGTGTTTTGACTGTTGTCACTGTAAAACATGCAGGTGTTGGGTTTCCACCATTTTCCCCAAGGACACTATTTTGGGAGGTGAAATCTCCACGTCACACAGGTTTTCCTGCTGCTCAGGCAACACTTCCCATTCCTTAACAGGGCAAGTTCTTGTTCTCTTTGGTGTTCCCCCTCCGTGCCTCGACACCAGACACAGGCGCTTGGGCCCTGTCCCCCGAGCCAGGCTTCCCAGTTAATTCTCTCCTTTCACAAGGAGTAGCTGAGGGAGCTGGGGGCGTTCAGCCTGGAGTAAAGAGGCTCAGGGAGACCTCATGGCTCTCCGCAGCTCCCTGACAGGAGGGTGCAGCCAGGTAGGGCTCAGGTTCTTCTCCCAGGCAACAGCCACAGGATGAGAGCACAGAGTCTTAAAGTGCGCCAGCCAAAGGCTTAGGCTGGACATTAGGAAGAACAGATTGTTTACAGAAGATTTATCTTCTTTACAGAAGACGTATCTTCTTTACAGAAGGAGAAACGGGCTGCCCAGGGAGCCGGTGGAGTCCCCGTCCCTGGCAGTGTTTAAGGGAAGAGCGGACACGGCACTCGGCGCCCTGGCCCAGCTAACATTGTGGTGGCTGCCCACAGGCCGGAGCGCTATCTCTGAACTCTTCCCCCACCGATTCCATGACTCTGGTCCCGAGAGGGCGGGGGATGATCGCGGTCCCGGACCGTGCCGGGCCAAGGCGCGTCCTTCCGGCGGCGGGCGCGCAGCTGTGGCACCGCCTGGCTGGGACCGGACCGTGCCGTGCCAGGCCGTGTCGGGCCGTGCCATGTCGGGCCGTGTCAGGCCGTGCCGTGCCGTGCCGGGCCGTGCCGTGCCATGTCGGGCAGTGTCAGGCCGTGCCGGACCGTGCCGTGCCGTGCCGTGCCGTGCCGTGCCGTGCCGGGCCAGGCCGTGCCGTGCCGGGCTGGGACCGGACCAGACCGTGCCGGGCCAGGCC
>VXBU01010439.1:470152-522125 GCA_013400315.1 Bombycilla garrulus | reverse complement strand
GGGCGGGCGGAGCGGGGCCGGCGGTCAGCGGGGTCGCTCCGGGGCACGGCGGAGCTCCGCGAGCCGCCGGCTGCAGCAGGAGGAGGCTTGAGGCCAGCGGAGCGCTCTAAGTGGGTCAAGAGCACCGTAAGTGGGGTTGTTTATAGCCTTCCGTGCACTTGTTGCTCGTCAGGGCAGGGAAATCTGCTGCTGCGCCTGAAATCTTCTTACGGACGCAATAGAAATGATAATTCCTCCACTTGCACAGTGTGGGAACCTTTTTTTTTATGCCAGCAGAATGTTTTAAAGTGCATATATCTATAAACACCGCAGTTGCCAACAGTAGATAGCGTAATATAAATATTTGATATTAGGGTAACCACAGTTTGGATATTCTCAAGTGGCATCAGACAAAACTTTTTAAAAAGTTTAGTTGTTTTTTTTGTTTGTTTGTTAGGTTTATTTTTTTTTTTCCCCGAGAGAATCAGGTATTCATCTCGTTTGCTTGGGATGAACAACAAAGACGTTGAAACATATGGTAATCGACTGGAAGACAAAGAAGAGATGACAGCTGTTGTTCTTTGCTGGGGTTTTCAAGCAGTGTTAGTTTCTTTCTGTGTTTGTCTTAGCCTTACAAGTCAGTTGTGCCTTCAGTAGATGTGTGGGCATTTGTTTTGAGAAAACCATTAATATTAAATGATAAATTTTTCTTTTTGTCATACGGGCTTTGTTACTTTGTGTATGTAAACTATCATGCACTTGTCACACAGCAGAAAAGCTTTTAAATGTTACCCCTCGTTTAAAGAAACTTTTTGTTCTTCATGCAACCTTGAAGTTTTTCAGGCAGCTGATTTGTCTTGTGTATCACAACCATGTTGTGTAGTTTTAAAAACGGATTGAATTTTATGAAACTGGCCAGGCCCTCTGGGCAAACTCTTCTTGGCATAATCTGGTTTCAGGAGTTGATGTCTTAGAGTGTAATTTACACTGTTGTTTTAACTCCCTTGCTGTAGTCAGTGTCAGGGAGTATTGAGTTTCTGGCTCCATCCTGGCTCTGGTCTTCACAGGTCTGTTCTGGAAGTCAGTGAAGAGCTGTGTGCTGCACAGCACTCTCAGAACTGTTGTAAAAATCCTTGGATTTCAGAGGCTTTTTTGTAGTATTTCAGCATGGAGGTGCTTGTTTGCTGCAGAACCTTTTTGAGACTTCTTCAGATTTGTGGTAGCTGCTGTAACAGAGAAAAATATGTTTGTGATCAGCAAAAGTAGGCGTTGTGTCATGGAGTTATGGGTGCAGCACAGTCATGAAACATGGCCAATTCTCCTTATTATCTTTGGCTATGACCTAGCCTTGTTTATAGGAGAAAGGAAGTTGGTGTTTTGAGTTCTTTTTTTTTTTTTTTCTTTTCCTGTAGGGTTGCCAGCCAGTTGCACTTAAGAAGATTTCGTGCTGTGGTTCTTTCATTATAGAGATAACTTTATTAATAATGTGTGAACTTGATCTGTTCTGTGGCACTTGTACAAAGACTGTAAGGGTGTGTTAGCAGGCAACTTAAAAGGAAGGTGTTGTTGTGTTGGAAGTGTAAGATTAGTTGATAGAATACAGAAATTATTCCCCTGTGTGAGCTGACAACTAAATATGGTTGTGAATAAGGTTGTTGGCAGCTTTGCTGTGAAAGCCATGGAGGATAGTCGCTAGTGTGGAAAACTGAATCGGAGTTAAGTGATGGAGGAGCTAAAAGCTGCATCCCAGCCCAGGTTTTCAAAATGATGCTTTCTGAGCGTAAATCAGATATGAAAACATAACGTGGTGTGAAGGACAGGAGTGTATTTTTGGCATACTTCTTCAAGCAAAACCTTTCATGGTGAAAATTTCTCCAACGGACTCTTATATGTATATTCTCAAATACAGACTTAAAATGCCGTGGGTAGGGGAGCTTAAATTGTCTTGAAGAGACACGAGAGCCAGAGCCAAGGTGCTTTCCATCATCACCCCCTTGCCCCAGTCTTTGCCCTGATGGAGTTGGATCCGTGCTGTTGAGCTGTGGCACTGCTGCGAGTTTGGCAGGTGGCTGGTGAGCGGTGGTTGTGGCAATGTGGGTGAGATTCAGACTGGAAGCCTGACTCCTGGACACAGGATTAGCAGGCTGGGCTTTGGAAAGCCTGTGCTTGCTCTAGGCAAGTGTTTCTGTAGGTCTGTGATGAAGGAAAATTAATGGGAATTGGCGGGGCATGTAATGCCAGTGATTTGAATGCTTGGATCTCTGCTGTTATCTCATGTCTTCAGTTGCATGTTCAAGGAGCTGTGTCAAGCATTCATGTACGAAGGATACTCAGTATTGGGCACTAAAAATTTTGCGAGTTTTAGAGGTTTTGGATTGCATAACCATAATGTCCAAACACTGTGCAAAGCTACAAGGCTTGCTTTCATCAGTGGACGTGCTATTTGTGCATGAGGAAAATCTTGATAAGGGAACTTCTGGAGGTCCTTGGATTGTTATGCCATCAGCAATTCAAATCTTTGAACAGAAGTAGTTCTGAAATGGAAATAGCAGTTTTGAGTATTTATGATTTGAAAGTGTCTGTCTGAGTCATTCAGTGACTTTTCTGACAGACGGTGTTGGTAGATTTGCAAAGATGTTGCACAAGATAATGGTGGTGATTATGAAAAAGTATTTGGGACAATGTTAAAGGGGAGGACTATTATTTTAAAGTTTTGTTTTCTGATGGAACTTGTTTTAAATGCCTTGTCCTTTTACAGGACATTGTATTTCAGCTGGTTGTGCTTAACATGGTGACTGTCTGCCTCTGCTTTTTAAAGCACTGTTTGTCAAGACATGTTTAACAAAGAAACTGGTTTTCAGAAGCTAAGAATATGGAAACAAACAGTTCTGATTCTTCAGGAAACTGATTTCCAAAAACATTTTAAAGTTTCATTTGTTTATTTGAATATGCTCCTACTACTGGAACATTTGACTTTTGAAGTGGGATGCTGCGGATCAGTGTGTAAGCTAATAAGAAGCAGGAGGTGAGTTGTTTTCACACAGTTCCTGTTCCAGAGCTTTGAAGAGCACAACCTCCTGCCTTCTGTGTTGTGGAGTGAGACATGCAGACTTTCACCATCATGTAACTGTAAAGCTGAACTTGCCCAGTGATTACGTATATTTTCTGGGCAGTTTGTCTCAATGGTTTGACCTAACATCATAATCTTAGTCCCGTTTGATGATGAGCCTGAAGGTTCCCTTTCAGGACAGGGTGAGAGAGGTTCTGTTTGCAGAGGGCTGCTCACCACGTTGGGATGTGGTGATAAGCAGGCAGCCTCGCTCAGGAAAGGAGGTGCCACACAGCTGAGGCTGTTGCTGCTTGATTTGAGAACTAGCAAAGAACTTGAAGGGAGTTGGCAAAATTAAAGTGTTTAGAAATATGAAAAGCAGATACTATATGTCTGAATAGCATTTTGCTTTCTGATTTAACATGGTTACTCATGAATTCTGGAATTGCAAGTCTCTGCTGCCCTGTTGATGGAGGAGAGGTTCTCTCTTTCTGACCAGCGGGATTTTTGCACTTCTGTAAACTGCACGTGTGTCAGTGATTTTAGGACATCTCAGGACAGTCCTGTGGTTAAATTGACTGCAGAAAGGGCTCTTCAAATGTATAGGTGGATGTAAATTTCACAAGACACGTAATTGTTGGTGTAGAAGAATTTGCTGCATGGTTCAGATGGATTTCAATAGCTGTGAAAATGCAGTGGAGTCTGCTGGGATGTGCCAGCTGCTTGTAGCACTCTGAACAGGACTAATTAAGCCCTTGTGAGAACAGAAAATAGTCAGGCACTATTTACAGGAGGAAAGTGTTGGAACAGGCAGAGCTGTAATCATTGGCTCTGAGGTACCTTTCGGCAGCAGTAGGCAAGAGAGTAGGCAATTTACTTGCAGAATGGGCTGAAAGTCATATCTGAATACTCCAAGTGTGTATTTCAGTGTCCTGACAGCACATCTAAGTGCATTGCAAACCTGCTATGGGAAAGGCTACTTCCTTTTTTTTTTTCCCCTGTTTTATTATCTTCTTTCTGCTAGTATTTTATCTCAGAGTGCTAAACGTTCTTGTTTCTTACCTAATGGTGAAAACCAAACATACCCCAGATATAGATGTCATAACGCTGTAATGTTTTCTCCATTTGAATGGATCCTGGAAGGGTTTAGCTGTCTCCAGAGTGGTTTGTTGTTGTGGAATGGTTGTTTTTCTGAGGGTATCTGTGATCATCTGTGTGTATTCAAAGATAAGGTGTCACCAGGCTGCTTTATCAGTAGTGCACCGAAGCCATTTCTCATATCTGTTCGTCTGGTTTTCCTCCTTCTCTTCTTAACCAAATTAAATGCTCTTTTCCCCCAACATGTTGGTTCCATCTGCTTAGAGGGTTGCAGGGAGCGCCATTCTTTGTTTGAAGCCAAGCTCAGTCATGTTGCTCTGTTCAGCTCTAGAGGATGACAATTTACGTGCTGTGGAATTTTTTAGATCACTGGATGTGTTAAGCAGTTCCACAACAATTCTAGATAAGGGTCATTTTACTGGTAGGAGCCTTTAGTGGGCTTTTCTCTGTTTTAATGACAGCATTCTGGCGAGGTTCCTGTTTTAGCTCCTTACTGATGGATGTTTTTTTTACTTGTCAAGTTTGGTTTTTCTCAAAATGTTGTCATAAACGTGTGTTAGTAAATTGGATGTTTATGGATATTTGAATAACCAGCCATGGGCCTTCTTGCTATATGAAATACTTTCTTAATGTAATTCTGCAGACTTCATTAAAGGCTCTTACTTGTGCTCCTTTGATTTCTTGTTCAAACTGTTTGGTGGGTGATACTAGATTTTGGGAGGTGTAGCCAGGATGAGGACTTCAAGATCACATATGTTTGTAGATTGTTTCTGTTTTTTTGTAGAATGCAGAACTTGTGATGGAAGTGAGATAGTTGAATAGAAGCAGTAAAAACTGTCTTTTGAGAGCAAATACCAACTCTGGCTACTTAGATTAAATCTGAATGGTAAAATTCCTGTAGCTGGTGGTAAAATTCCACAAGTTAATCTTTAACTCTTGCTTGTACCAGAGCTGTATCTGTGTCTCCCAGCTGAGGAGCTGTTTGAAAAAGCCATGCAAAGACAAGTATAGCAGAATATCAGTCCTGGCAGGCTTTTAGCTGCAGGGAAAGGGATTTCAGCATTTGGAACAAGGAATAAGGAAGTGGCTGGCTAGCAGGATTTGGGATGAAGAGTCACATGCCTTTCAGCATCTCTCAGCTGACAGGTGTGGTTTTGGCATGAAGAAAGCTGCACTGCATTTCCTGGTGGGCTGCTCCTGACGCTGAGCACTTGCCATTGCCTGGTGTAAACTGAAGGATTTGCTTTGCCTGTTTTCTTCCCTAGTGCCTTAATTTACATGTTGGTCTCCCTGGCTGGTGGAGTTGGAGGGCATGTGTTAGACAAGTATTAAAGCTGTGGAGGTAAGTTAGTGGTGGTGGAATCTGGTACTTTCAGACTTTATGAGATCATAAAGCCAGTTTGCTCATGAGGAGCAATGTGCTTTGCAAATCGTGTTAGTTTAAGAATTGTTTGTGTGTCTGTGTGTTCCCTGGAATGGCATATGGCATTGCAAGGCTGGTCACAGCAATGTTCCGCTGCTCTCAGTATTAATCTTTTAGGCAAACAGTTTTTTGTTTTAATGGAACATGATAGTGGAAATAAAAGTAAGAGCCTATTCATAATTCTTATTAAAGTAGCTATGTGACAAAGTGCCAACTACTGGCTTTCTGCCTGCTGTACCTTCAGTGGGGAACAAAATGGATTATTTTCTGAGGTGGGTGTTCTGAGAGTTGAGAAAAGCATAAGAAAGTCAACAAAAGCTTTACTTAGTGGTTTTTTTACCTTTATATATTCCAAGCTAGAAGGAGGATGCTGAGAAAGGCTTGTGTCGTGGTTATCTTAATGTCCATGGTTAAGTGCAACTGCTCTTTGACTTCCTGCTCTGTGATATTTTAATAATTGGCAACCATGTGAAATCTGCAGCATTACAGAAATAGTTCAATAATAGATGTCTTATAAAAATCCTTTCCTTTTTGCAAGCTTCACTAATGCAGGGAAGGAAGTTGCTAGGTAGCTTAGACTTGATTTGTAACGTATTTCTCAAGAGGCAATTTTCAAATACATTTTTGGTATAGAAGAGGAAATTTAAATATAAATATGATATTATTTAAATACAAATATGTACCAATTATTTGTTCTCTTTTTAGATCACCCCCAGAAGCACAGAGTATAATTTGCTAAAGCTTCCTTTATCTCTGTTAGGATTTTTCATGGGTGGTTGTTCTGGCATTCTTATATCAACCAGGACTGAGAAGGAAGAAAGGTCTGTAATAAAATGTTAAATCTTTCTGGGTTACAAAAGAAATCTTTGATTCACTAGGAATTGACTTGCTGCTAAGTATCTGAGGAGTTGTCTATTTTGGTTACTTTGTAAAACTCTTCTAATTTGGCCTTGAACCTGTGCTCTGGAGTTTAAAGGTAGGATGCCCTCTGCCTTGAAGGCAAACTCAGTTTTAAGTTAAGCTTGTCCTTGGTGGGCAGCAAGAGAAGCTGACCAAGTTCAGAGCCCTGGCGTAAAGGTTTGTGTCCCAAGCAGCCCAGCAGCACGTGGTGCTGTTGAAAATGCCAGTTGTGTCACTGCTTTGGAAGGACTCCAGGGTCGGGTCGGTGTGGGCAAGGGGAGGGGATGTACAGACTCTAGAGATGACACTCCACAATCTCAAACACTCACATGAGCCCAGGGCTGGTGGAGCAGCGCAGCCCTGCAGGACTGTGAGCAGCCAGGACATTGGGTTGGGAGCAGCAGAGTCTTAAAATGCTGTTGGAAAGGTGGTACAAGATGCTCTCCAAGCACAGCAGTTTTTCTTTCCTTCGTTTAAACCCTTTCCAGCTGACTTTTTCTGGATGGGTTAACTGGATCAAACAGCCCCTTGTTTCACATCACAGTGAGGGCATTGTGAGAAACAAAGCATGATCGCAGAACCCATGACTGTTTTCCTCTGAAAACTCATGTCTTGGCTCTGCTTCAATAGTTCATTATTATACAAGTGCCTGAGGGCTTATCTGCCTGCAAGACTCACATGAGTGTTTTCTGTAGGCTAAGGCCATCCTTGAAAGACACAATTCCAGTTCTTTTAGCAGTAGGTGTGATGTGTCCAGTAGTTCTTGCACTACCACCCGAAATCACATTACATTTTGAGAGGCTATCACATGTAGGCATTAAACCTTCCTTAAAGCCCAGTGCTTCCTTCTTGAAGGGCCTGTTTTGAGGTAACACTTTCTCATTTCAAGCTAAGGGGACTCGTGAATTGGGCAGTAAGGGAAGTAATGTGTTTGTAATAAATGACCCGTTCATGAGCATGTTATTTGTTACAAGGTTCAGAGTCACAGGTAACAGTTGCAGTGTTTGGGGTTGACCAAAGCATAGTTGTGTAATTCCTGTCCTAGAATGACATTTAGTCATGCTAATGATGGAGCAATTGAGAATTACTGGCACTTAAAATTAATTACTAGGCAAACATAAAAAGGAAAGGTGGGGAATATACTCATTGCTGCTGCTTGCATCCGAGACTGCTTCCTCAGGGGACGTGGCAGGTAATAGACCAGTACCAATATATTGTGCTGCTTTTGGTGATCCAGCTGCTAAGCAAACATGCTGGATGTGTATGTTAAAACTGCTTCTCTTCAGGGATTGCCCAGCAGTCTTTATTCATCTTTGAACTTTTGATTTGTTTGTACTGAAATCTTGCATCGTCTGGTAAGTTGTCTAGAGAATTGATTATGTTAGGAAGCAAGTGGTCTGCTAGTGGAAACCAGTTCTGCTTTCTGTTGGGAATGTTAAATAAGGAAGCCATGCAACTGGGGAGGTTTTAAACTGTTGGATGTGAGGCTTTGTATAGAAATATTACCAGCACTCGCTGTACATAATGTAGAGTGTGTAATGTTGGAGCCAGATTTTCTGTCTTGTGTACTACTTGCAGTATGGATGAAGTAGGTTGTATAAATTACAAGCCTTCCCTCCTCCACTGGAGTGCAATGAATGTCAGATTGAAGCTGTCATGCTGGTGCTTTACAACTCCAGTGACACAGGATTCTAAGATAAACTCAGCCTTCATTTAGGGAAATTTTTAGGCTTTAACAACATGCCATGAAGCGAAGCAGAGAAAATGGAAATGGATTACAGGAAAAGTCTTCTGTGTTCCTTGCTGTTTTCATGCTGTAATATTTATGTCGTAGAGGATCTCTCCAAAGCTCTGATTTCAAACTCCCACGTGGCCCAAAAGCAACATTTTATATGGCTTGACAAAGGTCCCTTTTCACTAACTTCAAGTGACCTGAGGCAGATTAACATGCAGATTAATGTATTTGACAGTAATAAATCAGCTTGAACAAGTACCGAGGCAGAGATTTGTTTGGCGGAGAGTTTGGATAAGATACGGTATCTGGAGTTAAGTTGAACATTTTGTAGAGAATTATGTAGTAGAGATGGTTGAAAATTTCCTGCTTGCCTTGGTTTTGTGCTGATGCATCTTTGTGCAATTTAGCTGCAACTGTGTGGAGTTTAAGTCAAAGTTATCTGGGTGAGTGAGCCTGCAAAAATGGAAGGATGCTAATTTGGATGAATGCATGCATTTTGTCATCCAATGTGATGTAAATGTTTACAAGCTGCTGTGTATGACACTTACTCTTTGGATTTTTTTCCTCTCTCTATGTATATTTATTATCTAGTTTTTGGGTTTTTTTGAGAAGCAGGCTTCATGTTGATTACACATCTTTCTTACAGGAATCCTGGCCTGTAACCTTCCCAAGCTTAAATACAAACATCAAGAAAGAAGGAGGAATTTGAGGTGAGAGAAATTGATCTGTGCTTGCTCACAGGTAGCACAGCTGTTTGTGAGCGGGCAGTAACTAATGAGAGTCAGGAATACTTAGTGTGTTGGGGAAAATTATTGCAGTGGTTAAGATAACTGCTGTGTGTTACTCTGCGTGGAAGGTACAAGATCTGTTTGTTTTGTTGCTCTGTTGTATTTCTCAGAAATGAGACTTACAAGAAATTGAATGTTTCTGTAACAGGGTGACAAGTGGGGCTTCCAAATTGGAGCTGATTGTTGAGGTGAGCTGCAGGAGAATAAACAAGGCAGACAGGACTGGAAGGTGTCATTCTTCTCCCCTTCAGGAGGAAAACTGTAGCAATGAATTTGTGAAGGGTTTATTCTATTTCTTTCTCAGTTTTGTGAATTGGGGTGGGGGTTTTTGGTTAGCTTTTTTCTTTTCCATTTGTACCTACTTTTGTCAGTGGAAATCAGTGACATCAGATTGCTGTGTGACAGTTGAAACACTATCCCTGGAAGAAATTAAAAATCATAGTTAAGAGATTTTATCTAATCTGTATGTAAGAACAGAAATTGGGGCACACTGAGAGTTTTGATTTCTTTAAGTCTCTGGAAAAAAGCAAGTAAATTCCATCAAAACTTGAAACTCCAGGACAGCTGTAACACAAACTAGTAAAACTGCCTCTGGCTCGGGATTCTGCCTTCATTGTGGAGTGGCTGCTTGGGCTGCTGCCCCCTGAGACTCTCTGAGCACCCTCGTGTATGTAATGCGAGCAGGCTGGTACCCCCGTGTGCCTCCAAGCCCTGCTGCAAACACATCTTCATGTTCTTGTGCTTCACCTGCTGGGCTTTATTGCCCCTGTGTGCCACTGAGTGACAAGGCCTCCCTGAGGCACAGGGGCCGGTGGAGCTCGGCTCTGGGCCGGTTTAGGTTTAGCTCAGCTCTGAGCAGGTTTAGGTCTAGCTCAGCTCTGAGCAGGTTTAGGTCTAGCTCAGCTCTGAGCAGGTTTAGGTCTAGCTCAGCTCTGAGCAGGTTTAGGTCTAGCTCAGCTCTGAGCAGGTTTAGGTCTAGCTCAGCTCTGAGCAGGTTTAGGTCTAGCTCAGCTCTGAGCAGGTTTAGGTCTAGCTCAGCTCTGAGCAGGTTTAGGTCTAGCTCAGCTCTGAGCAGGTTTAGGTCTAGCTCAGCTCTGAGCAGGTTTAGGTCTAGCTCAGCTCTGAGCAGGTTTAGGTCTAGCTCAGCTCTGAGCAGGTTTAGGTCTAGCTCAGCTCTGAGCAGGTTTAGGTCTAGCTCAGCTCTGAGCAGGTTTAGGTCTAGCTCAGCTCTGAGCAGGTTTAGGTCTAGCTCAGCTCTGAGCAGGTTTAGGTCTAGCTCAGCTCTGAGCAGGTTTAGGTCTAGCTCAGCTCTGAGCAGGTTTAGGTCTAGCTCAGCTCTGAGCAGGTTTAGGTCTAGCTCAGCTCTGAGCAGGTTTAGGTCTAGCTCAGCTCTGAGCAGGTTTAGGTCTAGCTCAGCTCTGAGCAGGTTTAGGTCTAGCTCAGCTCTGAGCAGGTTTAGGTCTAGCTCAGCTCTGAGCAGGTTTAGGTCTAGCTCAGCTCTGAGCAGGTTTAGGTCTAGCTCAGCTCTGAGCAGGTTTAGGTCTAGCTCAGCTCTGAGCAGGTTTAGGTCTAGCTCAGCTCTGAGCAGGTTTAGGTCTAGCTCAGCTCTGAGCAGGTTTAGGTCTAGCTCAGCTCTGAGCAGGTTTAGGTCTAGCTCAGCTCTGAGCAGGTTTAGGTCTAGCTCAGCTCTGAGCAGGTTTAGGTCTAGCTCAGCTCTGAGCAGGTTTAGGTCTAGCTCAGCTCTGAGCAGGTTTAGGTCTAGCTCAGCTCTGAGCAGGTTTAACTCCCCGTGTTGCTGAGCTCTGGGCAGTGTCAGAGCTGTGCCCTGGCCGTGTTCCTGGCACTGCAGTGTCCCTGGCTGCAGGATGCCATCCTGACGGGCAGGTGCCAAATGTGCCAGGCTGCAGCACCTCTAACTGAGCACTCCCTGTGCTCTGTCCCTGACCTTTCCAGTTGTACCCTTGGAGTCTGAAGCCTGGCCAAGCTGCGGGGCCACCTACCAGTCCCAGCCAGGCTGACCGTTCAGGGGACAAGGCAGAAACCTGGCAGCTGTGCTGCTTTTCTGTCCCCTTGTCCTCTTCTGTAAGTCTCTGGCCAGAGCCCCTCAGGGTAGTGCCTGCTGGCTTCTTGGATGCCTTTGGGGAGCTCTTGGTATTCTGAGGGTGCTTTGCCTGGTATCCCTAGGCATTTTCTGTTTCAGCCCTCATCCTTCCTTCTACAGAGTTTTTCATTTTCTGTCTCATAATAATTTGACTTCCTCCCTGTTTTATTTTATTTGTATGCTCTAGGCCCTTTGCTGTCCTTCCTCAGAGAGAACTCTTTTAGGGAGTTTTTTATGAGGATGTCCATTCCCTAAAGAAGCAAATAGCTTCTAAATGTGGATTTGCAAGCAACATAAGGCAGACGTGCAGTGGTATTCAGAGATTTTTAGAGCTAAAGGTGGCTTCATGTGCTTAATACCCTTGATCATTTACCCTGTATGTCTGTTTTCCCTGTGAAGCCTCATCCAGTAGCAAGAAGTTGCCTATTACTGTGTCAAAAATGACTTTTTTGTGTTTGAGGTTGCCCATCCCGATCTGCTACCTCTGTGTGACCTTACCTTGGTTGATGGGCAGCCGTTGGTATCTTCACTTTTTTCTTATTGTGCTGTTGTTGTAGACACAAAGATTAGGAAACCTTGTGCTGTGTTGAAATCTTAACTGCACTTTTGAGTGGTCACCTCTGGTTTCACACAGAGCTTTCTTTCCTATCACCAAGGAAACCTTCTCTCAAATAATTTAGTAAATGTGTAAAATGTGATGTAAAATTTACAAACTATTGCACATTAACTAGCACATGTTAAAAATAGATATTGGATTTTGTATTTTGTAAGTTCAAGGCTCGTTTCACTTCTTACTTGTTTACTTAGCTACAGCTGCTTGCTTATCATAGGCCAGGCCTTGCCTGGTTATCTGACAGGTCAAAGGTCCTCCAAGGTTTTCCTTCTGCTTTCTCTAATGTATTAAATTCACAGCACTGGTTATTGACTTTCCTGAGGACTTACAGCCTGTCAGTTTCTCGTTTTTTCCCAAACTCATGTGTGCCACTGCTGTGCTGTCAATCCTGGAAGAGCCTTTCCTGCTCCCCACAATGGGGATACGAGTGGGTAAGGCAGTGGTGTTGCTCTATTCAGATCTCACCCTGTGTGGAGTTCTCAGCCAGAGAACTCAGCTGAGTACATCTTTGGCATACAGAATTGTGGCTGGATTCTGTGTGTGGCACTCAGTCTCAGCTGAGAAGCTTGGCCTGTGTCGTCTGTCTGTCTGTCTGTCTGTGCACATCAGGTGAATCTGAAGAGCTGTGCTGCATCTCGGTCACATCCATGGCAAAGGTAGCTTGTCCTCACACCAAAATGACATCAGTTAGCTTATTTTTCTTACAGAGAGAGAACAAACTCCTCCTAGAAAGAGATGCTTCACTTGCTAACTCCATTGACAGTAGGTGTGTCAGCCTGAGGTATTTTTACCTTCTTTCCAGAACAGTTTATCTGTGTAGTTCTACATGTATTAACACTCTTACAGATGCAGTTGGGCTAGGGCAGGAGTACCTTCAAGTACTCTTCAAGCAAGTATTTGAAAACTAGGACAAATAACTATTCAGTAGTTTGCTGACCCAGTTCTTGCTTTCTGCTCGTGTTCCTCCTGTCTGGGCCCTTGTCCAGGAAATCAACTGAAATTCCTACCCTTCCTACACTTAAGATCGTGAAGGCTTATCGACTCGGCCACGTTTCCTTCCTGTTCTTAAGGTTTCTTAAAGAAATGGAATGTCTCCCATGATACCTAGAGATTGTTTCTGCAAACAGAAGGCACAGACAGTGAGTGCCAGGCTCTCTGTTTTGTGTTTAGGTGCTGCTGTACGAACGTGTGAAAGGTACAAAACAGCACTGACAGGTCACCCCAGCTCAGTTCCCTCTCTGGGCACAGAATGTTACCACTTCAGGTGGCCCATTTGATTGCTTTTCCTGGGGCTGTTTCAGACCTTGTTATTCCATTGTAATTTTCCTGTAACACTTTGAAGACAACAATGGATGGAGTCTTGCATTCCTTCTCCTTTGTTGTTCTGTTCTTGTTTATGGTCAAAGAGGAAGTACCCCTTGTGCATGTGTCTGTTTGTAAAAGTAACATGCATGCAAATAAGGCCAAGAATTTATTGCTGGTACAATGGAAATCTGAACAGTGTGACTCAGTTTTTCTTTAGGAAGGTCTGACTAATGAATCTAAGAAAAATGTTGCAGTTACCTACATGGAAGTGTTGCCAAACGCAGCTAAAATTGTAACACATGGATTTTTTTTTGTTTCTGTCCCTTCTGTGTGATTTATTTTCACCCTTCCATTGCTGCTGTGGGTTTTTAGGTCAGCAGCTTTGGTCTGCTGGAGAGGGTAACAAATCAGCCCTAGGAGTCATTGCTGGGAGGAGTATGATGTTGATGTTGTCTGTTTCTTTTTCCTCTCTCTAGGATCCACTTGAGTTTCCTTGATATCTTTGCTAACATGCTTTTATTCCTCTTTCCTTTCTTCATTGGTCTAAAGCTTCAAGTTATCTCTGAATTTACTGTATATGGTGCCCTTTATGTATGTTAGTTACAATTTCTTTGTTACCCCTAAAGCCAGGTTTGCCCAGCTGCATTTTTGAACTGTGCATTAATGATTTCTTTAGCTGTGAGCTCTCCTGGTGCAAGGCTGTGTCCTGTCTCATATCCCATGGCTGTACTCTGTGCACTGCCTCCTGCTTCTCCACCGTTGTCATTCTGGGCTGGTATTTCTCAAGATCTCTGTAACTCCTCTTTCTGTGCAGAGGTTTTATCACACCAAGGTAACCAGAAGTAAGTGGCATCTGGGCAGATAGAAAAGCTGCTGTCAAGGCTGAAGTTGATAAAAGCTGCAGGTCTTCGAGAGGCAGCCTGCCAAGCCTCAGTGCTGGCCTTGTGGCTGGCTGTGGAGCACGTGGGCTGCTGCTGGCACTGCTGCATGGACATGGTTTCCCCTCGTTTCATTCTCCACATCCAATTCTAGGAAGGGTGTTGCTGACCCTCTTATCACTCCAGGCTCTCCAGCAGGAGTAAATGATCCTGGAAAAATCCTGCCTTTCCTATCTTCCCTTGCCTTGTGGGGGTAGGCAGTAGTGCTTAACTGTGGTATACATCCAGCATTGCTTACTGGAAATGCTTCACATTTACCACTGAAACACATTTCTCTGTTTTTCTTTTGTGAATTTCATAATTGGAGTACATGCTGTACTCTACCCATGATTAAGGCAACCTGGATGTCTAACTTCAGCTTTTTCTGTTTATGTGAAATTAAGCCTTTATTCCTGTTTTGTAATAAGAGATTTTCATAAGTGTAAACTTTGTGTCTGTTTCCCTTGTGGAATTTCTTTGCTTAATCTGCTGTTGTTGGAGTTTTATGTTGTAAATTACCTTCTGTAAATAGTTTGACAGAAAAAAAAAACAACCCACCCACTTTATTTTCCTGTATTGGTGCTGATTGTCACTAACCCAGTGTTAGAGCCAGTCCTCATTGTATTTAGCAAGCAGTGTAGCTCTGTTACAAAGGCTGGATGGCAATTACATGCTTCAAAGTAGGGACACAATATTTTTTTTTCACTGAAAGTATCTAGAAGGTAAGCGCTCTTCATTGCCCAGCTCATTTACAGTGGTTTTTCTTTTTCCTCAATTCCATTGTGTGTTTGGAGGGCTTTTCTTGTTCTGAGGGGGATTTTTTTTGAGTTGAAAGAGATGTGGATCAGACACATACACACCCCCCTCACCCCAAAATGGTTGAATTTGTTGTCTGAATGCACCAATTAGTGGTGTTAAATCATGGAAAAAATCCAACATGTATATTCACAAAATGCTTCCTGATTACTTGTAAGTTAACATGAAATATGTTTGATGATCCTAAGCTGTTTCAAACTTGGAATTTACACTGGGATAGCTGTACTGGTTAGGCCACAGACTACAACAAAAACCTCTGTGGGGAACTCAGTGGTTATAGCAGAAATTATTTTGGTCAAACAGACCACAGCAAGATGAGGTTTTGTGTGAGTCTCTTGGTCTAGGACCTGCAGATGTGTTTTGTGTTCAAGCTACAGCCCTACTTCATTTTAGCAGCATTCTCATAGGTAGACTTTGGGTGTTCTGAAATCTCTCCTTAGTCATACGACGGTAGAAAGTAAAAGATTAACTTAACATTTCCACTTCTGAGTTGCAGCAGTGGTGTCTTGTGGTATCAGTGTCCTTGGTTTTGTTTCAGAGTTCGGGATGATTTTGAACAATGTTACCAGGAAAGAAATTTGTATCTGAAGGAGTGCTGCTAAACATAGAGGACACTAAATGCTCACATCAGCTTTTCCTAATTCTCAACAATATTTGTCTTTTAAAACTGAAATTATTCTCAGGCTATTGCATTAAGGAAGTAAAGTAATTAATAAGTAGCTTTACCTGGTCTTATGTGGAACTTCAGCCACTTGACTAAATCTACTTCTAATTGGCATAAATTGGATTCAGTCTAGTTGTGGTGGATCTGCTTCTTTTCCTTGAATTTTGGTTGTTAAGAAGGAATCCTAAAGATGATGCACCACTTTTTTGATCCTAGACTGATACCATTCTGTGGATGCTATTTGTACAGCATTCTTGAAGCATTTTTGCTACAGAATAGTAGCAACTTTTTAGTTGTCTGACTTGTGGCAAAACAACATTATGGCTTTAGAGGAGAGGGGTATGCGCTGCTTTCAGCATTTGTGTGTTTGGTGGCAGATGATGATCTCACTCCCCTCCCCTGGTTAAAGTTTTTCCACAGTCACCTGGAAGGGCTTGTGACAAACAGCAGAGTGGGGAGTGCAGCTGTTTATTGCCCAGACTGGGGAAAGTGGAGCTGCCCCTCTGGGCACCAGCCAGGCCTTAGATCTGCTCAGAGATGGCATCTGAATAAAGACATGGCCACACAGGCCAGGCAGCAGCACTGATGGCAGCTGAATGATTTGCTGTTGGAAGTTTGCAGCCTGAAACGTGCATGTTCCTCTTTGGTTTTAGAAGCAGGGCTGCAGTGGTTTTGTACCATTTGTTGGTTTTGTACAATTTGTATAAATTTTGGTTTTTTTGTACAATTGCTCCAGGCCTTGGAGTATTTTCTTGAGCAGTAAAAGATGTTGATTCAGTTTTTAGAGAGATTGAAGCTCAGGCTTCCCAGGAGGAAGGGTAGGGGGTGTGCTTGCCTCTGGATTACTGTTATCTTGGTGCCCTTTTAATTCCCATGCAAAGATTCTCTCTGTAGAGGGGCTCAAGGGATGTGACCTCGGTTTCGTGGTGCAGCTCTGGATTTTAGTGCCTGCTCCAAATGCTTTGGTTTCTCCATCTTCACCCAACAGTTTTGTGAATTGGATGTCCTTGAGGCAGTAGCTAAAAGCATGTATTCTGAATTTTCACTTAAGAGGGAAGTGATATTTAATTTCAGTCTTTCACTTTTAGACAGTCTGTGATCTCAAGTGTTACTAACACAGAAAAACTGCATCTTTTTGTTGTTGGCAGCTATGAAGCAAGTTGGTGTGAGTAGCATGCCATAGAAATAAAATCATAAAAGAGCAAAAGATGGGATGTTTCTCACTTGGAGAATCTGAGCCATTTAATGAAAAATGAACCAAAAGCAAGTTTTCCAGGTCTGGGCTGTGGATATTTGTGGAATGTAACATGGAAAGAACTTGAACTTGCGTTCTCAGTTTTGTCCTGCTTTTGTGACGAGTCGCTTGGTTTTGGTTTATTGAAGAGTAGAAGTGATTTACAGCAGTCATCCAGTCTGTAAGGACCGGACATTGTGCTCTGGGGGTGGGCCAACCTCTGACATAACTCTTAACCCAGTTCAAAAAACGGGCTCCAATTTGCAGTACAAATTGGACAAATGTTGTAACAATGTAATGGGATGCTCTGAAATGGAAGCGTTTCGATAATGCAGGCAGGCTGCTGGCTTGTTCCCTTTCTTTGCATCCCAATGCATCAGAATGTGCCTGATTGTTTGCCTCTGCAGCCTGCTGTGAAATAGCTGGGGCTGCAGCGTCCAGTGACAGTTTACAAGTTACAAAGACAGCTTTTTGGCCGCTGACCCTCTGCGGGAGTCTAATCTTTGTTTTGTACATGCCTCTTTATCTAGGGAAATTACATCAAGAAAAGAGGTGTTGGATTACTTCCTCATTGTTCCTCATTGTTAAAGATGACCTCCAAAGAATTTTTACAGGCTGATTTGTACTTTTCCTTTAGGGTACATTGAGAAAACAAAGTCTTCTGTTAGAATTTCCTTCTCCTCCCATTCATACATATCCTTGTTTGCTTTGTTTTTGGCTGCAGCTTTAGAGAATATTTGGAATGTTAACTGTGAATGTTTAACTCCTGAATTGAAAAAAACCTCAGTCGTTGAAAGACTGTTGAATAAATAAAATAAAAATAAAAAAGAGTATAAAAATTCCTTATTTCAAGTTGTGGCTGCCATGGCACATGGACACAGGCAGGACAGAGTTTGTAGATTGATACAACATCTCTTACAAGATTTTTTGGGCACTCAAGACCTTCATTAAACATTAAGCATTAATGAATGTTCTGAGAAATGCACAGCCTGAAATTTTCATGATGGTCTTTTGTTCTTTTGATAACTTAAGGTCTGTTAGGGGGAATGAGCTAATCCTAGGAGGAATCATCCACTGTGTATCCACTGTTTATGCTGCTTTAATGGATGCTTTGGGAGAGGAGAGGATCAGCAAGGACAGAGCATACAGTGGATGCCATTGCCTACCGAACAGGAAAGTTTCTGCCCGTAAGGCAGGTGAGAGGGGATTGTAGGGAGAAGCCATTTCCACTCTTCTTCCAAACACCAGCTACAGACAGAATTTAAATACCTTTTGAGGATCATTCCCATGCTGCTTACAGGAAAGAACATACTGACAGGAGTGGAGTACTGGAGAGATTGCTTTGCTCAGGGTAGTGGGAGGTAGCCTGACCATGGGGCTGTGTTTCATCCTCAAAAGGGAGTGTCAGATCTCTTAAATTTAATGACAAACACTACGGTTAATGTGTTTTCTTTGTTTTACTGCCATGTGTCATCGTTTAGCTGAGGCAGTAAGTCAGTCCTTGTTCCAGGTGAGTTCTGGGAGGGCTGCAGTGCTTATCCTGAGGAGCATCACGCAGAGAATAATAGCATTATCCCGTGGTGCTTAACTTGGTGTAACTGGTCTTTCCCTATCATCTTTGGAGCCAAGCAGTGTCCTAAACAGGCTGCAGTTGTGGGTGTTGACTCCCGTGGCGTTGCACGAGTGCAGTGAATGTGAAATAACGCTGCCTTCCAGCCCTGTGTGCAGGATGGCAGGGCTGAGCCTCAGACTGGCACTGCCTGTCCTCCTGTGGGCTGGCTGCTGCTGAGCTGGGCTGCAGGGGCACTGAGCCTGCTCCAGGCCTGTGTGGCAGGGCAGCAGCACGCCGAATTCACTGAAGCCTCATTTTGTGTTTACAGCCCTGCTGGCATTAAGCTGCTAAGTCCTCTTGAAAAGCTGACAGAGCATTTAGAAATTTTCTGTATTAAAAAACCCAACAGACCGAACGCTGTAGATGCTTTTCTCAGCTTATTTTAAGCACAGCAGGAACTCACTGATTCATCTACATGCTGATATTATGTATGCAATCATTAAGTAGATTTTAAGTCGTAATGGCAACTTCCTCTTTAAATGGAAGCTAATTTTAATGAAACCTTTAATTTGCATGCTACAAAAAATGTTGAAGGACTTCATTTATGAGATTTATAATCTCAATGAGACACAAAACAATATTTTCCAAGACCTCAAGTGTTCTGTAGCTTTCTATTTTTCTGGTTTTGTTATAGTTTCCATTTTCTAGTTTTTGTTTTTGTGAACTGTGCCATCTTAGACAGAATGGGGCAGTAACTATCCTCACAATGGTTCAACCATCATCTTGTGGTTAGATGCCACTGACCACACTTGGATTTCTGAATTTCTTAGGTAAAGGTCATCCTTCACTGAACTGTGAGTCACAGAAACTTTATCATAGAACTTAAAGACCTCCTCTGCCTTTCCTGTTCATAAGCTTCACTGCTTTCTTTCACTTGTGAACAAATATTTCAGGCTATTTGCACTTCTGTGTTGGAACCTTCCAGTTGCATTGAGTCAGCAGTACATTTAAAAAAAGTAAAACCCAGTAGTGATGCTTTTGGATTAGCTTTTGTCTTGCTTACCTTTGCATGCTCACTTAGGGCAAGAGTATTTAGCACCGTGAGGATCCTGCATGAGTGACATGAAAGCATCTTAGTTCACTGAACAATCCCACTGTAATTTCAAGAAACAACAATTCTATTTCTGCAGAGCTCTGAGGATCAGCTCTACTGCTGAATGCAAATCTGACTGGCTGGAGGTGAAAGGCGTGTTTTATTTTTAACCTTAGTGAGTGCTTGGCAGCGAGGGCTGGTGAAGTAAATCCTCAAGGGCTGATGTAAAAGTCTCTTGGCACTGCTGTATCTTCTTGTGCTAGAAGAGCCTTTTGAAGCCTCGTGGCCAAGTGTGGTTCAGGCTGTTGTGTGGCTGTCCTGTGTCCCACAGCATTGCTCCCACAGTGTCCAGGGGTGATGTAAGGACAGGCGTTAGGCAATATCGGTGGCAATGCTATTGCTTAAATCTGCCTGAAAGAAGAACCAGTCAAACTTGCTGGTTAAACGTCTCATGAAATCGCCCGATCTGTGGAACTGACTAGGGCTGTTTCCAGCGCCCACCTGTTTGAAATGTGTGAGTAGCAGGCAGGGGGTGTGCCTGTGTGTAACTGTTGTTTACAAACAGCTGCTCTGCTTCCTTGCATTTTTCTGGTGTTAGCTGCAGCTTCAGATGGGCTCAGGGTACCTGTTGTGGTCTAACCCCAGCGGGCAGCTGAGCCCCACACAGCTGCTTGCTCACTCTGCCCCAGTGGGATGGGAGAGAGACTCAGAAAAGAGAGAACCTGTGGGTTCAGATAAAGACACTTCAGTTAGCAAAGCAAAATTTGTGGATACAAGCAAAGCAAACCAAGGAATTCATTCAGCACTTCCCATGGGCGGGCAGGTGTTCAGTTATGCCATCCAAAACCAGCATAATACTGTACTGAAATTGTCTCTTAGAGGTTGCTTTTTAAATTAAGATGTCCATTAGCTTCGTTTCAAACTGTGGTTGTTGTCGCTTACTCTTTTCTTCAGTTTTGCCAAATGGCAGTGTAATTATGTCTTCATATTTCTTGCATAAAAATAGAATTGTGAATTGGCTGCTTGAAATATGACAAAAAACAGTCAAGATTTCAGTTCTGTGGCTTTCTGAATATTTGTTCCCGCTCTTAAAAACTACTTGCTCAACTTCTTCACTGAGCTTCCTGTGTAATGTTGCTAAACCTCCTCCTAATTCTCCTGTGACTCCTGTGTTTACCAAGCAAACAGCTGTGGCTGTTTTAGATGTTGCTTCTCAGACGGAGGTTGCTGACCCTGAGGTGGAGGTAGCAGGAAGGTGGGGATGCCATCTGCTCCACTGCCAGGTTGTCACCTCACCGTCCTGGGTGATTAAAGCCGTGTGCCATACCGGACTCGGACAACCTGAGGTGTCTTTTAGTTCTGCAGAGTCTGTTACCTGCTCATTAGCAGCTCTCTCCTCTGAGGATTGCCAGGCAGCTGAGGGGATATACTATTACAAACTGCTGCAGCAAAATTAACTATAGCCCATTTGTCAGAGCTGAGAATTATCTTGCAGTGATCATATGTAAATGAAATGAGTTCCTGTAAGGACAGAATACATTATTTATTGGCTTTTTGGAGGTGACATTTTATTACAAAACTGCCAATATCAATTCCCAATCTTGTATTTTTAATTTTCCCTCCTACATTATGACAAATTTCAGCATCTTTTATTGGGCACTAAAATTCCAATTTAATTATGCACGCTGGCAAGTTACAGCTTGTTAGATGGGTTGTGTTAATGTTATGTGTTAGTCACATCAGAGCACTTAGGTGCTGCAGCAGTAAGAATGACAGCAGGTGATTAGTGCGAAACGAATAGATGTCATTCAGAGTGATTCTGAAGCCTCAGCTGTGGCTTCATTCTCATAACGCATTCTGAGGCTTTCTGGCACTCAGATTGCAGAGTTCTCTGGAGATGGTGCCTCCCAAAGCTGCCGGTGTCAAACAGGTCTCTGAGCTGGCTGCCAAAGTGACACCACGCAGGGATGTACGAAACAAATGGGCAACCAATAATACTCTTGGTGAGGGCTCAGATTAACACTTGTCATCAATTTTCTGTAAATTTGATCAAACCTTAGCATTCTGAGTTAAATTTACCCTGAATCATTTTCGTGGTGTTGTAAGTGTAAAATACAGTTACTTTTCAGAGAAGTCATGGGTTATTGTCTTCTGGGGGATTTACCTGTTTCTGATTGCTCTGATGGAATGGACAGTGTTAAAATTTCTCTGCTCTAATTCCTTGCACAAGTAAAGGTACAAACCCATTCCTGGCAGTGATTGTGACCGTGTTAATTTAAGCAGGGGAAGCATAATCACTCTGTGTACTCCTGTCCTCCTTGCAGGCTAAAATTAGTTGTGCTTGAGCTCTGCTTGACTGCTGTTTCCAGTCCTTAATGTCCCCGTTTTGGTGAAACCTAGTCTGGATGATTGAGCTTGGGTATGAGCTTCATACCTGCAGAAATACAATAATTACAGAGTACCTGTGATAAGTAGTTTATTTCTAAATAATGGTAACAGCCTGCTGCTTGCAGTTCTGTAGAAATAATTCATAAAAATTGGCTGTGGTTTTGTAGATTTACTGTTTTATGGAGCTCACTTTCTGTCATCTTTCAAAGTTGTGTTTAAGTTGTGTTAGGATATGAAACTGTTAGAGGTCTCAAGATGAGAATTCATTATCCAGCAGTGTAGAAATCTGTGTAACTGATCCTGTGGGATTTTGGGCACATATAAAAGCAGTTTGTCAGAGCTGTTTGGTAGCTTGCAAGCAAGCTCTTCTTCCAGCCAACTTTTGCACTCCTCTAGTTAACTTCAGTTGAGTTACACAAGCGGTTTGTCTTTCCAGAGCCAAGACAAAATCAGCCAAACTGAACCAAGAGGAAGGAGAATACCTGAGAAGGCTTCCAGCATCTCATGAACGAGCTAACGGAACCCGATAATGCTGGTTCTCCAGAGCCAGCTCTGCGGCTCAGAAAAGGACACATGTCTGACCCTGCGACAGCACCGGCAGCCTTTGAGGAGGACAGCTCTCAACAGAGGCTTCTTCTAGTGGAGCCACCACTGTCTTCTGACCAGGAAAATGTAAGTTATGTGACTGATTAACTGTTAGCTTGTTAGGAAAAATTAGTTTTGACGTAAGTTCTTCGGTGTTCTCAATAACTTTGGGAAATGTGAACCATGACCTTTTAATGCCTGCTAAATAACTGTAATAATACCAGCAAGATTCCAGAAGTGTTCAGTTGAGTGTATGGGAACTTGGGTGTCAAGACTGGGCATAATTAGTGTTACCAGCTTTTATGTTTTTATTTTGTCTTCAGAGATATGGGACTCATACCAGTTTGTGTTTTGCTGAGATGCTGCTCATACAAAAAGACTTTTGTTCTGTAATTTTCAATTAATTGTAAGTGAAAGGAGACGTATTGGCACTGGCTGTGTGTAATCAGAACCTTGGCTAATTGGTATCTTTTTGATGATTAGGACAGAAAAGCCTGTTTGCAAGCGTTCTTGCTGGAATTAGACTGCACAGTGCATGATATCCCATCTCGGACAGCAGCCAGTAACAGGCTCACAAGGAAGAGCAGAAGGATGGGGAAGCACCTTGTGTTACTTGCCTAGGACTTGCTCTCCCAGCCTTTAGCAGTCTTTGGCTCACAGGTTTTCTGAGCCGTGGCAATGTCTGTAAGTTTTTGGTGCATGAACCCTTGTGAGTTTTAGCAGCCCAACATGCAGAAAGGCATCTGCAGCTTAATCAGGTGTTCTACAAAGACAATGGCCTAGCACTGGACAAAAGTACCTTCTGCTTAGAGAGTTCAGAAGTGTGATTAGTGCTTCTCCCAGGATATATTCAGATGGATATCAGCACAGTTAAGTGGAAGAGGCATTCATCTCAGGCTCACTGTCCAATTTATCGTGGATTAATGAGTTTACTGTACCAGCTCAGTCGCAGCAACCGTGTGGTTTTAGCCAGCAGCAAAAACATGCTGGTGCTACTTAATGGATGTTGGGCTGTGGCTGTAATTGCATTTGCCACAAGTTCTGGGTATGTGCCTGGCCCCGTGTCATGATCAGCTGACATGAGAACTGGTATTTGCCTTCTCAGCTCGATGAGTTGGAGCCCTGACAGGATTTAGTTCTGAACATTCTTGCACTGAGAAGTCAGGACTGGTATTCGTGTCCAGTAAGCCAAGCCAGTGTTCTCACAGCTGTACTGCTACAGCTTCTCTAGGACATTCTTAATTTCTGATCAGGGAAACACCCAGAGTCTTCTTCCATTTCATGCAAGGGTGTGAAGCACGTCTTTAAGGTGCAAAGTCTTGGCCAAGACTGGTTAGAAAAAGAAAAGTTGACTTGTGCTAGCAGATATTTTGAATTTACGTGTTTGTTTGTTACTGTGTTTGGGATCATCTGCTTTGAAGGCTGTTTACAATCTTGTCTCTGACTTTGCTGGTTGAATAATGAGAGTTAACTGTAGCCTGTGCATGGGAATACCCAAGGTTAAAGTCCATAATTGCTTATGTGCTTTAATTCTTTCTGTACATTTGCTTAGTTAAACAGAAATTATCTGGATGAATCAGTGTTTAATTCTAACATTTTGGCAATGAAATGGTTGAAATACTTTCATTCTCTCTTTCAGGCATTTGCAGCACATGTTGTGTTTTTCATTTTTTGCTTTCATCCATTCAACAAAAGTTTGTGTTTTTTTAATTTTGGCTCACTACAAATGTTTGGCTTTCTCGTGTTTGATTTCTTTTCTCTTTCCTGGTCTTCTAAAGTGCTGTCACAGAAATTTTTTTTGCCATTTGGGCCTTGCTGCATCACTTAATCTGCATCACTTCCTCTGCCATATATGGCCTCCTGCTTTTTGGAATTTGTTTTCATCCTTTTATTCCTGTCCTCTGTGATTTCTTTGGTTTATTATTATGACGTCTTTAAATTGTTTTTTGTCTTAAAAAGCTGAATAATTGATGCTTCTAATGGATCATCCCAAAACACTTTGCTGTCAAAAGTACCAATATTGCCTTGCCAAATGGCCTTTATTATGTGATATTCCACAGTGTTCCAAATAATCTGGAAAAACCATTGTGCTGCACATCTTCCTGTGCCTCGTGTGAGCCTCAGCACAGCTGTTGCTCAAATGTCAGCTCGGATTCACTCTTCTGCTCTGCTGTGCATTCCGGCCCCGTGCAACTGCCTCAGCAGAGATGTTTTAGTTCATTAGCATGACTTCAGTTCAAAAGCCCGATTTTCCTCTGCTTTGGAAGAAGTTCATGTTGAGATAACAGTAATGTAAGGATGTTGTTCTTGCCCTTAGTGCTCAGGCTGAACACAGCCTTACAAAAGGTCTCGAGTGGTGCCCATTCCATCAGTGCTGAATGTGCCACCTTGGAGCTGGTGGGAACAATTCCCTGCTGGATGGGGGCTGTGCAGGGTCCTGACAGTAGAAACACATCATCATTTAATATGCTTTGAAATGCTTTTATCATAGTAAATATGTATGCTAAAATGTACTGGGCCTAGGAGCTGAGGTATTAGTGTAAAAATATGTAATTTTTTTATCCTGTGATAATATAACATTGTTTATTTTCCCAGTGCCTCCTATTACCCTGCTTATATCATTGCAGCTCTTTACTTTTATAAAATCTTCTCCAAACTCTCCTTTACAAGATTCCTTTCCCTGTTTGTAAATCCACTTCCTGCTCCACCTGTAGAAGCAAGCAGTCTGAGCTCTTAAGAGGTAGTAGTTGATGAATTTTTGATGAATTATTATAATAATCTTTTCTAAGAAGGAAGGCATGGAAGCATGTCATTATGTTGTTCAGAATTGATTTCCATCTTCCTCACTGCTTGCATTGTATACTATGTACTTGTAATTTTGGTGGGCCAAAATATTGGTCCTCATAAGTAGTAAAGCATTTTTTTGCTAAGAAAATGAAGATGATATTAAGAAATAAGATTTACTCCTAAATTTTCTTTTTCTGAGGTTTTTGCCCCTGGCACCAGTAACCTACCTGGGAGGTTGCATAACTGTGAACTAAAAATTCAAGATCCTACTTTCTGTAAATTGTGGCATTCAGTAGATACGTGTAGCAAAGAATTATTACCCATATTGAACATGCTTGTTCAAAATAATAACAACACAGCTGCATCCTTCTACCAGTGCTGTTAATCTGCCAATTTTATAATGGTTCCTATGAGAGGATACAAATCATATAACATCAATATCCTTTTATACCCCAGCCTCTCAGTCTGTGTTTTATTGCCTAGCTCTGTTCTCTCCTAGAGTGCAAACATGTCCATAGATTATCCCCTCTTCCCAGTACCCCTTTCAAGGACTAGATGCACATCTTGCTGTCTTTAAGTGTGAAATTAGTGTAGTGGCAGGTCAGGGGTGAGCCTTCTGTGACTTGGACAAATAGTAACCACATGATGAGCCCTTGATGATGAGAACAGGATCAAGCAGGCTGAATAATTCTTCTCGTTCCTTCAGCAGTTTAAACCTCTTTTCCTTCTTCTGCTTCACACTATGTGCTGGTAAGGCATCTTTCAGCAGGTGCTTCCCTCCTGTAGCATCCTGGATTGCCTTGCCTGTGGGACAGCATCCTTTCTCCTGCCCCAGAGTTTGTGTCTTCACTGCCTTTGTCATTCCAGCCGTGACAGTTCCTAAAGAAATCTCTCCTGCTGTGACTTTGTTAAGCTGACACAATCAAATGCTTGTGACTTCTTACCATGTGATGAATGGGCTCTTTATGCAGCCCCAAACCCTGTGCTTGACTCTTTCCTTTTGTACTTTAACCTGCCAGCGACGGGAGGTAAACAAAGGAACCATTTTCTTTGCCTTTGTTCCAGTCCTGGGTTTTCCCCGTGCTTGGATGGTGATTCCTTTCATCTCCCCAAAATGTGCCCGTAAGATGGAGACCTGTTGCTTTGAAGTGTTTGGTAACCTGCAGTAAGGTTCTGGGGGAAGGTTTGTGTAGCCCTCAGATCGTCTGAATGGGCAGAAGAAATCTGGGTAAATACTCCTCCGGATTGCTTTTCAGGGAGTATGGGCTTTGGAAGGAGAATTAGTTGACTTCTGACAAATTTCATGATCTCTCCATGTACCTACAGGAGTCTTTGTAGAGCATAAACACCAGAGTGACTTGAAGGAGGAAGGCAGAAGGATGTAACAGAATTTCAGGTACAAAAGAGAATTTTTAGAGTCATTTAGGGTGAGCAAATAACTCAAGGCTTTTAACTTGGCTCATAGAACTTACTCAAAGCCTTTTCTGCTACAGAAGTGTTTACATGTTATCTACAAAAGCAGACTACAGACAGACTTCTGGTATTGCAGAAGGGTGCATGTAAATAAATGGAGTTGTCTGCTTGACTTTCTGGTGCGTGCCAGCTGAGTGAAAAAGACAGGTGAAATCTTGAAGGTCAAAGGGAGACATTTGAGTCTTAAGAGCAGTCTTTTGGAGCTAATATTTGTAAATTCTGTTTGTGTGAGATTTCATCCTTTGTAGATCTACTTGCAAGTTTCAAACCATTTAGCGTTCTTTTCTGTCTGGCATTTTTCTCTTGGTTCTTTGGGGTTAGGATTGAAATTTTGGCATTTGCTTCTGTATTTCCCTTCCTCCTCCATTGCATTGCAGGTTTTGTTGGTAGGGCATGAATGGAAGAGGCCTGGTAAAATCAAGTTTGAGGTCCCACCAAAGCACATTTCCTTTTGTTTTAAAGCTGATTGTGTTCAAATGTTTTTGTTCTGTAGATTTATCACCTCTTTTTTTCCTTCATTTTTGCAACTCTTGGGAAGAAAAGTTATTTCTTTGAAAGCATGTGAGTTGACATTTTGCTTCAGATCAAAAGATCTTAACATCTGCATTTCTCTTTCACTTGCTGTTCTAAGAACTGGAAGTAATGTGAATTTTACTCAGACTGCAAATAACTGAAGTAAGTGCCTGAATACAGTAAGTTGTTGGGTTTTTTTTTTGTACAGAGAAGCATTTTTGGATACACAGAGCAGAACATCTCGAGGTATTCCCACTCAGTAAGAAGACAGTGGCACACATTTAGGGAGATGTTTTCCAGGCTCCACTGAGCTGGTCAGGTGCTGGTGCTTCCCTTGCTGGTGCTTGGTGTGCCTGGGTTATGAACTATCAGAGACTGGAAGGATGCAGAAAAGGCAAATTGGTGATCCTGGCAGTGCCCAGGGGGCTGCTAACGTGTAGGAAATGGCCATTGTCCATTTCTGTTCCCCAGAAAGCTCTCTCTGAAGTACCAAGGAGCGTGTCCTAGGTGCTGGCTGCTGAATTGCAGCTGGGTTCAGCTGTGTGCTGTTCCTGTGCAGCGTTTCTGTGCTTGGGAGGGGAAGGGTTGGTGCTCGGAGTTTGCTGCCTGCCAGCAGGTTTTGTAACCACTGCTTGCTGTGCTGCGTGTTGAAACTAGGAGAGGGAGGGAGTAGTTCTGTTTATAATTCACTGGCACAACAGTTTCCCTGGACAGGGGTTAGATTCCCTGGGTTTTGCCTTTGTTCTCCTGGAGATCCTATCTGCCTGATTTGGGCAGCAGCGAGGGCGTGTGTTGACCTTTTACAGTGATAGAAGAGAAAAAAATAATGTTGTACTGCTGGGTTAACTTACATCTTCCTCCAACTGTTTCAGATTGATTGACTCTGCTGTTTTGTTAAGTTCAGCAGTACACTTTCAATTCTTTGTTTATTTTTGTAGCGCAGCATTGCTTTTTCCATAAGCCCAGCATGCTTGTTTTCTTTCTCTGCTGTCAGGATTAACAATGGCAGAGGAGCAGAAAATGGCACACCAGACTCTCCTGCAGAAGAAACGATTTCTGCAGGCTCTCCCCCAAACTGCTGCTGAGCACATGTGGGCATTGAGGCCTTGGGCCCTGCTCAGATCCTGGCACTGACAGGCAGTCAGTGGTGGCTGCTGCTCAGCGATTCGACAGACCCTTTTCATCTGAAGATATTCAAGAAGGGAGCTAGTTCTAATCAGTGTGTTCTAGCACGGCTGCTGAAACCAAAATGTGCCTTTGTCCTAGGACTATTTGCTAAATGAGTTTTGAATGTTAGTGCTTGTGTTTAATGAGTGCCAGCAAGCAGTCACCCGTGACCAGTTGTGTGAAGCTCTTTGCAAGTGCTGTATTAAATCGACTGTATCTTTTATAAGAAGGTGACCTGCAAAAGAAAACACTAAACTCCAGGAACCTCCAAGCACTTGACATTTTGACCAACAGTCCTAAAAGGTTTTTGGCACTGTGCTAATGAAAGAATTTTTTTGGTCCAGTGACAGCAAATGCAGCTTTGCACACCCTGCTTAGAGGGTGGATGTAGTCAGCCTTGGAAACTGTGGTGTGGCTGTGTTTACAAGCTCGTCAGGGAGAACGTGAGTTCTAAAGGACAAAGCTGTTATTTTAAAATAACTTGGTATGTGCAGAAGTTAGGGGAAGTCAGGGCAAGTTTTATGGTGCTGTTCATTTCCAGTTAATTTCTTACAACCCAAAGAATATAAGTTGATGAAATTCTGGAAAATGGGCAACAGGCTTTTAGGAGAAATGGCATGGCAGCACTTACTGCTGCTTCCCCCTTGTGAAAGGCTGGCTGATAAAAGGTCAGTTGGCAGAATGGGCACAGAGGAGTTGCTGCTGAGAAAAAGCAATCTGGCCAGCTGAAAAGGATGTTACAGAACGGAGATTAGAAAAATAACATTTTTATATTATAGCCTTGAACGTATCTTGGCCATTATGCTGAAAGCTCTCGAGTTACCGAATTTGGCACGCTGCCCCAAGGAACATAAAATGTCTTGAATGTCATGTTAAGTACTATTAATCATTCATCTGATGAGATCAAGATAAACAAGAGCAAAAACTCAGAGTCATGTCTAGACTTTGTGACTTCAGTTTAATGTGGAGGATAACAGTGGTATAAATGCAGCAACATATGTTTTGTAACTTGAGTTTTTAGAAGAAAATAACGTGTAAGTACCATGTCATATAATCTGCCATGACTCAGTGTTAATCAAGACATTTGGTTTTTCTGAGCTGTCTTGCCTGTGACAGAGTTTTGTCAGGGCACTGATCAAGAGGACAGTGTGACAGTGGGGGAGTGTTTGTCAGCAGCTGAAGGAAGCGAGAATATCAGAGCAGATTCAGACTGCACCATGCTTTGAAAATTGCTGTGATGGCAGGTCTGGGGCACTGGTGACATCTTGGTGATCATTGGCATTACAGACAGGTGAACTTTGAGACGTGGGAGTTCATTAACTCCAGAGCTTAATACTACATAGGTGTGTGCATGGTCAGTTGGGCTCCTGGGTAACTCAGTAATGACTGGCTGCAAAGAAACTCTGATACAGAAATCTTGTGTCCTTTCTGGGGCTCAGCAGAGTTTCATTGCAGTTGCTAGTTGTCCTGCTTTCCACTGGGATGGCTGATTTTCTTCCTAGCTGGTACAGAGCTGTGTTTTGGGTTTAGGATGAGGAGGAACATTGACAACACCCTGATGTTTTAGTTGTTGCTGAGCAGAGCTTACCCCGAGTCAAGGACATTTCAGTGTCCCGTGCTCTGGGCAGCTGGCCCACCCTGGCCAAAGGATATTCCACACCATGGGACAAGGAGCCCAGTACATGAACTGGGGGAGCTGCTGCTGTCTGCTGGGAGCCAGGATGGGTGTTGGTCAGAGCGGTGAGGGACAAGGTCACCACTTCTTACAGGGTATAACTAGGCTCTGTTTGGATTTCTTTGATCTTTTGGTTTGCACACTCAGATGAGCAACACTGATGGCACTTTGTGAAGTGGTGAAGCAGAGCTTGTTTGTCACCTGTGCAAGGAGCAATCATGTGCAAACTCTGAAGCTTTCTAGAAATCTTTAAACTGACCTCGAGAAACTACAGACCTCAAGAAAATATACTTTGCTTGGAGTCCATTGAACATAACTTAGTCAAAAGTGGGAAAGATGTTTCTGGAATCTTTTCCTGCAATTATGCCTTGACTTCTAACAGGCTTTTCCATAGTAAGGACATTATTAAACAGCGTGTCTGTTAACAGATTTTATAGGGATAGTATAGAAACTGTTAGTCTGTGTGAGAACGATAAGCTGTTGTAGTAGACAAGAGAGGTATATTGCATTTACTAGAGCAGGTTTTACTGCACTTTTCTCTGTAACAGGATCTTTGGATATGTGATCTGACATTTTTGGACTGCATTCAGATGAGAAATTCTTGTATTAAATGTAGGCTTTTTTTACCTTTTGTGCAGTTACTATAAAAGTGAAATTTTACTGTTGAAGTGACTTAATGATCAGCACTGTGTATTTGAGCTCTTGGATTTCTTGCTCTTTGTTTGCTCTGTGCTCTAAGTCTTGGGTTTGGTATTAAACCTTTTTGATCCCTACCAAAATATGATCTGTCCCTGGAAGTGTATTGCCTGGTTCTCCATAAAAAGTGATATAATTAGGTCTGATTTCTACCTTTTCCTTCACATTCTTGTCTGTCACTGTTATCACAAAATAAACTGTAACACTTAACAAAATAAAGTGAATATGGATAAACCAGTAAAGCTGGTTCCTCTGGATATTTTCACTTGTCCTTCAGATTTATTTTATTCTCTGGTACTGTTACCTAACTCAGATTGTGTTTATACATCTGTTGGATAATTTCCATCTCATAGGTACCTGTACTGGCTTTTGGTAGCTTTAACACTTTGTGAATTTTTAAAGGGAATAGGATTAAAATTGGAACAATTGCTTGGCATCTCCATAGAGTTAAGTGTCCAGACCGTTTAGAGTGTGAGTATCCAGAATCCATGATTTTTGATTAATGTGAAAGACTGGTTGTAGGCATTGCTGCATGCAGAAGAGTGACAGCTGCTGATTGTAACAAGTTTGCTTGTTACGAACCAGGGGCTTTATTTAAAGATACTCTAAAGTGCTCTGAAGACTTGACAGAATTATTTAGTCAAATCTGAAATGCTTTAAAAGAAGCTGAGTGAATTAGATGAGGTGGAAACAACATCTGAAACATCAGTCCAGTGAAAATCCCTTTGGCCTATGGTCTAGAAACTACAAAGGCAAAAGTTATTCTTGAAGCACTTAATTGAGGATATGCCATGGCTCATTAAAAGTGGGAGTATCAGAGTTTTCTTGTGGGCTCTCATTTCTTGCAAGTGATATTATTTACCCAATATGTTTCTCGTTTCAAAGTGTGATTCTGTGGGCAGGACTTAGAAATAGTTGAAAACAAGTCCTTATAGAATGTGCTTGCTTATGTTGTTACGGTCTAGAATTGCTCGTGAGTTTCCGATACAGTCAGCTGAAGAGGAGAAAATCTGTGAGTCCTGAGACATGGAGGGAGTAGTCACAGTGGGAATGTTACAATTTGCCTTCTGAGCAGAAGAGTGGCGTTCCTTGCTTCCAGTCATTGCCTTAAGAGCTGCAGGTCAGTAGACTGCTTCAGATTTTCAAGAGAGAACTGGTGCTGGTGTTGCTCTCCACGGGGGATTTCTGGTTTCAACAAGCACAGTTCTTCCCAGTGAGATGTTACAGGAAGGAGTCCAGGGAGGATGGGTGTTCAGAACAGGCCTCCTTCTGCCTCCTTAGCAAGAAAAGAACTAAGAAGCTGAGCTTTTGGGTTTTTTTCCCTTGAATGCTAATCTTGCAGTTTAATGGCAGGAAGGAGATAGTAAAATCAATTCCATTTTTTGGCAGTAATCTGGACTGTGTGTATGATATGAATTCCTTTTATCACCAAAAGAAGCTCAGTAATGATTTGTTTGTAGGCACATGGCCAAAATGCAAGGGTTTTGGACTAGCTCAGAAATAGCTGTGCTCTTCAAGCTTTACAGTCTGTTCAGATGTAAGCCTTCCCATCATTCTGAAAATGGGAGTATGTGCAGAGGGGAAAATGAACATTTTTTGGCATTGAGTCACTGGGCAGGCTGCAGTGAATACAGGCTTTGATTCTGTAAGGGACCTTTTTTCCTGCAGTCCCCCCCATTGTGTGAATTGAGGGTTTCTGACGTTTTACCCCACTGGAGCTGGTTATTGTGTGCTGCTGGGGGAGGGAATTCTAGAGTAGCTACAAGGCACAGCAGTGCTTCTCTTGCCAAATGCACTGGAACTTAAATGCCAGCCTTGCTTCTCCATAAGGTATGCTCTTGGAAACCAAAGGTTTCTTTGGTTTCTGAACTGTGCAGATATCATGAGCATCTTCTCCAGACCTCCATGGCAGGGCACTTAGACTAGTTGATCTTTAAAGCTGCCTTTTAACCCAACCCATTCAGTGTTTCTGTGACCTTGGGTTAATTATTTATGATACTGAAACCCAAGAATCCTAGAGAGCTCCATTAGTAGAAGAAGCCAGTAAAATTGACAGTGTGGGGAAACAATGTCAGTCAATGTTGTTGAGTCAGAATGAAACAAAATTTACTTTTTATTACTGTGCCTAACAGGAATTGTGCCTATTTTAGAAGGAAATTAAACCTATTTGCATCTTGTTGTTGCCTGATGCCTTTCTGAATAGGACTAATGGGACAACCTAGGCAGAGTGAGTATATTTAATACTGTCTTTTTCTGCTGGAGAATCTGCTTAGAGATTTCATTGCTGTGAAATACAAGGTGTAATTCAGAGGAGTTGTTCACTGAATGGTAAATGAGGGTGAGTACACAGTACAAGGGACAAGGCTTATCTGCAAAGCATTTGTTTAGGCAATCAAATTTTCCTGGTGTGGACAAATGTGAAGTCATACGTAAAACTTGAAGGATGTGTACTGTGTATTACATACCAGAAATTGCATTCTGGGTAAGTAACGTTGGGTCAAGAGCTGGGATGGACCACTGCAAGACTTGGGTACAAAACAGGAATGAACATATCATTTCTCTGTCAAAACCCCAAAAAAGGCTCTGGATAGCTCACTGTAGGCTGGAAAAAGTCTCCTTTTATTTGTGCATTTTGAGAATTTTAAGCAGCTTATTGAGTTAACTTGACAGAAATGGTTAATAAGGCTTGACACTAAGGAGGGACAAATGCACAGCCAGCTCCCGTCCCTGGCTTGGAAGTTCAGGGCATTAATCTGAACGTTACTGATAATAATTTGTAGATACAGTGGGGTTATATACTATACTCTCAGTCACTTTGGATGGTGTTATTGATACTTCATGTTGATTTTTAAGTTGTTAACCATGGTGTGGGAATAGGAGAGGGAAGAGTGTTCTGGGAGATCTGGAGGAGGCCAGTCTCCCTCCGTACTGACTGTGGAGCTTTCTTGCCGTGGCCTTGGGGTGGGTGGCAGCTCTCTGCGTTAAGTCTGAAGGATGCAAAAAGCTCCTTCTCTCCTCCCCAGCTCCCTCCAGTTTGTTTACCTTGGAAGCTGAAGTGTTGAGTGGAGTCTCTGATGGGCCATGAGCATTGCAGAAGCAAACAGGAATGTAGAACTTCCATGGCCCCCTGCTTTTCTCCTCCACGGGAAGCTAGAGCGGGTCAAAATATGCAGATGCTGTGATAAGTCATGATAGAGCAGAAAACTGCCAAGCTGTTCCTGTGAAGTTATTAATGATGTGTACCAGCCTGATACCCCAGCTCAGTGGATTATTTTAGTTTTCCTTTTCATCATTCTCTTGGTATACCCTGAGGGTATGGATCTTGTTTCTCTTTATTTGAACTTTGCTTAAAACCCCGATCCCTGTTACTGCTTTCCTTTGATAACTTGCCTTTGTCTAACTGGCAGAAGTTTCATAGTGTCCTGAAATACCTTGAAAAATGAAATGAATGAGTAAATTCCAGTACTGGATTACAAGCTGAACAGAAGTGTCAGTTGAACAGATTTTCAGATTTGGACTGCAAATTGAGGTGAAACATTTCTAACGAGGTAAATGGATTCCTCTCCTTGGCTTACCTTTTATTACCCTGAAATGCCAGATACATTATAGAGGCATTAACACCAGCACAGTGACATTGAAACATAAAATGGGGAGTAATCCTTCCCTAGAGGTGGGGAGGCTGCAAGCCTCAGACTCCATATCTGGGATTTAATGAAGCATGACTTAGAGGAGCACTGCTGGCTTCCAAACCTGCTGGAAACATATGCAGAATGGATTAGACATGTGAGTTGTTCTCAGATACCTAAGAATGTAATCATTTTTTGCTTGTTCTTCTGAATTCTTTTCTCAGTGCCGTACAAGGAGAGACTTCTTTATTTGCCAAGACCTCAAATCATGTATGGAAAACAGTCACCTTCCTCTGTTCATCTTTCTACAAAGCATTTTCTCTGTTTTTTTTTCCCTCCAGTGTTCTGAGGATAATGAACACAATGATGAGCCCCCTCAAGAAGATGAAGGTTTTATGGGAATGTCACCTCTCCTACAAGCCCACCATGCTATGGAGAGAATGGAAGAATTTGTGTGTAAGGTAAGGGCACGTGGAAACTGCTCGAGTAATTTCCTTTTTCAGGGAGCTCCAGTGGGCAGCAGATGGTACTTGGAGCAGCTGCCCTGCTAATGTGAGGGAGAGGAGGTTCTCACTGGCCCCAGGTGGGCGTCTTGTGTTCAAAGTGGCAGTGCTGCACTTCCCCAGCATCTGTCTGTCACACAGGATTAAACTGAGAGCGTGGAACCACAGGGATTTACAGCTGACACTCCAGAGCTGATCGTGCAACTCAGGTGTGTCCCTTGAGAAACACCTGGGAGTGCAAAGCAGAACAAAAGCCTTCTGGGTCGAGGCACTTTGACTTACAAGTTCAATTGACCAGATTTCTTCAAGTTTGCAAATATTTTGCTTTTCCGGCACCATTTGCATCTATTGTAGAATAAGCTTTGTCCCTGACATGGAAACAATGCTGTATTGAAACCTTACCTAAGTAAATCCATTGTAGATTTCGTAATTGCTGACCTTGGCTCAATTTTTGCTACATTTTAGAGCCACTGGGCTGTGTCAGTCTCTGGCCTTCCTTTTTTGCTGAAAGGAATGCTGCCCCTTTATTCACTGGTTCCTGCTGGTTTTATGAACTATTTTGGATGGTTTTACAGAGGGATCCTAGTTACTTGGTGGTCTTTTGTGTATGGGACATTTTGGTTTTTTGCTTTTGTTGTTTGGTTTTTTTTTTACTATGCAACTTTGCCTCATTTAAAATATGTTATAGGCTGGATTGTGTAAAATGAATTCCCCCCTCCTGTTTCTACCTCAATTCACATTTTTTGTTCATGAACTAAACCAGTTATTTTCTCGTTTAACATATTTACGAACCCAGTCTTTAATGGGCTGGTTATTCTGAGTGGCTTTGTTTTGCTTCCGTGCACAAGTGTGGAGAATTGATTTAAAAACTCTGTGCTCTTGTTGTTGAAACTGAAATAAGAATGTAGCTTTTCAAACTTAGTGTTTCAGGAACCTTCAGTCTTGCTCCTGTAACTCTAGCCAGCCAGCAAGTCCAAGGAGCCGTGCAGAAACAGCCCCGGTACATAAAGCAGCTCCCTGCTCCCCCTGTCCTTGCCACCCTGGAGCCTCCACGTGTCCTGTGTCATCGAAGCACTGCTGGGAACATCTGTGCACACTTATTTGCTGTGGAGCCAGCTGCAGAACAGCTCTGTGCACAAAGCCCCTCTCTCCCTTTAAGGAAGAAATCCCTTGGAATTGAGAGTCATGAGTCTGTTGCCTTAACTGCTCTGTCACGATTGGTTTGTGAGCTTTGGGAGCATTCTTTGCCCAACCTGCATGAGGGGTTGGACTCTCCTTGCTGGGCTCTCACCCTTTCACATTTTCTGGCCCCTGTTAGTGCTAATGGGCAGCTTTTGCTAGCCTGCCCCAAATGCTAGCAGATAGACAGGCAGGTTGGCTTGTGGTGGAGGAACAGGCTTATTTATTTATTGGAGAGAACTAGGGATAGGCTTTTACCATTAAATGCAAAAGGTGGCCTGTAAAATAACAGAACATCGAGGTGAATTGGATGTTTTCTCCTCATCAGCAGTAAAAATGCCCAGCAGCCTTCCTGTCCAAGGGTATGCTGAAGTGTTTCTTTCTCTGATGGTGCAGTTCATAGTGGCACAAGTTCTGAACTGGGAACAGTGACTTTAACACGATATTTCAAGCGTCAAACCTTTTCCCCAGAGATGTTCCACCAACTCTCCTCCGTTTATGTGCTCAGAGGTTAACTCCAGCACTTTCACTAATGTGGGTTTCTGGCAGTTTCCATGCGTGGATCAAGCTGCATTTCCTGCATTCACTGAGCTGTGTTCACCCCTAGGTGTGGGAGGGCAGGTGGAGAGTCATTCCCCACGACGTGCTGCCCGACTGGCTGAAGGACAATGACTACCTGCTGCATGGACACAGACCACCCATGCCTTCCTTCCGGGCCTGCTTCAAGAGCATCTTCAGAATACACACAGAGACTGGCAACATCTGGACACATCTCCTGGGTACCCTCAGCCTGCTTTCATCTCATCCTAAATCTCATCCAATGGTTTCGTTGCTCTCAAAGAAAAGAGAGCAAGATAGAAGGGGCTGTGGAGTTGTTGATGCCTTAAATTTGTAGCTTTTATATTTTTCACATTCTGTGCTAGTTCAGTGTGTAGTTCTGGCCTTCATATTCAGGATTGGTGAGCTCTCTTCACAGAGTAGGGAGACAAAACAATTCCTTTCTGGGCACCAAGGACAAATTTTAGGCCCAAGAGTGGAAACAACAGTGAAGGAAGAGAGGGAACAAGGAGGATGGAGCTTCATCACCTGGAGCTGGAATTGGACAATGAACTCCAATGTGCTGATGGACCCAAACCTATCAAAGTGTGAGGCCTGGTGCCCGGGATCCATTTTGTGCCCATTTGTGGGTTTGACTTGGGTGTAGGCCCAAGGGGTTCCTGCACTGCCCAAGCTGGATCCTTTCAATAAATCCCTTTTATCCTTTTATTCTACCCAGTCCCTGTTTCCAGGTCAGCCTTCCCAGGCATCATTGTCAGCATTATCGTTCCACTAGTAACCTGTTAAATTATCCCTCTCCTAGTTTTATCCCATCAGAGTTGATGGGACTTAATTATGGCATACTGTACAAACAAATGCATTAAACATTTCCTAATTGTTAATAAATTACTGTTAGATCCTTCTTTTCCCAAATGTGTAGGTGTTAATTGGGATTGCATTTCTTGCCACACAAACACGTTTAAGTTGCAGCTTTTCTGAGTGGTTTCAACTTGTGAGAGCCTTGTAGGGAAGTGCTGATGTTGTGGAGAGAAAAGCTTTCAGTATGCATGAACCTGACATCTCTCTGCCTTGCTGTTTTCCAGGATGTGTTTTCTTCCTTTGTCTGGGAATCTTCTACATGTTCCGGCCAAACATGTCCTTCGTAGCACCTGTGCAGGAGAAAGTGGTGGTGGGATTGTTCTTCCTGGGAGCCATCCTCTGCCTCTCCTTCTCATGGCTCTTCCACACAGTTTATTGCCACTCAGAAGGTGTTTCCCGGCTCTTCTCCAAGTAAGTGCCTCGAGAACAGGGCAGGCCAAATGGGAAACAGGTGGGAAAACAGGGCTGGGATTTGTGCCTGGAGCCCCAGTGTGGGAGTTGTTCATTTCATGACTGCATGTACTTTGGAACAGAGTCGAGCAGAGATTTAATGCAGCTTCTTCTAATTATAGTTTGTTTCAGCATGAGTTTTTGTGCTGTCATTTGAGTCTTAAAACTCCATCACTTTCTGCTGTTTGGCAGGCATGTGCTCGCATCTTGCTGCTGTGAGTAATTCGACTTGAGCTTAGTTGCAGGACTTTGAATTTTTGGTGCAGCCGTTACTTCTTGTCATTTCAGCTGCTCAGACTAACTTTGAACCTTAAACTTATGTAAGACAGTTCCACAGTCTGTATCAAGATGTCTTGGTCTTTTGGTTTTACTGCACGTTCTTTTTTGGCTGGTTGCTCAATATATGATATTTCCCAAGACTACTCAACCTAGGATTCTGTAATCTGCAAGACCACCTCTAAAGTAGCCCAGCAGTTAAAATCCCCTACTGAAAAATTAACTCCATTGAGTTCTGCAGGAGTATTTTGTCTGGGTGTGGTAAAAAGCAGTGGCTGTGGATTTCCTTTTTTACGCCAGTGTACAAAAAAAATTGCATTATTATTCCACTGTGGCCACTGAAGCTGATACCAAATTAACTCAGATACTGAAGCGTTTGCCTTGGCTGTGTTCTCAGAACATACTGTGTGCCCTGTCTTTAGAGGGCTCTTGCACTGCTATTTTGCCTCATCTGAAACTGTGAGTGTTCCTTGGAAAGCTTTGGTCCAGAGGCTGCTGAAGGATTGCTGGTGCCTGTCTCAAAAATGGCCTTCCTGTCTGTCTGTCAAGGGAAGAGTTACCATCAGGACCTCAGCTGCAATAGTGAGAGTAATCTCGTTGCAGTGAGAAGTAGACAGTTGCTCTGCTAAAGAAGAGTGTGTGGGTGTCAGGATTTCCAAAGGTTCACACTTCTTATGACACTGATTTTTGTTTTCTCCTAGGCTGGATTATTCTGGCATTGCACTCCTCATAATGGGCAGCTTTGTGCCATGGCTGTACTACTCCTTCTACTGCAACCCTCAGCCTTGCTTCATCTACTTGATTGTGATTTGTGTCCTGGGCATTGCAGCCATAATTGTCTCACAATGGGACATGTTTGCCACCCCTGAATACCGGGGTGTAAGGGCAGGTAAGACCTGAAAAGTTGACCGCTCTGCTTCTTGACTGCCTTTCCTGCTTCCTACTTGCCACTTGGAAAAAACACCTTGGGAAGACTTAAGGGAGCTTAATTTTATAAGCCTAATATTCTTGAATTGGGAGCTTGGTGAATTCCTGAATTCTTTCAGCATTTATTGTACCCAGCTGGATGCACAGATAAGGTGCAGGTCCTGGGAGTGCATTCCTGAAATGGACAGTAACACATGCAGTAGGAAAGGTGGTGCAAAGGATTTCTAGATCTGGCAACTTCGCTCTCAAAAAATGACTGCTTGGTGTGTGTATGTGTACTTGTAGTGCTTGTGCTTTTTTTATAACATTGGCAAATCATTGAATGATTGAATTAATCTGAATGATTTGCATAGGTAAAACACAGAGTTAAGATAAAGACTGTTTTTCTCTTCACATCATCAAAAGAACAAAACCAGATTTGGTTTCACATTTTGAGGTAGGAAGAAAGAGAGCTTTAGGGGGCAGCTATGGAATGTGCACACAGCTGGGTTGAATAGTAATATTTCTTGTTTCTTAACCTGCACATGCTGTCTACAGTAAATCTAGATTTCCTGGACAGGTTTGGGTATCTTCAGAGCATTCAGCTTTCCAAACTTAAAATCTCTGTACCGGACGTGAATATTCCCCCCAGGCCCACTGTTTTTACAAGATTGCTGTCCCTGCTGCTAAAATCTAAACAAACAAACAGGGTTCTCTTATATGGCAGATCAGATGCTGCTTTTCTGTTTGCTAGGAGTACTCGTGCAGAATATGATGAGCAATCTCTTTGTTGTGTCTCCTTGTCTTGCTCTGGTCGTGGTGAAGTGAGGCACGGTCTGCGTGGTCTCAGTTCCCTCTACAGGCCAAGAGTAGGAACTGGCCGCACGTACTTGGGGCTGGCAGGCACAACCAGTAAATGAAATATTCCAGCTATCTGCTGGAACACAGCACCGAGTAGCTTCTGGGATATGAAGAAGTCTGTGCACTCTTTAGCTTCCTTTCCAGTAAATCTCTTCTGGGGACCTGCAGCTTCAGGAGCTGTCGCCTCTCTGCCGCTTTGGCAAATACTGAGTTTTCCTTCCGTAGCTTTTGTGTTTTCATTGTCTCCCCTTTGCTGCCACTGCGTTCAAACCTGACTCTCCCACATTTTCTTTGCCTCCCAGGAGTATTTCTAGGTCTGGGTCTTAGTGGGGTAATTCCCACTCTGCACTTTGTCATCTCTGAGGGGCTCCTGAAAGCAGCCACAATGGGGCAGATAGGCTGGCTGGCACTCATGGCATGCCTGTACATCACTGGTGCTGCACTATATGCTGCCCGCATCCCGGAGAGATTCTTCCCTGGCAAGTGTGACATCTGGGTGAGTCTACTGAGGGACTGGAGGAGGAGTCCAGTTTGATTCTGGCTCCCCTTGAGCCCGAAGGATGTTGTGTCAATGTTTTCTTGTTGCAAGTATCACGCTGCTGCACCAGAAGCATTAGGTCTTCAGGGGCCAAAGGACTCTGGGCTCTCTGAGCCTGGCTTGGCTGGTGCCTCTCTTCCCAAGGTGTCACAGCCTGGCTGGTCTGAGGTAATGCTGGCGTGCAGATCCACCTCAGTGCATTCCTGGATAGCTTTAACAGATGGGCAAGGAACTGCAAATGTTTGTGTGTGTCTGTGGGTGTGTGTGTGTTGAGGATCCTGCAAAGACACATCTTTACCTTGCTGCTGTGCATGGTTATTTCACTGATGTTCAGTGTGTTCTCTGGGATCTTCCCCATGTCTGGCTCCTCATCTTACAGCTAGGGAAAGTGCTGGGCAGAGATGGTCGGCTTTGGGGGATCTCTGGCCTAGAAGAAGGGACAGTGGAGTGAGCAAGTGAATGCTGGGGGAGACTTGGGATGACGGAAAGAATCATGAAGACTGGAGGAGAAATAGCTGAGAAAATGTAAGGAAAGGAGCTGGATGGAGCAAGAGTAGAGATGAGGGGAAGTGGACCTTTGGAAGGCCACTGTATTTGCACTTAGGGTAGTTTAAGACCCCAAAAGAAGACTAGGAGTGAGAATGAGACCTGGGTTGATTGAGCAGCACCAGTTTGCTTGGTTTGTTTGTTACTATAATGAGCTAAGCTCCAAAAGCTCTGGTGCACCACCAGCTCTTTTCCAAGCGTCCCATGAAGCCTGCAAATACCCACTTGTAGGAATATTTCAGCAGCATTATCCGTATTGGTATGGCTTCCCTCAGACAAGGGCATGCTCATGTAGCTCCCTCACAGTTTTCATTCTGCTCTACTCCAGTCAGTGACATCCTGGGCATTCAATCAGAACATCCACTAGTTTCTAGGTTTTGATATAGTAAGTGTTCTTCTGTTCTGTTTCTATGTGGTAGAGAAATAAAATACCAGCATGCAGAATCCACTTGGTAAAACTTAGGCCTGTGACCAGAGTTTGTGCCTATTACCTGTATGAGAGGACCCTTTTTGTCCATAAACCACCAGTGTGTCTTGTGGAGGAACAAATTTTAAAAGTATCCTGTTTAATCCCTTTGCCTAAGGTTCTGAAATTCTCCTTATCCCTTTGCAGAGATGAGTTATTACAGCAGTCCTGTAGCTTTTCTGGGCTGACCAGCTGATTCAAATGACTCTGAAGGGAAGGGGGGGGTGCATGTGTGTGGATTATTTTGCTGATTATTTAGCAGAGGGGTGGGGTTTGACGACGNCACCCATCCCGGGGGCAGTGGCACTCATCCCGGGGGCTGTAACACTCATCCCGGGGGCAGTGGCACCCATCCCGGGGTCAGTGACACTCATCCCGGGGACAGTGGCACCCATCCCCGGGACAGTGGCACCCTGTGCTCCCTCCCGCCGCCGTGTGCCCCAGCGAGCCCCGCTGACCCGCGCTGTTTCCTCCCCGCAGTTCCACTCGCACCAGCTGTTCCACGTGTTTGTGGTGGCCGGAGCCTTCGTGCACTTCCACGGGGTGTCCAACCTGCAGGAGTTCCGCTTCACGGTGGGCGGGGGCTGCTCGGAGGAGGAGGGAGTGCAGTAGGAGCGGCTGAGCCCCCAGCGGAACCCGACCGGAGCCGCGGGCGCGGGGCAGCGCCCGGCTCGGCTCAAGGAACACCTGAGAAGAATCCAAGTTCCAGCTGATGAGGCGTGGAGCTTCGTGGGGATTCTGACTAACCAAGATAAATTCTATACCTCAAGCGATGGAATAAATCAATTTGAAGACCAGGAAATTCTGAAAACATAATTTATTCTTGGGATCTACAGATTGAGCTACAGAGGACCCTTTCCAAATCGGCTTCTGTTCAATGCCATATTTATTTGTAGAATTGGGGAGGGATAGCTTAGCAGTTTCCTTTTTTTAAAAAAAAAAAGAAAAAAAAAGTCAAGGTTAAATTTATATCCTCTTGGAGGGTTTGGGCGTTGATTTTAGATGCTCTTTTGGGAGAAAAACAAATTGTAAATAAGATTTCTAACTTTCTGTTTAAATAAAATTTATATAAATGTTTTAAACAAATGGGTGGGGGGAAAAGGGTTTTTGTAAAGAATGCAACATGCAAGTACCACACACTGTTTCAATTTTGCACAAAACAAGCGATTGCAGGAGGACCAGGTAAAACTCCCAGGAGTGAAGCACGCTGGCCCTGTAGATTTTCCTGGTGGCCAGTGCGCCCCGGGCAGTGCGGGGTCCTGGCCAGCAGCTGGAGGAGGTTCAGGACACGGACAGGAGGGCTGGATTCATCATGGTGCCCCCCCAGTCACAGCGTGAGCAGATGGATTTGTGATGGAATGATGGAAGGTGCATCTCACCCCCAGCCTGCGTGCAGGGGGAGGTTGGGATTGTGGATCCCACTCTTGCTTGGTTTGGGTCTCCTCCCGCACCTGGAGCGTGCTGGGATAACTGCGGGTGAAATGGCAAACAGTCCAGCTCCAGCAGTGCCTGCCTGCAGCCAGAGGCCCCCAGGGGAGGGTGGCTGCCATCTGCACGCCTGCTCTCAGGGGTGATGGCCACGGGCTTGTCAGAAGGTCGTTGAGCATGTGAGGGGAAACAGAGGTGGGGTTCAGGTGGGCTGGAAAGAGGAAGCTGTGTGCTCCAGGACCTGGAGTTACCAGGCACTGCAGACCATCCTGTGTGTCGGGCTCCATATGCCAAGGCAGTTTGCAGGTTTTTCTTTTTAGAGGAGCAGATGCCTAAGCAGCCCAGCGCAGTTCCTTTTTTTTATTATTGTTTTTTTTTTTGTCCTTAGGTCTGCTTTCCATCTGTGCTTTAGCAGTGGGACTGCTGGTATTTCTTAAGCCTAAACCTGAGAGTTCAGCTGGATTGCTGTGGAGCAGACACACCTCCTATATAAGGAGAGGCAAATGCCCTTCTCCTGTGTAATTGATGTAGCTTGAGCTTTGGAGCCCAGTCAGAAGCCAGACTGAAGGAGAATCTTTGGAGTCGTAAGGTGAAACTTGAACATTTTGTTTGTTATGGCACAGGTACTGCTTGGAGGCTTTAGCTGGAAATTCAGAGCAATTACCTCTCTCACAGATGAGTTAAACAGCTCATACCATGCAGTATTTCACAGGAAAGGAAGGTAAAGGGTGCTTGGTTGTTGTGCGGGCTGGTTTTTTTTGTTGTTGCTTTTTGGGTTTTTTAAAGATGCCCTCAAGTTTCGATTTTTATTTTTCAAGAGAGAGAGATGGGTTGCAGAGATCTTCCCAAAGCCTGGATGTCACAGTGTGTCTGGGGAGTTGCTTTGTCTAATGAGTCAGGTGGAAGCAGAATGCCCTCCTAAAGCTGGGTGGGTGTTCAGGCTTCACCTCTGGAGGGGAGTGAAGGCTCTGAGGGCAGGGGATGTGTTCTCAGCAGGATCCCACTCTGGGTGCCTGTAGGGCTGGAAGGGGTTGATGTCTGTGGAACTGCAGGGAAGGGAAGGAAAGGGCAGCATTCCCTTGGATGTAAGGGCTGATAGCACTGGCATCCCAGAAGGGCTGGGGAGGTGCCCCGAGGAAGGCAGTGTGCTGGTGTCTGCACAAGCGTGGCACATATCAGAGTCAGAGCTGGCTGGCAGGTGCTTCGGGATACCTCTGAACAGCACCAGCAGAAGCAGCAGCCTCCATGCTGGATCATCCCACTCCTCAAGGGTGATTGTAACCTGGTCCTACACAGCACAGAACTATTACAAAAACACAGTACTCCACCTGCTATTCTTAACCCAGTCAGTCTCTCTGTTCAAGAAGTTCGTGTGTTCCAATAAAAACAACCTAGCTGTGCACTTTTCTGTAGCTTTTGCTGAGAACTCTTCCCAGGTTGGCACCTGAATGCCTTACTCTCAGCAGTCAGAGGCTTGCTTGCTCTGTGTGCAGGTTATTGCCATAGAATAGTTAGGACCTACAGCTTCTTTCCTTCCCCATTAAATAGTGGCCTTGTTCAGTATATTTCTTTTTAACAATTGCTTACTGTTGGAAGCAATGAAGCACATTCTGGGGTTTTGATGGCTGGGGACTCTGGTGATGGTTCCATGTAAGATGGGATCTTATTACTTGCTGTATTCTTAACTTCTGCTAATAAAAGAACCAAATTGATTATTGTCTGCTCTGGGTCTTTCTGCACTGTGTGGGCAAGAGGGGACAAAGGTGCAGAGCACAAGAGCTGGGGGCAGAGAGGGTCACTGCTGGAGATTTTGGTGGTTGTGGGCAAAACTTTAGGTGAGTTGAGATAAAGAAAAGTTTAGGAGGCTTAGACTTAAATTCCTGGTGTAGAGGAAATGTCTCCCATCCTGTAAAGGATTGATGCTCTCCTGGTGTGCAGGCTTTGGGGCTGGCTCAAGTGGGGTTTGACTGGGGGGGGAGAGGAGCTGCCTGTGCCCAGTGCTGCTGCTCCTTGGCTGGCAGCAAACGTCCTGGAACTGCCTGGGAAGGTAACACCTCATCCTGCTCTCGGGCTGGCTCACACAGGTCTGCCTGCCCACAGCTGAGCTGTGCTCTTTGCCAGCTCCTTCAGTCCTGCTGAGTGTTCTGCAGTGGCCTGTAGGAGAGACAGCTCCTGATGGATTATTGTTACCATTATTATTGTCATCATTATTACTGTTATTTTAATGAAAAGCAAATTCAAGGAATGTGGAGAATGTCAGTATCAGATTTCACAAAAATTACACCAAAAGTAGCTGCCACATTTGAATATGAATTGGGTTTACAGTTTATCCTTTTTCCAGAAAGCAGAGAGATACTTAAAAGTTGTCTGGGCAGGATAAAATTGCATGTTCCACGTCCTCTGCGTGTGGTTGTGTCCTGCCCTGCCGATTCCTGAGAATCACTTGTTTCTTTCATTGCTGAGTACCCTGAGGATGGATTAAATGCTGCAATCAAGGTGAGTGTCTGAGGAGATTGCTGAACTTTCTAACGAGCTGGGATAAACGAAGTACATGATTAGGATGGAAGAGCTGACTGGTTTACTTGAAGCTATTAAAAGCTTCCCTGCAAAACTCAGTTCTTTCTCCCTTTCTCTTGAAGTTTTCTGGTGTTTCCAGAAGCTTCACCTTTGCCTTTCTCCAGTAACGTTCATGTTTTAACTGCAGAGGTATTGGTGCTCCTGAGCTGGGAGATGCTTGCACTGGAGATTCACCATGATCTGGTTTAGTAGCAGCTTCATCTCTGTAGTGGCACCACTGAGCACAGAGACTCTTTACAGCACAAAACTGAACTTGTCTAGTTGTAAATGAGATGGGAAAATCACTGGCCTGGCTGGGTTCCAGAGCAGTGCTGTGTTTGAATGCCACCCCAGCCAGTTGCAGTGGCTGGCTGTGCTCTCACCTCTACCCCTGCCCATCCTGTGTCTGTTCTGGGGTTTGTCCTGGCGCTGCAGCTTCTCCTTGTCCTGCAGCTCGGCTGCCCCGGTCTGCAGCGTTCTCTGTGGCCAGGCTGCAGGGCTGGCCTGGCAGAGGGGCTGTGGGGTGGCATCTGCTGCCGGCACGGGCAGCCAGCGCTCCTGGGAGCGAGCAGCCGCTGCCACCACCCCCTGTCGGCTCCTGGCCACGGCGGCCAGCCCGCAGCTCGGCCCTGGCGCTGGCCCAGCTCCCCTCCCGCTGCCTGCAGGGCAGCCAGGCTGGGATTGCTCCTCTGCCAGGGAGCTCCTGCCAGCTTGGAAAGCGAGAGCCTGTCCCTCAGGGCCGGCACGAGGAGGTGACAGCAGGCTCCAGCCCCTGCTGCCAGGCCCAGGCTAGAGAAAGTCACTGCTGGCCGAGGCAGACGGGCAAGAGCAGCCGGGGGCTTGGCCGGTGTCACTGGTGTGGGGGCTTCCCCGTCTTACCCTGCTGCCCTCAGAGCCAACCCCTGGTGCCACGGTGGCCTCATGAGGCTGGCAGCTCCTGCCACTGTCCCCACAGCCTCTGTGGAGGAGAGCTGAGGGAGCAGCCATGCACATCCCTGTGTGACACCGGCTCTGCTTCCTGTGACACTGGGAAGGACGGGGCAGCTGCCTGGGCCTGCAGAGCCAAACAGGTCTGGGGACAGGGCTCAGTGCCCTTGGGGACAGGGCTCAGTGCACCTGGGGACAGGGCTCAGTGCCCTTGGGGACAGGGCTCAGTACCCTTGGGGACAGGGCTCAGTGCACCTGGGGACAGGGCTCAATGCACCTGGGGACAGGGCTCAGCACCCTTGGGGACAGGGCTCAGTGTCCTTGGGGACAGGGCTCAATACACCTGGGGACAGGGCTCAGTGTACCTGGGGACAGGGCTCAGTGCCCTTGGGGACAGGGCTCAGTGCACCTGGGGACAGGGCTCAGTGTCCTTGGGGACAAGGCTCAGTGCACCTGGGGACAGGGCTCTGTACCTGGGGACAGGGCTCAGTGTCCTTGGGGACAGAGCTCAGTGTCCTTGGGGACAGGGCTCAGCAGCAGCAGGCAGAGCAGGAAGGGCTGATGAAATGTCCTGCAGGTATTTACAGAGAAACGGGCTTGGTGGCATCTGAGTGGGGCATTCCAGCTGTGGCTGATGTCACGGGGACAGTGACACAGGTGTTTGCTGGCCGAGGGACGGTCTGCAGCGTTCTGAGGGGTACAGCCTGTGCTGAGGGCTGGGGGAGCTCCCCAGTGCCATGGGGGACAGGAGCAGCAATTCCCCTCAGCGAGGGCCCAGCTGCTGCTGGAGTGTTTGGCACTCAGGTGTTTGATGCTCCTCTGCTTGCTTTGGAGCATTTGCTTAGCACAAAGGTATCTGCTGCATTAGGCTGCCCTCAGCCCCCTCCCCTGCAAGCAGAGCCTTGTGAGAGCCCAGGCTTTCTGTGCTGACAGTGCCACTGGCCTTTCTCAGCAGAAAAATCATCCTGGAAAATACTCTGAGGAGCCTGAGGTGTGCATGAAATGCAGCAGAACTGTGGGACCTGTCCCTTGCTGTGGCAGAGATGGGCCACACACAGCCCACACATCTCTTAACACCCCTGGGGCTTGTGGCTCCTGGCGGTGGCCGCTGCTAAGCCCAGCCTGGCACATGCCAGTCTCCTGCTCAGTCTAAGCCAACTCAGGCCAGCCTCCTTCTGTGCCTGATCCCAACTCAAACAGCTGCTGTAAATCCAGCTGATGTTCCCACTGTTTTGTAGGATGAAGTCATCCTGTGTGGCCACAGCTGAAGGCACAGCCAGCAGCTCTGTCCCCAGTGAGTCAGGGCAGGGCACACGTGTGACGCTGAGCAAGGCGTGGCCCTGCCACCTCAGTGCCTGGGCAGAGCCAGGCTTACCTCAGCCTGCACGGGGCTGATTCTGAAGTCTGTAAGGAGTGCCACGGAGAGAATTCAGGCCCCTTCCCCGCTCCCTGTCCCCCTGCCTGTGAGGAAATTGGCTGAACATTTCGTAGCCCCCGATGTGTGCAGCAGGGAGATGAGGGTCTGGTGGACAGCCCTGCCTGCAGAGCAGCACTCAGGAATTCTCTCCACTGCAGCTTCCCCAGCAGAACAAACATTGCTGCCTCAGGTCTGTGTGCTCACAGGGCATCCCTCCCTGGCAGGAGGGACAGCTGGCACTCACGGGGTGCCAGGATGGCAGCAGGATGCTGCTCGGCTCAGTGGGAGCTGCCTCCTCACAGCTGCTCTGCTGCTGGTTGCATCCTCCAGCCTCAGCTCGCTGTTTGCTTTTGCTGACCTATTTTCATCTGCTGTGCCCAGCACATGGCTGAAGAAGTTGGAAGCTAAGGCAGCTGCTCTTCCTGGGGATTTTTCTCTTGCTGAAGGGCCATGAGTCACTGTCTCTGTCAGAGCATGAAATGGAATTTGCTTAACCCCGTGCTGGAGCCCAGAATGGAGGTAGGTTTGCTTATGGTCTGCTTTCCTGCAAAAAAAACCCAAACCCAGGAATGTGTTCCTGGTGTGTGCTCAGGTTTTGAGCCAGGCAAACCTTTGCTCGTATTTCTCAGTTTAAGAAATAATCCAGTCCTCACCCCTGTCCCATTCCCTCCAGTTTCCCCCTGTGGCCAAGCTCACTGAGCCCAGTGAGGCAGGTGTAACTCTCCTCCTCACTCTCAGTGCAGCTACCCCTGCAGGACCGTGTTCACGGTGGATTAGTGCACCTGAAGCCAAGCACGGCTCATCCACAGCAGAGCAATGTGCATCTCTGTGTCTTGTTTAGGCTGAGTGCACATGGGGCTGCTGATCCTTCCTGACAGGGAGGTCATCCTCGGGGGTGGTGCCCCGGGAGGGCAGCGGGCACGTGGGGCTGGGGAGCTGTGCCAGCCCGGGGCTGCCCTGAGCCAGCGGCTCCTCCATCTGTGAGCAGCTCCCGGGCCTTGACAGCCGCCCCTTCTCCCTCCGTGCTGCCTTCACCTCCCGTGGCTGCTGCAGCCTCTGATAAGGTCACTGCCTCTGAAGCCTGGAGCCTTCTCCACCTCCACTTTTCCTTCCAGTTCTGCAGTGGTTCCTCTCCTCTTTGCTGTAACTCTGCCTGCAGCCAGGCAAAACCACACAGCGGTCTCTCTAAGGTCCTGGAAGGTCCCTGCCAGGACCTGGCTGGGACTGATCCTGTCCCCTTGGTGTCAGGTGACGTGGGTGGCAAGAAGGACCTCTCCTAGCACGCCTGGAGTTGTTTGTGGGTTCCTACCCCAGGGCAGGGACAGACCTGTTTGCAGTGCCTCCACCCACAGCCTCTCCCCACAGGTTTCTGGGGTTTGTGTAGGGCTGTGATGCCCACCAAACATGCTGGAGCTACGCTGTCTGTGTAGAATATGCCATATATTTGTTTTTAATGAGATGGTATGGAACAGTTCATACAAAAAAAGAAGAATGGGTGCTCTCCACCCGTTGTCCGTAAAGCTCTGTGAGAAACAGCCCGTGCCCACAGCTGGGAATGCCAGGCTCAGGGCAGGGAACAACCAGGGGCAGCTGCAGTGAGCAGGGCAGTGCTGCTGCGAGGGGAAAAGTGCCAGTTCCTTAGCTCTTCTGCAGTGAACAGAGCAGGTCAGTCTCTCGTGGTGGGTCACACAAAGGCCCTTTCAGAGGTGAGTCCACACCAGCCCCCGGGTGCTGCTCTGGCAGCGTCGGGAGAGCTCTCCTGGCAGGCTGTGCTGCTCCGCTGTCCAGCCGGGTGAGCTGGTGCAGTTCGGCCCTGGGGCCGTGTCCCATCCCGGAGTCCCGGCTCAGGACACAACCCCGGCACCAGGACACGCCGCTTCCATCCCCGGCTGTTCGGAATCCCGGCGGCTCCCCTGAGGCACAGGCAGGCGCTGTCCCCTGCCCCTCGGAGCGGGGCAGGCAGGCTGCTGCGGGCCGCTCTCCGTGCCGGCACCGCGGGGTCCGGCCGCAGCCGCAGCTCCAGCAGCTGCCCCGGCGGCTTCTCGCACCCCCTTCTGCCACAGGAGGAGGCGGCAGCTCCCGCCGTGCCGGCCCTGGTGGTGAAGGACACCTCGGGAAGACGCACAGGGTGTCCCAGAAGGGGTCCCCGTGTCCTCCCGTCTGTCCCGCCGGGTCCCTGTCCAGGCAGCGTCACCGCAGGAGCAGCACCAGGGGCAGGAGCAGCAGCGTGGGACACAGCGAGATGCCAGCGGTGCCACCGCAGTCCTGGGCATTTTCCTGCGACATGGGAGACAAGGGGTCAGCCCGGCCGCTGCCAAGCGCGCCCGTCACCTTTGCGAGAGGCAGCAATGCCTGTGGCCGGGAGATACACCAGGAGGCAAGTACGGGACTGGCGCGATTCCTGCTGGCCACAGCAGCCCCCGTGGGCTAGGGAGCCGCTTGCCCCCTCGGCTCCTAGCAGTGTGTGTGTGTGTGTGTGTCTGTGTGTCTGCTTGTTCCTGAGCCTGTGGTTCCCGAGCCCAAGCCCTTCCCAGGTGGCACCAAGGTGAAATCTCCTTCTCGGAGCCCCCTCGGGGATTCACGGCCGTGTCTGGCTGCAGCCGGGCCCGCCGGACACCCCACACCAGGGTGCGAGAGGAGCCATTTGTGCATGCTGCATGCATTGGCACGCCCGGTGGCACCCGCCGGTGCTGTCCCTCCCTGTCCCCTGTCCCCTGTCCCGGTACCTCAGGGTGGAAGGCGTGGCACGAGTCCGGCCGCCGGCGCAGCTTCTGGGAGCGCATCCGCTCACACTTCACCGAGGCGTTGTGTGCGGGGCTGTCAAGGACTGGCGGAGCGGGCAGCACAGGGGACGGGTGCCACGCACCCCCAGGGGCCCCGGGCACGGCTGGCTGCGTGTAACTCGCCACCCGCGAGGGCGAGAGAAGGACAGGTCCCCCCAATGGCTGGAGACCTCTCCAAGCCAGGCCGTGCTCCCCACCCCCGTGTGGCAGCAGAAGCGCATTTCCCACCCCGGCAAACACGGAGGTGACAGGGCCTGGGAGCCCCGCATCCCTGCCGGGCACGGAAGGATATATTTGACCTCCTTGGCATCCAGCGGGACCGGGGGGAAGACACTGCAGTCGCAGACCGTGTCCGTGACGAGGAGCAGCAGGTTACTGCTGACGATCTGCTGGGCCACAAACATCCTGCGAGGGAAGAGCCCGTGAGAGAAAGCACAACTCTAACGCCCCGAGCAGCAGCCCTGGCACTGCCTGAACACAGCAAAGACATGGAAGGAAAACAGAGATCACAGGAAACGGTGCCAGCACAAAGCAGGAGAGAGCAGTGTGCAGGTGTACCCAGGGAGAAGCGCCATCAGCACTCCTTTCAGCCTCCTTTTCAGCTCTGAACTGGCTCAAACCTACAACTCCATGCTAGGCACAAAAGTGAAAATCAACGCAAGGAGCCAGCCAACCAGGCAAACCCAAGAGAAGCCGTCCCCAGATGGGGCGGCACATCAGAGCAGATGGCACCTGAGCAAAGCCTGGCCTCACCCAGAGGTATGTCAACGCCTGTTTAATGTGTATTTATGTGTGTGCTTGTACAGTGCAGGGGTGTCTGTGTTCTGTGGTCCCGGGAGGAGCAGAGCTCTGCTAAATTTCACGTTACTAGAGAGAGAACAGAGGAACACAGTGGGTGTGCTGGGACTGCCCAGCTGGTGTTTGGCAGGGAACCAGCATGTCCTGGAGCCAGGGGGCACAGGGAGGGCTGGGGACATCAGGCTCAGCGTGCCTGCACTGGTGGCAGGGCTGCAGGCTGCACTGGTGCATGGCTCAGTGACTCCCAGCCCTGCTCAGCCAAGGGAGAGGCTTCTGGAACAGAAATACAGGCTGCTGGGGATGTGCCCACTGCCCTGGCCAAGCTGGCTGTGCTGGAGGAGTGGCCCTGGTTATTCACCACCTGGCCTTGCTGCCTGGCAGCCCCAGGGGTTTTTGTTTGGGTTTTTTTTTTTTAGGAGCAATTCCAGTTAGATCTGTTAGGCCTCCTCACATTAGGAAAAGTTGCATCAGTGGAAATTCATATTTTTGTCACCTTTCCACATGTCATTGCTGATGGCATTGTGCAACCACCGAAAACAGCCTCTTTTCACAATGACTTTCATGTTACTTTTGAATGTCCATTCACTTACAATGAAAATGGGAATTTAAAAATTGAAGCCTTGTTTTCAGTTCTTTCAGTCTAACACATTTCTTCCCCTATCCCTGTTTCTGTTTTCGGTGGTGGTTTTTTTTTTTTTTTTTTTTTTTTTTTTTTTTTTTTTTTTTTTAAAAAAAAAAAAAAAAAA
>VXBU01010439.1:456669-470002 GCA_013400315.1 Bombycilla garrulus | reverse complement strand
TTTTTTTTTTTTTGGTTTTGTTTCTGTAGAAAAACAGAAAAGGGTGGAAATGAAAAAGAAAAAGGAAAGCCAAGAGCACTGCAAAAAGGAAAACTTTCTAAGAAGAAAACTTTTGCCAGAAACATGAAAAAACAAAAAAAGTTCCTTTCTGCAATCTGTGGAATGGAAAGATAGATATAATTAAATGCTGCTCTCTTTGTTCTCCAGCCGCCTCTACCTATTAGCAGATGGTTTTAATTTTTCTTTGTTAAGAATCAGTACCCTGGTCTCTATCCAGCACGGCCAGAGCCGTGGATGTTGTGGTGGCCGTGCCACGGGCTCGGTGGCAGTTTGACCCTTGTCACGTGTGTGCCATCCCCAGCAGCCCTGGCCAAGCCGCCCAGCTGCGAGGGAAGCTGCAGCTCTTACTTTTGGCAGTCTCCACAGTCGATGAGGCCGTTGGTCTCCCTGATGGCCGGCTCGTACACGAACACGGGGTACTCGGTGTCGCAGGGCTGCAGCGTGTCGTGCTTCTTGTGCTTGTGAGCTGCCAGGACGAGACAAAGGCACGTGTCAGGGGCACACAGGGGCTGCCCAAATGAGATGGAAACATTCCGGACTTGGTGATGGAAATTCCAGACTTGGTGATGGAAATTCAAGAAATGGTGATGGCTCTGGAGGAGCAGCTACCCCCCAACAACATTGGGAGCTGGTGCCCAGCAGAGCAGAAGGGGAAGGAGATGCTGCAGCAAGCAGCCAGGTGAAGCCTGGGAGGGCTGAGCTGGAAACAGAGACTGGGTAGAAGAAAAGGATAAAAAGGTATTTATTGAAAGGATCCAGTTTGGGCAGTGCAGGAACCCCTTGGGGCTGCACCCAAGTCAAACCCACAAATGGGCACAAAATGGATCCCGGTCATGAGGCCTCACAGTCTGATCGGTTTTGGTTCATCAGCACATTGGAGTTCATTGTCCAATTACAGCTCCAGCTGATGAAGCTCCATCCTCCTTGTTCCCTCTCTTCCTTCACTGTTCACACTCTTGGGCCTAAAATCTGACCTTGGTTCCCAGATAGAAAGGAATTGTTTTGTGTCCCTGCTCTGTGAAGAGAGCTCACCAGCCCTTCATATGAAGGCCAGAACTGCTCACTGAACCAGCACAGAATGTGAAAAATATAAAAGCTAAAACTGAAGGCATCACAGGCAGTGATCCCTGCTCCCACTAGGTGGTGTGGGAAAACCAGCCTATGCGAGGAATGCCTCCAAGATCGCCTTCCACTCGCCTTCCCAGCAAGCCCGGACCCCGCCGTGCCACAGCAGCCCGGGGAGCCCCTGCCCAGGCAGGCAGGGACACTGGGGCGCAGGTACCCCTGTGTTAAAACTGCTCGGGGGGCCCCACTGAACCAGTGAAACCCCTCCTGCCTAAGCCAGCCTGGTTCGTGCAGTTTTTGAACACTGAAACCTGTGCCTGGACTGGTGCTCCGTGCCTGGGCTCTGCCCCCGCGGGAGCCCTGCGAGTCTGCGGTGGGGCTCTCATCAGCTGCCGGTCCCTCCCGAGCCCTCTGACAGTTCAGAGCCAGCCCACAGCAGGAAATTGGAGGGGCTCGATACGTGTCATGTGAAGAAGAAACCACCACCAGCAAACAGGCCTGGCCTGAGAGCACAGGGAAAGAGATGACAGCTCTGGAGGAGCAGCAGAGACCCAGCTAATGAACAGCACTGGCTCCTGGAGGGAGCAGCTGCTCCATCACTCATCAGGCACACTCTGTGGGACTCCCAAACTAATTTGGGGATGAGGGGGAGCTGAACCACCTCACTAAGCCTCCCTCAAGAAGCAAGAGCATTCTTTCTAGGAGTTCAGCAAAATCTGTCTTGCCTGAAACTACTGCCTTGGGCCCTTCTGGCAATTATTTTCTGCAGTTGGAGGTAGCAGAGCCAGCTCCTGCCTCTGTAGGACACAGGGGACTGCTGCTGATGGAAATGTGAAGCTTTGTTGCTAGGGCAGAGGTTGTGGCTCAGCCAGCACAAGTACCAGAAATGGTTTCTCCATCAGCTTTGAGCACAAAAGCCTCACTTTGCAGCCCCCCACCCACACAGCAGCCACAGGCAATGCTCCTGGGGGGACCAGCAGGGAAGACAGTCCTCCTCACCTGGAGGGTGCCCAGTTTACCCCTCGCAGCACAAGTGCTGAAGATTTATAGAAAAATGCAGCAGTGTGGGTTTTAATCAGCAAATGTGTGGTGAGAAGGCATCAAGAGGGCATCTGTGATTGGACGGGTGATTTGCATCACTGAGGAACTCTCACTGCTGAGAGCAGTGGTCTCCTCTGGGGCCCCCGGCACTGCCAGAGCAGGCAGAGAGCAGCAGGCACCTCCCCGCAGAGCCTGCCTTCCAAACAACGTGGATTACACGAGAGAGAGAAAAGCTGCATGATTTTCTCTGATTTTTCTCCCCACCATGGCAATCCAGCAACACAAGACATCCATTAAGAGCCAGGAACTGCAGCCCAATCTTGCCTCTAATGCCTTGCCCAGGTGAATATGATGGGCACTCAAACCCCTCCCTGCAGTGCAGAGCCTCTGGTAATTGCACTTCGTGCTTTTATTCACAAGTCTCAAAAACCCAGCACTGAGGAGGCAGCCCCTGCTAAAATCCTCCCAGACTACGGGACCCACCTTTCGGTGACACGGTGAGGTGCATTTTGCACAGATTCAAAGGCACCCAGAGCCTGCCTGCAGCACAATGCCTCGTTCTGTATTCACCCTGGATTCACACTGAATTAATCAGCCCAACTTGTCATTCCAGGGGCCGGCAGCACCTCTGCCACCAGCCAGGAGCTGTCTGCCTGTGCTCTGTCCCCAGGCAGCAGTGTCTGGCCATGCTCTGCCACCATTTGCTGTCCCTCTGTGCAAACCCCACTCTGCAGAGGCAGGGAAAAGCCTCTCCCGTTTCTGCTGGTGGATGATGCCTCTGACCAGGACCCATTGCAGGGACTGAGGAGATCTGGGATGAGCAGAAGATGACCCTGATTCTGAGGTGAATTTCAGAGCTTTCTGAAGGGGCATGAAGAATATCTCTGTGCTGTAAGGAGAGAAGCTGCAAACTCTCTCTGGCTCTGAGCAGCTGCAGGGCTGGTAAGTGTATTCTGGCCAGGAAAGTCCCCAAACTACGACTAAAGGAGTGTGAGAAACAGAGCAGCATTTCTTTCAGCCCTAATTCACTGACCTGGGGGCTGGGAAAGCAGCTCCAAAGCCTGGAACAGGTGGCCAGGCTATCACAGCCTGCACCAGGGACGTGCTTGTGGCAGGACCACACATTGGTGCCTCAGCCAGGAGCCAGCACAGCCCTGGTGAGCTGCCCCTGGATTTACAGCACTGCAGCACAGCTGCTGGCAAGGGACTGTGCAGTTCTTGCTCAGAAGAATCGCTGTGGTGACCACAAAGGTGACCTCGTAAAGCTGGGGCAAACTGCTTGCAAGAATTTAACATATGGCTCATGTCGTGAGGGGCAGAGAGCCCTGACATGCCAGGACCTCGTTTTTGCCCTGTCCCTGGTAAAGGATGACATCCTTTACTGACTCCTGTTATAATATCACATCCTTTACTAGCTCCTGTTATAATATCACACCCTTTCCTAGCTTTCTGTTAGAACTTCATCAAAGCAGAGGGAGTGCAGCAATATAAAATACATGGTGTGAAGGATGGGCTGCAGGGAGGGGTGAATGAGACCATCAGCTTGGAAAATGCACAATGGAAGTTGACCTGAGGCTCAGCCTCAGCCAGTGCTGGATTAGGGTGCCATGATGGCCTTGGAGAACCAGGCCCCACAAGAGAAAAGTCAATTTAAGAGACTGCATGGAGCACACCCAGGAGAAACATGGCCAGCACCCAGGTGTATTTTTAAACTGGCAGAAGTGGCCTGCACAGACCTTAAATATTTTATATTTTTTTTTTTTTGGCACAAGCTGAATGAAAAGAAGCTGCTTTAAAATCTAACTCCTGCACAGAGTCAAGACCTATGACAGAGATTATGCTTAAGCCTCCTGCCACTTAATTTTCTGGGAAGCACTGCAGCTGCAGCAGTACTGAGAGGTTCAGAGAAGCCCAGTAGCACGTCCATCATCAGCAAAAGGCTCAGGCTGAGCCTCTGCATGCACATGCTGGACATCAGAATGTTATCAGCACCCTGAGAGTCTGCTGGTCAGGGATTAGTAAACAGCCAGAGGAGCTGATAACAAATTGCAAACTTTATAGTAAAGAGTGAGTTAATTCCAGGCTGTCGTTGCTACCATCTGCACTTCCAGAAAGACTTTGTCAGACATTTGGCAACCAATCCTTCTGAGCAGCAAAGGCAGTTGCTGTGCCTCGTTATGAACTATAGAGCCCAGATTGTGAACTCTTTCCCACCAGCATAAATCATGCACTCGAGTCAGAGGATTTACTCTGGGACACGTGACAAAATCTGCCACTTAGTTACCAATATAAGACACAGACTTTAACCAATTATCTTGTAAAATATCTTCTGGGTACATTAGCATCCAGTAAAAAAGAGAAATTTTATGATCTACAGAATTCTAGAAATAGTTCTTTCTATTTCTGCATGCCTTGGCTGGAAGTATTTTTGGCTTAATTAAAAGCTTTCAAACCTGCACTGATGTCCATAAAAGCAGAAGCCTTTATAAACACAGAGAGAAACTGAGATGCTGAGAGCAGAGAAAAATCTGTGGCAGCAAACATGTCTTCTCACCACCTCTGAGAAGCAGATCTGTATGATGAGTGCAGTCTGGATACATCACGCCCATATTCCAACAGCAAGTCTCACCTTCCCAAAAAACAAGGGAACTTGGGAAGCAGGAACAGGCTCAGTGCTGCAGAGCCAGAGGTACACAGTCAGGCAAGGGGGAGCACTGGATCCCTGATCGTTAATTCCTCCGCACATAACCCGGAAAAAATGTGTGTGCTCAATTTCTCTCTCACAAAATGTCTCCTTCGCTTCATATTTTTTGCATGCACCAGCCTTGGCGTGCAGTCAAGGAAATGTTAACGTCTCTGGCAAAAATCTACAGCCCCTTCTTAACAACATGTGCAATCCATTTCTTCCAGCCCCAGTAGTATTCTTCCACCCTGCTACTCCCCCACACACATGGACGCTCATTTTTTTCATCCGCAGACACCCTCTCTTGCTCTTCCTCTTCTCCATCCAGTCAGGCACATTCCAACTGTCTCTATTTCTCCATCTCTGTCTCACACATACGTCTTGCTGGGCAGAGAGCAAACTGGCAAACACAAGCTAGATATGGAAGCAGTGAGATACAAACACAGCCACAGTCTGGACTCTGTCTTGGAGGAATTTCTAACTCGCCTGTAGGAGTGGATTTATGAGCTACAGCACATACTTATCAGCTGAACTGCTTGAAAGCCCTCCTGCATTCTCCCAGAGCTGGGCTGGGATTTATCAGAAGGAGCTAAGCCATGGTGTGTGGAAAAGAAGACTTAAGTTACTCCTTAATAACTGAAGTCTACAAGGCCTGTGGAGTTTCTCCTGCAAGAAGACAGAAAGGTTGGTTTTTGGTTTGGGGATGACAGCTGAGAAGAATGGGCCGGCTGGGAACCACGGTGAGGGACACGCCATGGAACACGGGCCACAGGCCCAGGCAGGCCACAGCAGTGAGTGATGGGGCTGTCTGTGGCTGCAGCTCCTCAGGAGGCTCGTGTGCTCCTTCTTTTATCAGCTCCTCAGTGACAGACCTTCAATCACCAGCTCAGCCAGCTAAACGAGCAACAGCATCTCCCCTTTGCAGACTGGGAAACAGAGTCAGGCTCTGCCTTGGCCCTGTCACGCCTTTCTGCAAGTCCCTCACTGTACAAAAGGTGGAAAAAAGTCTTTCCTAGCCTAGGAATTTCTAGCTAATTTTCTTTTTTTTTTTTTTTTAAACTATGAGGTGGTTCTACTTACAGTGATGGAAGACAGCCTTGGCTGGAGAAGTCCCATGGCACACAGACACACAGTGATGACGGACACATGTGACAGTTTCACAGGATGGCAGTGACACGGAGACACGAATGTGCACACAGCAGTCATGGAGGCGATGAGGGAAAGAGATGAAGGAGCACAAAAGGAAATGGTGATGAGCAGGACAGCAGTGACATCTCCCCTCCCTTTTTGCTCTCCTCGAGCACAGACTAAATCAGAGTGCAGCCCCAGAACAACCACAGCTGGCCTGTTCCCCTGATCGAGCAGCCTCTCCTGAGCACTGCACCTGCTCATCTGACTCCTCCTCACCAACTCCTGCACAGGCCACTCCTGTTACCCTGCTGTGTGCTACACAGCAGCCAGGGCTGCCAGGGGACAGCTGCAGATCCTCCTGCCAGCTCTCTGGAGCTGGAGACTGGGACCTAACAGCACCACAGACCTCCTTCTCTAGAGAGGAATTCCCAAAATTGACTGCTTGCTTCCCCATTATGCCAGGAGAGCTCAGTGCAGAAGGCCCAGCCCCACAGCTGGCATGGGAGGTACCACTGTCCTCACTAAAGGCACCACTAGTGATCAATAATTAACAAGACTAATTACAGCCCCTAATTACACCTCCCCTTCCCCTCTGAGTCTCCTCAGAGCCATTAACATCCCCTGCCTGCTGGGATGGGACTGCAGAGATTCCTGGGTGTTGTCAGCAGGCAGCTCTTCAGCTGCTCGACAGGTCACAGGATTTCAAGGCAGACACACCCTGTGCTGAACTCAGCTGCTGTGCAGTACCGTGTGCCATCATCTTCTCTCTTCCAGAGCACGCCCAGTGGGTAAGTGAAGACCCTCTGTGTGTTTTTGAACTCTCAGGTCTCTGCCTGGCTTCCTGGGACTCTGCTGGGCTCTGGAGAGACTGCTGTTCCAGCCCTGTGCTGTCCTGTCCCGGAGCAGACTGGAAGGGAGGCTTTCCAACCACGTTCTTTGCAGCTGATGGCCTCTCTCATCCCGCTGCACACAGGGCAGGGCTCCTCAGGAAGAAGTGTCTGCCCTCTGCTCAGCAAACCACCCTGAGGGAAGCTCAGTGTGCTCCGAGCAGCACACAGCTCACCCTGACCCCCTGGTGCTGTGACAGCCTGGAATGGGGCTGGGAATGGGGGAGATGGTGGGATCTGGATTGCGGTGCCCTGCGGGAAGGGGTGTGGGGCAGAGGGCAGGCTCCTCACGCCAGGCCAGGCTTCCCCAGACACTTTCTTCTGTCACCAGAGGCTGCAACGCTCACGTGCTATGGGGCGGCTGGACTCTTGTGTACTCACCATCTGCCAAGTTGTCTGAGTGCCAGAAGCTACTCATGTTAAACTCCAAAAGGAAGCTGTCAAAAGAGCAAGAACAGAGGATGCTTTTTCAGCAGCCTGGAAGGATGCAGGTGTCAGGGAGATGGCCCTGTTGCCCAGTGAGTATCAGTTCTAAAATGTTTACTACAAATTTCTGGCAGTGCAAGTCTGATTTTTTAAAATTTTAGATTTTTTTCCCCCTCTCCGCATGCTAGAATGCAGCTCTGTATCGTGGGATCTGTACTGGGGAAGATCTGAATGGGCTTTTTCCTGAAGTATGTCCTGTGCCAGGGGCTCGCCAGCAAAGGAAGGAACAAGTGTTGCAGTCCCTGAGGCTGGGAGGGGACTCAGCCACTGTAGGACCCTGAGGAGCATCAGAAGCCACACTCTGGAATTATTCTGTACCAAGAACAATAATACATAATAATTTAAAAGAAATATTAGTAAATAATAAAGCCCTCAGAGCTGGACCTTTACCACATCTCTGAAACAGGGTCCCTGCCTACACATCTCCCCTTTGCAAGCTGAGCAGCAGCACTTCCATCCCACTTTGAGCTTGGACTCTGATTGACCCCAGAAGTCTGAGGTGAACCCAGACCCAGAGGAGAGCCTCCCCTCTGCACTCAGACCCGAGCTGCTCGTCTTGCTGCCCCCAGCCCTCTCCCCCTTGAGAGGAAGATGTGCACTCGCTCCTCACGGGCAAACTCACAGGCACGAGGAGTCTGCAGGCCCCGAGGATCTGCACAGAGCCCCAGGAGACCCAAGCCCTATTTCTGACTCGGGCACTTTGTACTGAGTGACTTCAGGTAAATCCCAGACCTGCTGTGGGCCTCTGCCTCTCAAAATGGCAATAGTAATAGCTTTCTGTCTCCCGGGAGCACGCTGCAGAGCTGAATGTCAGGAGAAGGCTGACAGCAATGCAGCTTTCCCAGCTCCTGCCCCTCCTGGCCTGAGCCTCCCAAACACCCCCATCTTTTGGTACTCACATGAGGAAATCACTTATCAGCCACTTCACTGCAGCTACAAAGGCATAAATTGGCTGGAGAACAAAAGAAGAAAGGAGAAATACCATAAGGACCCGGTCAGAGAATTTATAATTGTTATGCAGGACCCTGCATTTCAGACCAAGTTCCTCCACTGATCAGAGCTCTTGAAGACAGGCTGGAAATTCAAGGTCTGGGCATCACTGGAAAATGTTCGAAATATATCAAAAGCCAGCAGAGCTGCCCTGCTACTAAGAATACCTCCTCACCCTCTCCCCATCAGGGTCAGGGAGTTTATCAGGAATGTGTGAAGGACTTTGAAGATGTAATTGCTTGATGATTTCTCTCCAGCGTGGATGACCTTCAGAGCTCAGAGCAGGAGAGAAACACAGCTAAATGGGACACCACCAGTTTAGGATGCTTTTGTGTTCTGAGAGCAAGTGGTGTTTCTGGGACAAGTGACAGCACTGCCCAGGATTTAGCATTATCTGCCATTGATTGATTATGCTTAACTGTGCTTTCATCCAGCTTTTCCTCAAGATGGCTTGACTTCTATCATCTTCTTGCTTTTCAGCTACAAATTGGAAATCCAGCATTATCCCAGGGACAATTCATCTGCAGAGGATACTGCTGCTTCTTTTCTTCATGGTAACCACATCTAATTTCCATCTCTCCCTCTCATAATCATGCCCATGTCCTCAAACCCAAAACAGATGCAGTAGTCATGGGATGCAGGATAATGTTCCACTACTGATGACTTCTCTTCAGTCAAAATAAGTCAGCAAACAGTAAAATGCAGAGGGAGTTGGCAATTTAACTGACTTAAAACTGTATTTTAAAAAACTTTTATTGATTTCTTCCTTTGCAGGGGTTTTGCTAAGAGGGGAAGATGAGAGATGGAGGCTGAATGCTCACCTTTTAATTCTCTTCCCAATTCACCTCATTTTTGGCAGCTCATAGTTTGTGATATTTCTTTCAGTAATCAGAAAGAAAAATATATATAATATATATTGGATATATATTGGATATAATCAAGCAAATATTTTCACTAAAATCACCATATGTTATCTAGCCAGCTTAAGTATTGCCACTGCAAACCAGACATTGTTAAAAGTGTTATTGTTAAGAATGTTGTTAAGAGGCAGTATTTTGTTGAAAATTCTTTTACTGGAAAAAATTACAATGTCATGCTGTAAGGAGTACTTCCTGCACCCCTTTCAGTATCAAAAGCTCCTAACAATAATGAACTCATCCCTGTTTAGGGTTTTGTCAAGCACTTTGAAGCGCTCTAAGTGCTGAGTAGTTACTTTGTTCTGCCTGTTCAAGGCAAGGTTAGGAAGGTGGAGTGGGATTAGAGCATGAGTTTGTGTCAGCCTACAGAGAGGCTGGATTTGGGTGAAACAGGGTTCCTGAAATTCGAGGAGCTGGGCTAGAACAGAGACGCCTTTACTGATGCAGTAAAAATGGCGAAAATCCTTATTTCGTTGTGTACATTCCTTATATATGATAAAATAGATTACATTCCGTTCTTGAAGAAGATTCTACCTAATTGGTTACAGTTTCTTAACTTTTCTATAAAACATTCTATTATTGGCATAATTCACAAGAACAGAGATTAGGCCATATCTGCCTTCATACCTACGTTCTTTCTATGTTATTTAGAGACCACAGGCCTTTACAGGCCTCTGCAGGCCTTTTCTAGGCCTTTGTTGAACTAATTAGGTGAAGCCTAAGTTGTCCAAACTCCTGGTCAATAAAATATTTGGGTACTGGTAAAAGCCTTCACTCTGTTAGTTTGTTCCCTGTGCTGCCAGCATTCTCACTCTCTCTCCTGCCCCAAGCTCACTCATCCTTCCCTGGTGACCGCAGGCTTTCCCCAGATGCTCTGCTCCCTGACACCCAACTCTCCCTCTTGAGCTGAGTAAAACCACGCCCCGTAAAAGCCCTCCTGTTCATTTCAGCTGCTAGCTGACTCCTTGGCTTCCAGGAGAACCTGCCCGCCTTTAGCTCCTGCCCTTCCCCTGGTCCTTCCCATTTCCAGCGAGATCCTGTGCGGCAACAGAGAGCCACACTGGGGACCGACCTCAGTGGCCACCAGGGCTTCAGGGATGCGCCTGAGGGGAGTTTGGACAGCCCCAGCACCTGAAAGCACACGTCTGCTGAGGTGTGGGGAGTGCTGGGGATGTTCTGCAGGAGGAAGGCAGCCCAGGGAGGGACGAGTACGTACGCTGAGCAGGGGCCGCGCGCCGCTGTGGTGGTGGTAGGGCACCTTGCACATCGCCTGGTAGTCATACATGGTCACCCTGCAAGCAAAACACAGCGGGCAAGCATCAACAGCGGCCATGCAGCCACCCACGGGACAGACACGCCAGCTTCTTCTCAAAAATGTCATGTATGAACTGTTTCCTGGATTCACTAAAGCAGTGAGCTGCTTCCACGTGCCTTCGCTGCTTGGCCGGTGCTGGATCTTGCAGAGCAAGAAATACAGGCTCTGGATTAATGTAACTGGGTCAGTACAGCAAAGATGTCCCTAATTTCAGGCAGTCAGTAAAGCAGGCTGTGTGGCAGAGCAATTATAATTGTAACTACCTCAGCTCTCCCTAGTTCCTGTTTTCAAGCCACTGAACCTCCGAACTCTGTTTTGACATGGGCTGGGGGAGTGGAGTGAGATGAACAGAGGTATTTTTAAAAGAGAAATGTGGTCAGCCAGCTGCAATGCTGCATCTCTGGGCTCTCAACAACTCCCCAGAAAGGTTTTCCGAGTGGCAGGAGGAACTGAGGCACTTCTGTACCCAAAATGCCAAGAAATATTTCCCATAACATCCTGCTCTGGGAAAGCCAGAGAAGCAGCTGCTCTCTGGCCACACAGAAACTGGAAGTTTCTGTCTCTCCTGTCACTGTAAAAAAATTACTGTGGTTTTTTTTGATAGGGAAATACTTGAAAAGTTTTGTGTTGTAATGTTTCAGTTGTTGAGTTGTTGGGTTTTTGATAGGGAAGTTTTTAGTAGTTGTGTGTGGGGATTAAATGAGGTAAATGGGATTTTTTAGTATTTAGTTTTTAGATCTGCNTTGTATTGTGGATTTTTTTATTTAATTATTTTGTGTTATTAATATTGTAGAAAATGGGGTAGATGAAGAAGTTGAGTTAATGTTTTAAACTTTTTGTGGTTTTTATTTATTATTATATTAAAATTTTAAAATTTTAAGTTTTTTACCTTGTGATAGATTATATTTTTATATATTTCACATATTCATAGAACTTAATTCTAAAGTCTTGGAAGTTTTCTCTGTGGTCGAAGGTTAAAAGCAGGACACCTCAGGATAGGTGGAGGAATATTTCCCTGTATATTTTTTTTCCCTGTAATATTTTTTACAGAGTTTTGCAGCAGGTGGGAGAGCAAGAGGTGAGGAGGAACGGTGTGTGCTGGTGATGGCTGAGCTGAGGCAGCTGAAGGAGCTCCTGTGTCTGAAGAAGAGGAGCACATGCAGCAGCAGCAGGTGCATTTTCCCTCTCAGGTGCTTCTCAGAGGGACCAAGGTGCTCTGACCCACAGCCACTGAAGAGCAGAAGCACAGGTTGGGGATCCCCCACTTACCTCCTGAACATGCCCATGTTTAGCAGCTGGGTCATCACTGAGCCATCCACTGCACCAAAAAATTTTCCAGTCTGCAAGCACAGAAAGGGAAAAACAGAATAAGCTGTATGTTTTCCAAATGCTCGATGGCTCCAGCTGATCTAGTTCGTCTGGAGGCCTGCTGTACACAACGAGTTGTTTGTTTTTTTTTCATAAGGAGGCAATGCTGAGCTTTGTCCTTTGGCTGCCTGGAAAGCTCGAGGGAGGACTTCCCCCATGCCCAGCTGGGCATCCTGCACCATTCTACCGTGCTGGAAAGGATGGAGCCCACGTAAATCCCTGCAGCTTGTGTCACAAAGAGGCAGACTCAGAAGCTGCAGAGACCAGGCATGCTGAATCACTGGGAGCCTGGACTCCCCCGTGGGGTTTTGGGAATCCACGTTCTCTGGACTGGAATGCCTGAGTCTCCATTTGAGCCTCTCTGCTGCCCATGGCTTTGGGAAATCTCTGCTCTCCTGCTGCCCCAGGTGAACTGCCCCACCATGCCCCAGTGTGACATACCGATTTATTTAGGTAGCAAACGCAATTTTACAGCTCACTGCTGTGTGAGTTCTGAGCAGGCAGTAACCCAAACAACACGACACAAACCCATCCATCCCTGTGGCTTACAGACTGTGCACTGGCACAGCCAGAACTAAGTTGCATTTTGGGGGGACAACAACTCCCCAGTCCTGCTTGCATGCCTGAACTGCTTGTGGAGCTTGTGGCCCTCTGGTCCCATGGATGCCTCGGAGTCAATAACCTCAAACACGGACCCAATGTCAAATCTGCTAACTGCTGCTTTGAAAGTTTCCTCAAACAAACAATTCTGGCCTTCCTGATTACTAAACCATGACAAATCTATTGCAAAAATGCTTCAAACATGTCGAGTCCACCGCTTTGTTCATAGGCAAGTAAATGAAATGTTTGTAAATAATAAAAGTGCGGATATGAGCTGTCCTCTGTCTGTTTTCCTGCCTCACGGGTCCTGACAGAGCAAATAGCTCCCATGTGTTATGGAAGCACTCACACCGTCTGGGATGTTTTGCTTTTCCACTGATAGGCTAGCAGTCATTTAGCATGTATTAGCAGATGATAAAGGACTTCATTTATTTGANCCAAAATGCCAAGAAATGTTTCCAATAGAAGCAGCTGCTCTCTGGCCACACAGAAACTGGAAGTTTCTGTCTCTCCTGTCACTGTAAAAAAATTACTGTGGTTTTTTTTGATAGGGAAATACTTGAAAAGTTTTGTGTTGTAATGTTTCAGTTGTTGAGTTGTTGGGTTTTTGATAGGGAAGTTTTTAGTAGTTGTGTGTGGGGATTAAATGAGGTAAATGGGATTTTTTAGTATTTAGTTTTTAGATCTGCTGTTTATTATTTTTTATTTATATTTTTAGTGAGTTTGCTTATATATATTAGATTAATTTATTAGGACAAAAGGCATTGGAAATTAGTAGATTTTTGATTTT
>VXBU01010439.1:401161-454130 GCA_013400315.1 Bombycilla garrulus | reverse complement strand
TTCCAGGTCAGCCTTCCCAGGCATCAACATGCATCCATGCTTTGCTGGCTTACTGAGCACTTCACACTTTTGGTACACTCAGAAGCTGTAGACAAACAGGATCTGCCAAATTGCCCAGGCTTTGGGCAGGCAGCCTCCTTATTGCGTGGCTCAAAGAGAGCCAGCCTTGCTTCTCCACAAGCTCTGAGCTCTGCTGGCGTCTTGGCCTTCTGGCTGCCCCCCTGCACCCTGCTCCTGGAGTCCCACCTGGGCAGAGCTCGCAGACATCCTCTGCAGAATGCTCAGAAGGCAGCAATGCCAGAAAAAGAGGTTTAGCGATGAGGGAACATCTGGATGCAGCAGGCGGAGGGAGCTCAAGGCCTGTGATCCACAGCTGTGCCAATGACTGGCACTGAGAGGCAGCTAAAAACTCAGGGGTGGCTGCGGGGCCACGGCTGCCAACACAGCCCAGAACACAGAGCAGCCCTCCCTGCAGCACAGCCTGACCCTGCCTCTTATCTTCCCTTCCTCCAGGAGCACCTGTCCTCACTCCTTCCCTTCTCCTCGCTCCTGTTTTAACTCTTTGCTCCCTCTGGGGTGGGCCTGGAGGGGGAGATTAGCTCGAATTAAGAGATTACCCATTCTTCCCCGAGTAATCCTGCAGGGAGCTTCCAACTTGTCACTCATTAAAATCCTGAGTCCCTTTTCCATGGTGGTTTCCAACTGCCAGTAAGCTTCCTGCTGCCTTCATCCAGCAGTTATCAGAGCCAATCCCCCACCCTGATCCCCCTTCCCAAGGGCAGAGGAGAGCAGAGCCCGAGGCACGCTGTCCTCAGCCCATTCCTGTGGGGAGCTGCTCTGACCTCCAGTGTGCTCACCCAGGGAAGGAGGTGCGGGCAGCTCTGGCGGGCAGAAAAGCCAAAATTCCCACCGAAATCCAGGTACAGGATTTTTTTGAGGCATTATGTTAAAGGATGCCTTGAGGAAAGACTACAGGATGGGTCAGGGAAGGCCACACAGCAGCGAGTGATCCCCTGCAGCAACATCCAGGTGGCAAAGCTGGGAAAGCCAGGGAAACATCGATTTAGTGCTGCTGTCTTGAATTCCCTGCAGGCTTTAACAGTGTGGAGACTCATGGTGCCACGAGGAAATAAAAACAGTAACTGGAACAGGATAAAGAAATCAGGAAAAGAAAACAGTGGTGAACTCTCCGAGGTCAGGGAAGGTAAAAGCTGGAGGAGGACAGCGCCGGTGCTTGCCAAAATGCCTGATCTTGCAGGCATGTGGATAATGTTTATAATTTACTCAAATCCACTATAATTCCATGTTTCTGCTAGTCAGATCTTTCAGAGGTGAGCTTTGGAAAACCCATTTTCCATAAGATGCAGGGAAAAGTACGGAGGCAGAGCCCAGGAGGGCAGTGCTGAGGACTCACAGGTGACCTGCTAGCTAAAGGGTGCACTTGTCTCCACTGATGCACACACGTCACAGAACTCAGCAAAGCATCTTTGAAAATGCCATGGGGGTCAGAGGAGAAAACAGCAATTCCCAAGAGCACCAGCCCACCCCAAACCCTCAGTAGCACGTGGCCTCCCAGACTGGAGAGACAATACAACTTTTACAGCATTTTCCTCCCTTATTTTTCAAGCTCCATCTGCTTTTTTGTTTCTTGGCACACCACGTCATTGAAGGGACACTTCTACCAGACTATTCAGTGTGCTGGGTAGGGCACTTTTCACTTGCCTACAGAAAAGAGGGTGGTTATCCCTTGCAATAAGCCCCCCTTGGTATCTGCCTGTATCTCCCCCGGTGCCTCTGTGTTACTGGTTTTGCTCTGTGAGTCTCAAGAGTCTCACCTCAGCCTCTCTGAACTCACTGTGCAGTGCCTGCAGAGTGAACAGTCTCACCTTTTTCTTTTGTCAGCCCATTCTGAATATGCTAACCAGCCCAAGTCCAGGTGGGAAGCCATGGGACTCATACAGCTGATGTTTTCCATCTAAATAACCATCTAAAAATTCTTATTTCTCTTCTGTCCCAGCTGCTTTGAGATCAATGTCACTACTTCATGCTTTGCTGTTTCACCAGCTCTGTTCAAGGCTGAAGAGAACTGAAATTCAATAGGTTATCTAGCCTGCCTGTCTGCTGATTTTGTCACACTTTAAAAGAACTATAGCTGATAAGTTTTCTCCCTCCTGGAAGCTGTGCTGCTTGTGCCAATCACAGAACCAGGAGTTCTGTTACCTTAATTTCCATTTCAACTTGTTTGTCACATCTTGAAGAAAGTAATTTCTGGGATTGGATCTACTGCCTTTTGGAAATACCCAAACTGCATTTGTTAACTCCAGTACAATGGCAATTTTAATGAAACTCCACAGTTCTGTCAGGAACAAAACCCCTTTGTTTCCCATTTCTTCTCTAAGCCCACTCTTACTATTGACTTATTGCTTTGGATTTTATGAGACTGTTCCCACATATCACTTTCTGACATCCAGAACTATGGGGTTTAATTATTTTGAAAGAAGGAGCTCTGTGGTGAATTTATCAGAGAATGGAAAAGTGTAGCTCAACCATGCAGTGGCTGGTACTGTTGACTTTACCCAGCTGCACAGGGTGTCACATCAAACTTGCACCCCTTCAGCTCCCTAGAAATGGCTGTGCAATCACACACCATATTTTTATTTTTATTCTGAGCCTTTTCCTTTGCTCCTTTCACCTCTGCAAGTCCAGTAAATTCTCCAGTTCTTTAAGTGTATTCCCGTTTCAGATTTGCTTAAATAATTTTGTCTTCATTTTTTTTGACTTTAGCATTTTGCTCTTACCATCCCCTCAGTTTCCTTTCCTGAAGTACATCTGCTTTGACTTCAGAAGTACTCAAAAGTGCCTTTCCTTTCCTTTCCTTTCCTTTCCTTTCCTTTCCTTTCCTTTCCTTTCCTTTCCTTTCCTTTCCTTTCCTTTCCTTTCCTTTCCTTTCCTTTCCTTTCCTTTCCTTTCCTTTCCTTTCCTTTCCTTTCCTTTCCTTTCCTTTCCTTTCCTTTCCTTTCCTTTCCTTTCCTTTCCTTTCCTTTCCTTTCCTTTCCTTTCCTTTCCTTTCCTTTCCTTTCCTTTCCTTTCCTTTCCTTTCNTTTCCTTCCCTTTTTCCTTTCCTTTTTCCTTTTTCCTTTTTCCTTTCCTTTTTCCTTTCCTTTCCTTTCCCTTTTCCTTTCCTTCCCTTTCCCTTTTCATTTTCCTTTTCCTCTGGGACTGTCTCAGATCATCTTTCAATAGCATTTGTGCCAAGGGAACAGAGTCTAATTTCCTTTCTTCTGATCAAATGATATTTTGACTAGTTCCTTCCTTGTCACTGCAAACTCCTTCCTCACCTAGGATGTGCTGTCACTCTGCTGGGAGCCTTCCCCCTCACTGCACAGTTGAATTTAATTACACCACAGCCACCCTTATTACACAATTCAACTCCATTTGTTCTAACCAGCTCTGGTGGGTTACTCAGGAGCAAGCAAACCCCGCTCTCCTCCTCCTCTGATGCTCTCTTACCTCTTCAGGTATTTTGGAAACGAGTATAAAGCCGTTGTTGTCAATGAGGAAGCAGTTCAGGATCTGCAGAGATGGGAGAGAAGCAGTATTAGAGATGGCTTTTTCCCTGCTGGTGTTCAGGATGGAGCAGTGTGGGTTTGTGACAATGGCACAGCCTTGGTGTTTCCATGCCAAACCCCACGAGTTTTACACAATTCTCTCCCCTGTCTCCCTCCATTCTGAGGTGCTGAGCTCATGAGCTGTGTCAGAGATTGTCTCAAGGCAGGGATCTGTGCAGGCCTGGTGGCTGTGAGCCACACTTGAGGCAAAGCACCCCTCAGGATATTTGTAGTGCTCTTCTCTTTAGTAACCTGGAATCTAACGCTTTCCATCTTCAGATTTCAGGGTTTTATAACCACTCACGAAATAAGCCTCTCCCCACCACTGAGTATCAGTTCTGATCTTATCTTCATTTTGCAAAGGAGGAAATTGAGGCACGGAGTTTAGATGAAAACCTTTAGGTCCTGCAGGGAAAAACTAGGAAGCAGAGAAAATCCTACATCAACATACAACAAAAAATCTCTGGTGATCTCACTTTTCAGGGCAGAGGAGCTCCTGTCCCAGACATTCCTGACAGCAAGGCTGAAGCAGTGGCATGGACACAAAGAGAGGTGTCCAGCACGCCTGTCATGCTGAGAGCCGCTGTTTTCTGAAGATCTGGGATGCTAGGGAGACAGATTTAAAGGAGATGGACTTTCACTGGCTGGAATCCTAATGTCTCTGCCCTGGCCCAGCTGGGATGAGCACCTGAACTGCAGATCTGTCTCATTAGCATGAGGTCCTGCCCCAGCTGTGCAATTTCTTGTGAGGAGACAACAGGCACTGCCTTTTCTGGGGAGACAGATCCCCACAGATCCCCACACCCACCACAGGTACAGAGAAAAAACCAGGGCAACTTACATCATCCTGACAGCTGAGCGGACAGGCACCATCCACGCCACTGCACTGCAAAGGGAGAGCACAGAATGAACCATGGTGTGAAGGAAACTTCCCAGTGTGACCACACAGGAGCTGCCCTGGCAGCCACTGCCCCACCACCAGTCACTGCTGGGACTGAGGCAGCAGCAGCTGCAGTGACCCCACAGCTCTCTGCTTGACCCCCCACACCCCACACTCACACAGCCAGACAAGCTTTCCTTACTCACTCAACTCCAGTTTTCCCACAGCAGGGTCTCAGACATCCAGAACCTTAAAGCGATTTATTAATGGTGCAGCAAGAAAGAGCTCAAGCTGCTGCCTCTGAGGAGGGGAAACTGGGCTTTTATACCCCCACAGTTCATGTGTGTGGGTCTGGGGCTGTCCTGATGAGACACCTGCTCCTGCCGTGTCACCTGGCTGTCCCACACGTGGCCTTGCTGTGCAAAGGGTCAGTGCCAGTTCACTCGCCTGGGGTTCCCAGAGCTCACCCTGCACAGTGCCCGGAGCACCTGCACTGGTGCATCCCTCAGCACGAGGCATGAGCTCATCCTCCTGTCTCCCCCAGGACTGCAGGGCTAAAGGTTTGCAGAATGGCATCCCAGAGAGCTCAGCTGGCATTTCCAGCAGGACCAGCTCCTCAGCACGCACAGGTACCTCCCTCAGGTCAGCCACGCCAGCTCCCTGCCCCTATGAGCAGCATCCCCTCTCCTGAGGGCTCAGATCCTGCACCTGCCGTGCTCCACAGGACCTGTGCACTCCAAGAGAGGAGGCACTCGTACAGAAAGGGTGAAAGCAGAGGTTACTGTACACCAGGGAGAAACCAGCCTGCATTTCAGCATCTGTCAGTATCTGGACTAAGGACGTAGCATGGTATTTTACATCAGGCTTCTTCTCAGGAGGGGATTTTTTTGTTGTTGTTGTTGCTGTTGGTTTCTTTATTCTCCAGATAGCTAATGATAAAATAGGATGTGAATGGTGCACACGTAGCCCAAGGCACCATCCATTTCTTTCATTTGGAATTTCTGCGTAGTGGACTTGACATGTGTTTCACAACATTGAACTGGGTGGGGACATGAGGGGTTAAGTGCTGAGTAACAAAGCCCTTCAGGTGCTTATTGATTTCATAATTGTTCAGAGTTTGCTGTGGCTGCATGTGTCTGTCTCTTTGCGTTATTTTTTAATTCTATTTTCTCCAGCAGCAGAGGGAAGAAAGCTGACACCGTGTTGCCTTTTCTGTGCGTGGAGTTCCCTTCCTGCCCGAGGTTTTCTGGGGTCAGGGAAGGACACTGGCATGGCACATGACCTGTCTGCTCTCAGCCAGATACCCACTATGTTCTCAAAACCCTTAGACATAAAATCCAATCCCCTTTCTGGGTGATTCTCAGTAACAAGAGGTAAACTGGCCATTCCAGACCACAACAAGACCGTAACTTTCAGTTAGAATTTGTTCCTCCCCTTGAGTTTTGCGGAACAAAACCAGTTTTCTGTCCCTCTGTTCAACTTCAGAGGAGGTTTGGAGATGCCTGAGTTTGTTTCAAGTCTCACAGCTTTGCAATATCACATGTTCACACTCTGAATCCAGCTGGCTTTTGGAGACTCTAGGGAGGATGGTTAAAAAAATTCCTTTATCCACAGTTGCAAGCGCCATCTCACCCCTGCCTCACCACAAAGCAGCACGTGGTTGTTTTATTTCCCTGGATGTTTTCCTAGAGGTGGCCTTGCGCTTCACCCTGGCAGGTTCCTTCCTTTGGTCAGCAGAGAAACACGGTGACAACAAACCACAGTTATGGCTTTGGGGGATAACAAACACAGAGCCCAGGGTTCAGGTATCAGAACAGAACCCCAGGTGAGCCACGGCGGTTTTTCCACAAGAAGGGCTCGTGTCTCACACGTCCTCCTCAGCAGTGTGAGGGCTGGGTCTCACCGCCACTGCACTTCCAGACCTGGAGAAGTTCCAGCAGTGCCTGGTGCTGGGCTGGCCGCACAGCAGCAGCTCCACAGCCTGGTCTGAGAGCACTGGCAGCTCCCAGGGAACCTGGGATGGGGCAGAGCTGAGCCTGTGCTCCCTGGCTGCTCTGAGACCCCATGGACACAGCCCCCTCCTCAGAGCCAGCCCACCCCACAGCATCCTCGTGCTGCTGGTCAGCTCTCTGTGCCCCACAGCACTCTGAGCCTTGCCAAAGACACTTCATCACTGCAGAGACAAACACAGCCTGTGACAGGTCTGGCCCCTCTCCAGGGGCTACACACAAGGGACAGTGTCTGTGATATGCTGGCACACAAATGACACAATTAGGAAGCCAAGCTGTGGTGAGGCATGCCAGGATGCCTCCCTGTCCCCAGCTTTTGTCTACTTACATCGCTGTCATTGGGCTGGGAGGCACAGCGTGGACATCCAGAGCAGCACAGCATCAGACAGGCAGGAGAGAGAGAGAAAACAAGATCTGTTAGTCATTCCTCTGTCCAACAGTGCTCACCTCCTGGGAAACCACACAGAATCCTTTTTTACACCAGCACCTACCAGTGGCTCGTAGCCACCCGGCACACAGAACACCTTCACCTGCTGGAACGAAGCCTCCCAGCTGCACTTAGCACCCAGGAGGGCCTGTCTGTGTTAGAGCTGCCTGCCTGTGCCTCTGAGCAGGGCTTTTAAAATGAAGCTCTCTGTGTTTCAGGATGTGCTTTGCAGAAACCTTTTCAGCTCAGGTTCGGTTTATGTCATCTCCAACCTGTGAGGATGCTCCTGCCTCCACAGAGCAGCTTCCTGCCCTGCTGTCTTCTCTGTCACCCCCATCTGATGACAGTTCCCTCTCCTGACAGCAGAGAGCCACTTGTGCTGTGTGCTGCTACAGTTCTGCCACGCTGACCCCTCCAGCACACCTCCCTGAAAGCGAAGCCTGGGGAGAAAGCCCCTGGGTGGTAAGGGAAAGGTGTTTAATTTTTCTTGCTCCCCAGACCAGGGGAGTTGTTTTCATTATTCCACTTCTTTCAGTCCAGAAGAGTATCTAATATTAGGACAACACCTAAAGCTTATTCCTGAAGCAAATAAATTTTATTTTGGCAAGCTGGCAGTGTTTTGTTATCATTATCAAGTTGATAAGAGAAGGCAGTAGATTTTTTTTTTGTGTGCCCCAAACTGCAGATTTCCATGGGGTTTCTGAGAGGCTGAATGAGCACAAGCATATTTCCACAATTAAATGTGTCACATGCAGCAGAGCTAATGCCAGGCCAGGATGCTGACAGTGTCACCACGGCATCTGCAGAACAGACTCACGGCTCACACGGCATTAGTGCCCTCAAAGGATTACAGAAATGTGTGACTTCAAACGAATCTACTTCATAAATCTTTTAATAGGAATTCCACAAAAGCCCTCATTAAAATGCCATGGTATGTGATGTAACACAGCACTGACCTTGCTGAGGAAGAGCATTAAACTGTGTCTCTGCATGACTGCTGCTGCTCCTACCTGTTGCATGGCCATCCAAAACTTGCGTTGGAGCAAATCCAGCTTTATCTGCACACCCACCGCTGCAGGAAACAAAAAGAGGGGAGGATCAAGAGAGGAGCATTAAAGACAAACACAGCTGGGAAAAGAGGAGTAAATATTCCCCCAAGGTGATGGGATGGCAATCACCACTGTAACCTGCTTCCAAGTGTGAATGGTCAGACCGAGCCACACTGCCAGGTGAGAGTCAGAGGTTTAACAGGGGAGAGGAAAAGGGGACACTGACTGCACCAAGGTACTGAGACTTCCCTCACACTAAACACTCTAAGGCTACAAACAGATGAACAACAACAACAACAAAAAAAAAATCCCCCAAAAGTCCCTCAGGGTGGCATGAGCTTCTGCTTTTGTCTGTCTCAGATTTGCCTGGCCAGAATGGATGTTTGTGATTGCCCCAGCCTCAACTCCTACACCACGCAGCAACAATCAGAAATAAAGTAGGCCAGTGAGGAAGGGATTAATTTGAAAACCCACCTGTCTCAAGGGGGAACCACAGAGATTTAGAGTTTTCCTAAGCCACTACAAAAGCACAGAATTATGAATGCTACTTGACAGAAAGTGTCAGTCATGAATAATGATTTGTTACCTGGTCCCAGCCTAGCGCACGGTGGGCTAAGCAGAACTCTGTGTGGATCTGTGTTTCTTAATGAAGTGTGTCCTAATTTCCTGGCTTAATTTCCCTTCTATTCCCAGCATCATGCTCCTGAATCAAGGCACAGTTGCAGAGGAGAAGGAACGGTGCAGGATCTCCCTGACAGGACAACCTGGCTGTCCCTGGGCAGGCTGCACACAGAATTACCAGTGCACAGCCCGGCACTGTGACGGGGAACAACCAGGCTGTGTGTCAACTGGTTGAATCCAAGAGCTCTGGAGGAATTATAGCCTCAAGCAGGACCTTGAAATAGAATATAAAGTGCAAGTGAGGGAGAAAAATAAATACGGGGAGGGAGATCTGGAGCCTCTTTTCACAACCACCAGTGTCAGGAGGATGAAGTGTTGCTGTTTCTACAGATTTCCTCTGAATTAGAAGGAGCTTCAAAAGGGGGGAACAGATCCTTTAGATCTGAATCATGCCGTGTGGGTGCTTTTAAGCTAACAGTGTGATCTGATGCTCTAATTCAGATGGGTATGAATTAAAACTGGAGTATGCAATGGTGTTATTTTCTTGCATCATGTACAGAGACCCTGGCACTTGGCATCAGCTCTGCATTCTGTACCAGTCACACTCCTACTGCTGGTACATCTTACAAATCCCGTGGATCAGAGGCACATTTCTCCTGCAGCTCTCCCTGCTGCAAACGGAATCTGCCTGCCTGTCTGTGGGGGAAAGGAATTCCTCTGCAGAGCTGCACTGCCCTGAGCCTCGCAGAGCACAAACCAGACGAGACAAAGAATGCAAACAAAGGAGGAAGGACAGGGCTGAGTGTGGCTAAGATTCCTCAGCTCCAGCAAGGCTGGGCAGGCATGGTTTGGCATTCCCCTGCTGACAAACTGGCATGCCTGACAGCAGGCAAGCCGTGATGGTGCTGCTGAGTCCCACGAGGCCCACGCACCCCATTTGGTACGTGGTGTTAAATAAATTCATCCTTCCAAACCACCTCAGGAAAGAGTCTTTCCCCTTTTCCCAGCAGATCACATCAGTGGCACTGAGCAGTACCCAGGACATACAGTTTTCATGAGCCTTGAAGAGGAGTCAATACCTACACAACTAACCTTGCAGTGCAGACGTAATTCATGGGCTCAAGTTTTTGCCAGTGGGAACACTTGGCCTCAAATTGTTCTTCAGAGAGGTCTTACCCCTGGTTGTAAATCCTTGATTCTGCCAGGAGGCATAAGTAGCACACAGCCAGCCTGGACAGAGCTGCCTGCAATATGACAGAGAAGAAAACCTGGGGGGTCGGACTGGTGGCCAGTGGAGAGAACTGTGAGAAACTTTCAGACATTTGGGGGATCTGAGTAAGGCATGGGAGCTGAGGAGAAGCCACAATCAACCTACCCAGGGCTAGCAACAAATAGTAATCTGTGCATCTTCACGCTCTTGGTGAGGTCAAGGAGAAAGGAGGAAAGCAGTGATTCAGTCTGAGATAAGGATGATGCTATAGCTCAAGTGAGAGGGAAAAAAACTGGAATAAACTCCTCCGTGCTTCTTCCAAAGAATAACTGATTGTTACTGAGCCTTTCTGCTCTGGTGGCAGAGGGTAAGCTGGGAAGATCTGAGGTCCATGAAATGATGAGTGGCCGCTGCAGAGTCCCCAGAGCGACCATGGCTAGTAGATTTATTCCTACTCACGTGCAAGCTGTGCCCGTGCAGCAGCCCAGCAATGCCATAAAGCAGGAGGGCAGGCGGTGCTGAACACCTGGCACAGGTAGGCATCACCGTGCCGACGTGGCACCCAAACCTGGGCACCCCTTGCCACTCTGCCTGCAAAGCCCTGGCTGCTCTGGGCTCCAGGAGCCTTCCCTGCACCTGTTCATCCCTCTGCTGAGCATGCCTGCTTCGTTAGCTCATCCTCTGCTTGCCTCTCTTTCTGCCTGCAGCCTCTGCCTTCTCTCTTTGATTATCCATATGTTGCTCACATAAGGAGCTTTCCCCAAGATTTAATTCTTGGGCCTGCTGCACAACAAAAAGGCATAACAAAGTCTCGAGATTGCGTCCTGCAGAGTGCTCATCAAGGCTTACCTTGCCATTCACAACCTGTTCTCATGGCAGCTGGTCCAATGGTTACATAAAACCCGTGATTCAAATGGAAGGTACCAGAACAGCACAACAGCCATGCCCATACCACCCATTTGCATTCTCAGTTCCCTGTTTCTGAAATGTTATTTTCCCTCTCAAATCAGTAATTTGAAATTCTACTTTGAGTCCTCTAAAAATTGTACTTAAAAAGATAACTTCCAGACAGATTAAAATGAACAAAAAGCCCGAATCAGCCTGTTTATGATACTGGATCTGATAGAAGGGGCAGATTAAGTAGATCAACAAAAAAGTAATTCTTGCAAATGCTGCAGTCCTCATCAAGATGGAGGAAGGCAAGATAGGGGTCTGATTTTGGGGTGAAGGCTACAGGAGCCCACGGGAGAGCACAGAGGCAATCCCAGCAGAGGCAATGGGCTGGATTTGACTGCTTACTGCATCCCTGTGCCAGCAGGTGATGTCAGGGAGGGCAGGGAATGCCTGTCGCTGATGGACGTCACCGCACCTGACACACGCACCTGTGGCTGAACACACTCTCTGCTGCACCCAAAATCCAGGGAAAAGAACTGAGGATCATTCCCCCGTTCCCCTCGCCCCAGCTAGCCCCTAACAGCACCCCTCGAGTTTTCCCCGAGTCCCTAAGGAACCAGGCACAGGGTTGTACTGCCCACCGCGGGCACCACGTCCCTGTGGGGTGCCCTGCCTCCCCACCGCGGTGTCTGGAGCACAGGTGGGAAGGGGGTCTTGCAAATGCGAGCCCCCCGGCTTCCCCATCGCTGCAGCCGCTCGCCCGGCCCCCACACAACAGCGAGGGCTCGTCCCCTCGCACCCTGCCGCCCTTCCCTCGGAGTTTATTGTCATCCGCCGGAGCACGGGAGAGATGCAGGGAGGGAGGCACTGCTCAGCTCGGTGCCTTCTCCTGTAACCCGTGCCTGACCAATCTGCCTCCCGAGGGGCTGCGGGGAGCTCCTCCCGCCCTGCCGTCTCCTCGCCCCTCCTGGAGCCCCTCGGCTCCCGGCAGCCGGAGAGGGATGGCAGCGAGGGCGGGATGAGGCAGAGACAGGGACTGACAGCAGCTGCCCTTTCTCCAGGATGCACCGGGAGGAATGAAAGCCTCCCGAGCTCCTTCCTCTGGGTGTCGGGAGCAGACCCTGCCCGCCTGGCGGGGTGACTCCTCTGCACGGTCTGTGCGCGTTCCTGTGCGTGTGCTGCTGCCATCGCAGATGTACCCCCAGCTGTCACTTCACCGCGCACAGTCGCTCCCTCTCCGCCTCTCTCCGTCTTTCTCTCTCCCCCCGTTTATTATTTACGGAGGATTACGGTCCCTTTCCCACGCTGTCACCGCGCTGCGCGGCTCCCCTGCCCTCCACGCCGGGCGAGCGGCTGGCTAGGGAGGGCTGCAGCCAGCTAGGGAGCCCAGCCGCGGGCACGGGCACTGGTCTGCTGGATTTGCCTGGGGATTGCACCGGCTCCGGACAGCTGCGGGAGCCGCCGTTCTCACCGGAGGGTCCCCGCAGCCTCACAGAGGTAAGTGGAGACGTGTCCTTTCTGCGGCTTTTCCCCAGCGGAGCTGCCCCGGGAGCGGCTCCCCCGGGAGGAGGGTGGCAGGCAGGGGCAGCTCCGGGTGCCACACGGCTCCGGGTGCCACACGGCTCCGTGCAGGGCTGCCTTGTGCCACCCTGACGGGCACCCCGATTTCCCCGTCCAGCAGGACACAAACCTGCTGCAGAGGGTGCTGCTGCTGGTTCCAGTCCAGTTCCAGTGCGGGCAGCCGGGAGCAACTTCTCCCAGCTGAGAGCGGCACCGCAGCTTTCCCTGCAGCCCCGGAGCTCAGGGGCAGCTCTGAGGATGGGAACTCCGTGCTGGGATCACCCTGTACCGGGCGGCTCCTGGTGAGCCCTGCCCCTCCTCGGGGCTCCCAGAGGGGTCAGCATCAGAGGTGCTGCTCGCCTGGCTTGGGATGGCTTCGCTGGCCATCATTTTGGACTCGGCTGTCTCAGTATGAACAGCGCAAAATGGAGAAGTGCGGACGGAAATTGAACAGGTTCAGAACTCGGTGCACAGCTTTAGGATCGGGGGGTGTGTGTTTAAGTGTGTGGGTGTGTGTGCTCACGGACATGACCACAGGACATGAAGTGAAGGATGCCAGATCACAAGTAGAGCCAAAAATAAGTCCCGAGCTGCTTTCAGCATCTCTGCAGGCTGAGCCTGTGACTCCTGAACTTTTGGGTGGAAGGCACAGCACTGAGGAGGGTGGGTGAAACGCAGCACGGAGAAGCTTCACAGCCTTTTCCAGCCCTGATTGGGAGGAAGGGGCTAGAGTGAGGTCCCAAAGGTGCTGAGGTGAAGCACACTATGGACAGGAGCATATATATGTAAATATACACATATACAGCCTGTCTGTGTCTGTGTCTGTGTGTGTGCATGCACAGACACGTGCACACACACATCCCACCCAGGGCATTCTGCCACCTCCTCCTCCCTCTGCTGACCAGTTTATTACTGTCCCTGCACCTCCTGCTGATGAAGAGAGGCGTGCTAAACTGGAGCTCTCCCGATTTGGGGACACAGGGTATTTGGAGCTGTTGCTCCAAGCGGGTCATGGCCAGGCTGGGCCCCAGGCCCAGGACTGTCAGGTAACCTGAATGTGCCACATCCAGCACAGCCCTGACGGCAATGGGAGGGATGCAGCGCTGCTCTGCTGCACGGGTCTGACCTGCCACCCAAGGATGGAGAGAGAAATTCAGATCTCATCTGGAGCAGCTGCTACTGCAGCAGAAGGAAACCCTTAAAGGACAAGGGAACCCTTAAACACAGACAGCGACGTGTCCCAAAGCAGGGACGTGCCTAGCAGAGAGGAGAAGGAGCCCTTCCAGAGCTGCAGATCATTTTCCTTCTGAGCTCTGTCGCTCAGGTCTGTTGGGGGCGGGGGTGGATCTTCCTCTAACTGCTGTGGGCAAACAGCATTTGCAAGGGAATTATTCCACATGAGCGAAAGGCTTGCGGGAGTTGTCTCCCTGTCAGACATCAGCGCTGCCTCTGTTCGTGCGTGCTGTCCACTCGCAGGAATTATGGTAATTCCCGAGCAAAGGGGCTGCTTGCAAAGAGAAAGGGGGGAAGCCTTCTTATGTAATTCTTATACCAGATCGTAGCCGTACCCTTTCCTCCAGCAAAGTGAATGTCACATGCTAGCAAGGTGCACTCTCAGCCCAGATATCTTTAAGAGTTACTCCAGCTTCCTGCCTTTCCTCTGGCTTTTTTCTAAGCCTGATGCAGAAAGGATTTTCGAGGCTCTCCTGCAGCACAGACGCCTGCTGAAGGCAGAGCTGTGTCTCAGTAGGGCCAGGAGGGTCAGCAGCAGCACGGGGCCACAAGGACACCTGGACAGGAGCATTCAGGGGGCAGCAGGGGCTGGAACAGGATGGGGACAGGCTGGAGCCTGCGGGAAGGCATTTCTGGGCAGTTCCTCAGTGACTCCTCAGCTCCTGCCTGTTGCTGAGTCAAAAGACACAGCAGGCAGTTTCCTTCACTTGCCATGTTTGGTTGCAAGCAGCTGCTTACACTGCTTGACAACTGTCCCAGCCCTGGGTGGCTCACACCATAACTCAGATGCCCATACTGGGACGCTCCTGCCAGCCAGGCAGCGCTTCAGTGTGCTGCACCAGTGTCTGTGTCTGGTTCTCAGTGCAAAGGAGCAGGACTGGGAGCTCTGGGATGCTCCTCCTGCTGCAGGGAAATACCTCATCACACGCAAACCTTGTTCCTGCTGTGGCTTTACCAAAATGCTGCCTCACAAAGAAACCTTTCTGTGATTTAGGGTATGATAACAGCAAGAAGATGTGCATTTTTTTCTATGCACTAGTTCAATTCCAGACTCAAGAGGAGGAAGGAAAAGTTGCTTCATCTGTGAGGGGCTGGATTATGGGATATATATTATTCATACTGCAAAAACAAGCGGTTGAAAGTTAGGAAATAGTGGTATGTAGGCAGCACTGGGTTGCAGTTCTGACTGGTAGGATCACACACTGTATTTTCATGAGCTGCTTCAGCCAGGGTGCTTGGCTATGTGGTGCTCAAAGAGTAAAGCACAGGGCTGTTATTTATTTAATTTTTTTTTTGGGTACTGCAAAATGTGTGCCTGTTTTATTTGTTTACTGCCTGCCAAGCAAGCCCTGCAGGCAATACATCACTATTCATTGTCTTGTGGTGTTCTAAGATGTTAGCAGCTACAGTTGCCTTGTAGCTGATGAGAGAGAATTTATGCTCCTGACGAGGCAAGAGAGAGTGGCTGTTTTCCTGGATTTTGAAGGGAAAAGAGACTTCCCCTTTCAGCCACCCAGGGAAGGAGCAGCAGGTGCAGGGCCAGAGCCTGGGACCTCTTGGCTCTCAGCGCTGTTGAGTCCTCGAGGTTGTAGCAGTTTGCTGGCTGAGCTGCCAGCATTTTGGAAAACAGCTGTGAGTGCTCAGCAGTTCTGCAAAATGGCCCCTAGGGTCTCGTGCTGGGCACCCGCAAAATTAGGAATGTACAGACTGTGGCCTCCTGCCAAAACTGTGGTTTAATATTTAATTCTGACCATATAAAAACCAGCCTCATTTATTACAACATCCTCATTTGTTAGCATGAGTTTCGTGTGTCCTTTTTTGAGTTTGAGTATCAAACATTCTATTAAAAATTTACATTAAATATAAAAATATGTAATTTATAGGTAAGACATGTAATTTATATAAAGATACATAATTTATATAAAAATATAAAACCAGCATTTTATCATGTTTGAGAATCATGTGTCCTTTGCACTGAGTATGGGACAGGGTCCTGTGGAAAAAAAAAAAGGCAGTGCTGTGCAACATCCTTGCAAGTGGCTGAATGAGGGTTGGGCAAGTATAAGCTCACATCTAAATTCTTGCCTTTGCAAGCCTATTTTATCATATGGCATTTTTTTTTCCTTCTTTTAATGAAAATCAGAATTTGTTGATATATTTTTATGAAAGGGAAAACAAGAGACTGTCTATTATTTATGCCCTGCAATGGCTCACACCCATCATAGGAAGGACTGACTTACAGCAAAGTCACACAAGTCAGAACTTCTTGGTGAGTGCAAGGAAAGGAAGGCACGCCCTGCTGCCACGCTCCTCCTCANTCTAAATCCTTGCCTTTGCAAGCCTATTTTATAATATGGCATTTTTTTTCCTTCTTTTAATGAAAATGAGAATTTGTTGTTATATTTTTATGAATGGGAAAACAAGAGACTGTCTATTATTTATGCCCTGCAATGGCTCACACCCATCATAGGAAGGACTGAGGCTTAAATTTACAGCAAAGCCACACAAGTCAGAACTTCTGGTGAGTGCAAGGAAAGGAAGGCACGCCCTGCTGCCACGCTCCTCCTCACTTCAGGGAGGCTGGGGAGACTCCTACCCCAACAACCAGGCTCTCACACAAGGGATGAAGAAGCAAGGCCTCACCCTGAGTGTGGAGATGAGCTGTTAAGGGCAGCTTGGCTTGGCACTCATCTCTTGGGCTGCCTTTGCCCTCCTGGTGAGGCTCCCTAGTGCCAGTGCTGCCCAGAGCAGGGTGTGACTCCGCTGTGACTCTGCTGTGACTCTGCTGTGACTCTGCTGTGACTCCGCTGTGACTCTGCTGAGACCCGTGTGGGGGCAGAGGGGCTAAAGGTGCGCCCTGCTCTCCATATCACTTCTAGAGATGTCAACTTTGCCATAAAGGTATCTCTTCTGTGGCTGCGAACCCCGTGGAAAACTGAAGTCACATCGAATTCGCAGGCCTTCCTCAGCCTCGTAAAGTCACGTCAAGTTTGCAGACCCTCCTGGGCCTCAGCAAGCTCTGCAGCACGAGGCTGTGATCTGCGTGCTAACCCAGATGCATCCAAAGATCCAGGCTGGAGCTCTGGGTTGGGAGAGCTGTCACCACATTTTGTTGAGCTGTGGGCAGTGTTCCCAGCTTGTAAAAAGCATGAATGTGTCCCAGAGATCTGCAGGCAGCCCCGGAGCTGAAGGCAGCCCCAGATCCCAGATCCCGTGCAGTTTGTGTGGATTTTCTAGGATGCTCTGGGAAGGTGATGGGGGCGATGAGAACTGCTCCAGGCTCTTACAGGCAGCACCAACAACCTTGTGCCACCAAGTGAGACAGATCTCTGCAGCTCACTAAAGCAGAAAAAGGTCTCCTTTGGAGTCCAGCACAAATGCATTGTGTGGGAAGGATGAGAGCCAGCCTTTCCTCTGGAGGATTGCCAGGAACCATGTGCCTGCTGGGTCACCCATCCCCTTCTGAGAAGAGCTGAGAGGATTTTTAGTGCCAGCATCTTGTGCTTTGCCCAGCACTGCGCAGGCAGGGATGGTCCCTGCCCCTCTGGACGTGCCCAGGGCACAGCCTCATGAGACTTTAGTGAAATCCTTCCATTTTCCCAGTATTTTCTACATCCCCTCTCTCCTCCCGCTCCAGCTGCCAAAGTGACAGGGCACTGGTAATTTTGGGAGCCTGGCACCCGGGTGGAACAGCCAAGGAGGAAAAGGGGGAGCAGCCTTGGTGGCAGCAGCTCTTCACCACGCTGGCTTCTCCACCAGAAAAAAGAGCAACAAGAGTCAAGCATAAGGGAGGCCAGTGAGCTCCAGGGCACAGTGCATTTCAAAATGCAGGCAATGGAAAAAGCAAAACCAGTTTTTGGGCTAATGCAGGAATGAACGACGGGCAGCAAGCAAGTGTGGGGCATTCTGTGTGCGAGGGATCACTCAGGCTTGCAAAAGCTTGCCTGGTTTTTGGAATGAGAAACCACAAGGAGAAAGGCTCGTGGCTGAAGTGCCTTGACCTCCATGAGATGTAACAGGGCTCTCTTGGTATTGATGTGGAAGCCCCTTGATTTGGCAGTCTGGTCATGCTGTTCAACAGACATCTGGCCTAGTGCTCCAGAGCTTAGAATGATTAAAAACTTACATTTTCCTATCTTGCTGCTAAATTGATGCACTTCCATCTAGTCCTCTGTGCATGCAAATGTATCTCTTATCTCAGACAGGCTGGCACCTTCCCTCTTAAAGATCTGCTGCATTCTTTGACTCCTAGTAAGAGACCCAGGGAAGGTACTGGGCCATTATTATTGTATTATTTATAAAAAGTTATTAACATTTTTGACCCCTCAGAGAATCCTTCACAAACACGGGCCCATACACACCTTCCTTCTTGAACACCACCCGAATAAAAACAAGAAAGAGAATACTTTGGGATTCAGAGCTCAGTCCAGCCAAGAAGTGCAGAAAGTACCTGTGAGCTCAGAAGTGATGGCAATGAGCACCAGAGCACCAGGATTTCTCCCACCAAGCTGTCTTCTCTGCCTGCAACCTTTTCCTGGTTGTACCACCCACCCACACCCCCAGGGTAGGCTTGCCAGGAAGGGGAGAGCAGCATTTGAAATGCCAGGGAGCTGGAGGATGCTGGTGGGGTGTAGAGGAGGAACTGGGAGCAGAAGGGTGCCTCCCTCAGACCCGCCAGGGCAGGAGCTGCTGCAGTCCTTCTGCCAATTTAAGGATTAAGGGCCTGAGCTACCACTGACCACGGGATTAACCCCTGCAGGAAATTAAAGTTGTAGGGAAGGCTCTTCACTCCACAGCTGAGAGAATGAGAAAAAACTGGGATCTGGATTAGAACTGGCAGGGCTGGTGACAAGCCACCACCCACAGCCAACTGTTCCCGGCTGGATCAGAAAATGTTATCTCAACCTTCACGTAGAGCCCCCCTCCACACCTCACTTGGTTACCGATTTTCGCCAGCCGTGTGAGAAGAACAAAACCATCACCCCGTGGCAGGAATAAGAGGAGGAAACTGGGTAGTGAGCTCACGTGTGCCTCCCCTGAGCCCCTCTCCCACTCCCTCACCCGCTTCCCCTCTCGGCTGCCTCCGTGCTGCGGGCAGGAAGCGCGCACGTGGTCTGTCGCCTTCGGGAGCGCTTGGAGAAGATGCTGGCACACACATGGCTGGATTTCTTCCTGTCAGCTGCCCCCTCAGCTCTCCTCCTGCTGCTGCTCTGGGCCTCCTCCATATGCCGCGCTCGCTCCGTGCTGGGACTTTCCTGTCTCTGCTGGCTGGATATCCCGCTCTCTCCAACTGCCTCCACAGCTTCCCAAGGAATTCCACATCTCCACAGCAATCTTGGTCTTTCCCAGCAGAGCTGCCCTCCCTGGTTCCCCTTCCCATGCTCCGCATTTCCCAAGGATTTGCTGAGACTTTGTGTCCTTGGTGTTTCCAGCTCCTCCAGAATCTCCCAGCCTCATTATTGTGCATTGGTCAGGGAGGCTTGGGGTGCAAACAGAGTGTTTTCTGCTTAAGGTGTGGAACGAGGAATCCAGAAAACCGCTTCTCTCCTGGATTTGCCCATCAAGAAACTTCGGGAAAACCTGGCCAAAAATCCCTTATCCTGTGTAACTTTGATAAGGCCTACAAATACTCTCTGCAGGACAGGACACATTTACAGCCCCGAGTGCAGGTGCTGTGCTTGACAGCTTTGAAAATCCTGACTGAGCGGGGAACTGATGTGGACTAATGATGAAGTATCAAAAGCAAGGCAGCTGAAATTTCAGCCAGCCAAAATCAGCAGCCAGTTTTACCTGCATCATAGTTTACCCCTCCATAAAATGGGGATAATGATCTTTCTTGTAGGCTTCTGGGGAGGAAACATTCTTTACCATCAACACATTTGCATTTCAGAGGTGCCTACATTGCCTACAATCCAATAATCAGAAGCTTTTTGACCTTTTCATGTCACAGAGAAAATAGTGAGGTTTTTATTCACACCAGGGCAGGAACGTGACAGAGTCCCTTACAAGACCAAGCGGGTTTTACACTTTTTCTACTTGCTTTACAGCTTTGTGTATGAGGTGTTTTGCTTAGCTGTGATTGATCACCGCAAGTCAGAGGGCACTATTTCTTCTGCAGCTGGGTTTCTCATATGAATTTAAAATGTGCTTTCCACTGATTGTGACAGCACAACACTAATGAATATTGAACACATGTGTTAATAAATCAGCAAGTGCTGCAAACGAAGCCCTCAGCTCTTTAGCCTGGAAGCTCACTGGGGCAGTGACACACACTGGGTATTTCCCCAGCACTGCTGAGCTTCTCTGCCACCTCCGAGTGCTTTTGCATTCCAAAGAGAGACAAAAGGGGCTGCCACTGAGACAAGGTGACCTCTTGGGATTGATGATTTGCACAACTAACAGGTCTGTTGGGGGACCAAGACTGGGGAGGTCTCTGTGCCACCTAAAGCCACTTGTGCTGTGGTGGTCAGGCCACACGGGTTATGTGTGTCTGCTGCCACTGGCCACACCAAGGCCACAGGAAGGGACGTGCATAGAACAACAGGCTTTAGTCACTGAATGCTGGGGTACCACCGTGCCCCTCCATTATGGGGTGACAGCAATAAAACATGAATCCCAACAGCAGCAAGGGAAGGGGAAGGAAAGAAGATAATCTCCTTAAAGCGTCCTCCGTGCCCTCCCTCGTGCTGCTGCTTTTCTGATAAAGGCTAAAGCAATTGAGCACTGGAAAGGGGAAAGGGACTTTGCCATCAAGGAGAGCGTGGGGGAGGGATGAAAGTCTGTGCATAGTTTCTGATAATTTATTGCTGGCATCTGTTGCAGTCTCTGCTACCTACCCTCCTGTAATGTAGGTCACCCACATGCCCTGGCAGTGCTCATAAGCCAGGCTGTTAGCAGAGTCTGATCCCCCAGCCATGATCCAAGGGTTAGCGCAAGGGACTTGCAGAGATAATCGGAGACAGAGGTTGCTGGGCTGTTCCTGACAGTGCCTCACCCTAGTGACACAGTCACCTGTGTCCTAGCCTCACTGCTGCTGTCTGGAGGATGGGACAGGCTTATCCACCGACCCAGAGCAGAAGCACTACTGGCTCTCACCTCAGCCTCACTTCTGGGGGTGATTAAACACAAAATAACCCCACCTGACAGCTCCACACAGAGCCATTCACAGAGCACACGGCAAGCTTTGGATGGAAGGTGACACAGAACTGGGAAGAGTTACCAGGCCAGTGTGTGGATACAGAAAACTGAAACCCTCCCTGCTCTCCTAGCGTGCTCCTTGGGACCCTCCCCACAGAGCTGCGGCTTTGGTATGAAGCTGCAAACATTGCTGCAGTGTGGGCACAGAGGAGCAGGCACAAGGCAGGAATAGTGCCTGCTGTAGGTTTTAGGCCCTGGCAAGTGCTGCAGAGTCTTTACAATCCCCTCTGCATCCCCCCCTTCTTTCCCTCCCCCTGCCCCCAGCAGTAAGGTTCACTGTTCAATCTAATTAGGGGAATCCTCATTAGAGAGTCCTCTAGAGTCTGACAGCAGGCCAAATGTCCAAGTGGCACTTCAGCTCGGTGTATTTTTGGCCACTGGAGCCCATGGGCCAGAAACGGATGATTTCATTCTGTTGCTTCGAGCCGAAACTAAAAAAGTTGTCTTTTACTGTCCTATTTGAAACAGTAATAGGAAAAGGCCATCACCAGCCCCACAGGCGACCCTGTCTGCTCCAGAATGTGGAAAGACATTCGGCTCCAAGCACGTGGATGAAAGCTGTGGCCACTGTGCCCCATGGATCACAGGGCATTCAGCTGACACGCTGCTCTGGGGAGAAGGAACCATCTAGAAAGCCCATGAGAAACACTGATGCCTGGTTTGTGGGGCGACTTCAGAGCTTTCAGAACTCCGGGCTTGAGCCCCCAAAGCCAAGCACTGCCAGGCAAGCTCAGAACAGATGGCACGGTGCCACTCCTGTTGAGCTGGGGGCATACAGGGAGCACTCCTAGGTCTGGCAGAGTGCTTGCTGCTGGAAAAATCCCTGGCTGACAGGCTGAGAGCAGCCAGACACATCTGGTGCTGCTCTGGAGAGGCTGGAGGTGTGGGCAGGTGCTGTTTGCCCCAAGATTACAAGTTCTGCAGCTCCCAGCACTGCAGTGGCACTGAGTGTGGTTGGCCTGGTGCTCTGCAGAGCAGAAGGCATCTCTTGGGCCACAAGAAAACTGCTAATTAAGTCAGAATTCAAGGCAAGTGAGAGGAAACCTTTAAAAAAGAAACTCTTAAAAATCCTCTCTGCCTCCTTGCTCTCTCCTGACTGTGGAATATTCATCACTCAGTGTATAATGTTCTTATGGGCAGTCAGTGCGTAGGAGAAACTGTTTTTTTTTTTTTTCTGGATTTTTGGAATTAAAATTTCTTTGTGAACATGCTTCTTCAAGGTATAAATGTAGAAGCTCGCCGACCCTCACCTCTCAGCAGCCAAGAACCTCTGCGTATTCCAAACCTGCTGCTCTGCCACCTGGGCACGTGGTATGCTTGGAGAAGCAGGCAGCTTTGTGGAAGACAGGGGGGTTAATAAATGTGGGTTACAGAAGAGTCCCCGGCACATGTGCAAGCCCAGCTCCGTGCACACATTTGTAGATGTAAGCCAGGCTGGAGACTCTGTGCTTTTGTACATGAAGGTAGCTGCTTTTCAGCCTTGGGAACACGTGTATGAGTGCACACAGGGTGGCTGCTATCTATGGAGTGGGGAGTGTGGCATATATGTGACATGCTTTAAAATAATCTCGGGTTTATCAAGGCCCCTCCATCTCCATGCGTGTTGCAGTGCAGGAGACAGCATTAAAGCCTGAACAGGTGTTAATCACTATGCACTGTAATAAATTCTAAACATAGGGAAAAGGCTTATTTATACATGGCTGCTCCTCCCACCCTGCTCTCTCTGCTTGAGCCTCGGTGCTGCCTGAGGGAGAGAGGCGCCCGTGAGGTACCAGAAATGAGTGCAAGAGCCGGACTTGCCCTGCCAGAGCAGAAGGAGGCAGGGGTGGAAACCCTGAGCCTGTCCCCATCCTCACGCCCGGGTGTGCCAGCCCTGCCCTGGGCCCCCCTCGTGCCCTGGGGACGCCTGTTATGAACTCACAGAGCACTGGGACAGACACCAGCGCACGGCCCGAGCGGGGGCCTGGGCTGAGGGGACACCACAGAGGGAAACCGTGTCACAAAGCCCCCAAGGAAGCTCGGGTTGGGTTCGTTTTTTTTTGTTTTTTTTTAATTGCTTAGCCCCCCTAATTGGAAGCCAGCCAGCTGATACAGATGGGGTGTTACAAAACAGAGCCAAAAGGCAAGAGCACAAGGAACAGAGCTATGTATAACCCTGACAAAGTTAGATGGAGGGAAGGTGGGGAAGAGGGGAAGGCAGAGCACGGCAGGCGGCTGCCCCTGATGCTGAGAGCAAGGACGTGATCATTTGGCAACAGGATTTGGAGCTGATCGACTGGCGCTATCCAGCAGGCAGATAAGGCTCTGTGGCTGTCAGCTTAACTCTGCCGTTTATTCCCGTGCTGGAGGGAGTTAAATAGAGCACTCGGAGAGCCTGCTGCTGGGGAGGGAAAGTCAAGGAGGGAGAGGGAAGGAAGAGGCTGTAATCGGGCAGTGTCCGGGCAGTCGGGTGGAAGTGGCTGCAGGCAGAATCCCTCCAGGTAAGACCTGCAGCTTTTCACCCTCCTTTTGCATACGGACAGGCGGGGACAGGAGGCTCCAGGGGTGGCATTTGGGATGGAGACGTTCCTGCGGGGGAGGCTGGAAGTCTGCTCGGTCAGGTCGAGTGCGAGCACCAAATGGGGACAGCTATTTGTTGCAGCTTCCCCTTGATGGGGACTGCAGGGAACGGGCTCCAGCTCAGTTTGGGGAGTGGGGGGCTGCAGCGGGTGGAGGCTGGACTGGTTTCTGTACCACGAGAGGTATTTGGTGCATTGGCATTTCGGTAAATGATCTAAACAGCCCTGTAAATGTGCTAGTCTAGGTACCGAACCTGCTCGTAATTTTCATCAGGATGCTAATTTTAATATTTCCTGTCGGTTTACATTCCCAGATAAAATAAATCAGTCTGGGAGCCTGGGGGAGGGTAGGCACCTGGCACGTGTGTGGGGAGAGTGTCTTGGTGGCAGTGCAGCACCCGGCTAAAACAGCCACCCTGGATGCTGTCAGAGCCCCTCGGAGGGGATGGAGGGGATGGTATTTTTGTACTCTGGTTGAAATGTGTCCATCTGACTGCTGCTGTGACCGTGGGTGGCACGTCAGAGAGTACGCAGGGGGACAGAAGGCTTCGTGGTGTTTTCATTTTTCCTGCCTCCTTGTTTCCAAACGGGAAGCGAGAGGGAAGTTGAAACCTGTTGTCAGTCGCTTATTGTCAGGGGAGAGTTTATGGTCTTTGGGTTTCTAATTAGATTGAGGATTTTTCCTTCTACTAATTAAGATGCAATTCCTCTCTTTCCAACACTCCCACTCCATCTCCCCCGCCTCAGGTCCTTCCTTCTCCTTCTCCTCCGAGGCTCGCTGGCTCTTCAGCTCCCGCAGTTGCTGCAGTGGGAAATCCCCAAGCTGAAGCGGTGCCGCTCCAGCCACCACATCCATTTTACCTTAGAGCAGGCAGGAAGCGCCGGTAGGGAACGCGGCCCGGGGAGGGGGGGCTGTGGAGGAGCGGCGGGAGGAGGAGCGGGCACAGAAGCAGCTTGGCAGCCGCTGGTGCCCCGATCTCGGCGAGCCTTGCCGTGCGTCAGGCAGAGGAGGCACAGGTGGCACCAGCCCGCGGGGAGGCGACAGGAGCGAGCCCCCGTCTGCTGCCCTGCCGGGGTCACCTTAGCAATTCATCATCAGGTTAACCCTGAGCGTGAGGCTAATGTAGCTGCCGTGGCAGGCTATTCAAGCACAAACTTCTCTCTGGCACTTAGGTGAATCGGGTTTTATTTCTGCACCGTGAGGTTCAGAATGAATTAACGTTGTGCCTCCCGAAATATCCTCCATTTCTCCTCCAAAACAGAGCTGATGCCTCAAAGGCACAACACTAACTGGGGAGGGGGGAGGACAGCACTGAGCTCAGCCCCGTGTGTGCACCCAGGGACGTGCATCTCATCCGCTCTGCTTTCCCTCTCCAGGAGCTGGCAGGCAGGATACAAGGTCATTCCTCGTCCCCCTGGGGCCGTGTGCCAGGCTGCCTGTTGGATGTGAAGGCACGCTGGACAACACCACGATGCTGCCTGCAAGCGCTGGCCACCGGTGGAGGAGCAGGTTCCTCATGAGGTGGCAGGAGGCTTGTCGTAAGTAATGCCTGCTCAGGTACCAGCTACAGTATTCCTGTTTGCCGAGGGAGGGGGAGGAAAATAGGTCACATCAGGGTTAAGAACAGGGGAGAGGGACAGCTAAGAATGGAGATGTTTGAACTAATTCCTGATTCCTTTAGAGGCCAGGCTAGCTGGGAGGGAGAGTCATTTCTAAAGCTGAAGATGGGCTTAAAGTGGGACAGCGAGTGATGATTGCTTCTGAATTCCAGTGGGCCTGGCAGGTGAGAAACAGCACGACAGACACCTTTGCACCAAGATCCACCCCGAACATCTCTCAAATCAGTAACCTGGGAGCTGCAGATTCCTCTCTGTGCTTGGGGTTTATACACAGGCTGCTGAGCAGGGATTCCAGCTCTTTGCAGCAAAAATCATAACAGATTTCAGAAGGAAATGCAGGATGTGAAGGCAGAATTCGCCTACTGGGCACTGCCACATGTAGTGAAAATCAAGGAGTAAATAAAGAAGCTCTCTTTCAAATTAACTGTAAACGTTCAGCCTGTGCATATTCCCAGTGGGCTGGGGCAGCTGCTCGGGTACCCCTGAGCACAGAGCAGGCACTGCCAGGGTGATGTGGGGCTTCTGAGAATTTATCTGCATCTCAGAAAGTGTCTGAGGACCACAGCAGAGAAAAGGGACACTTGGAGGGTGTCCCTCACTACTGCATGCCCAGGCACCAAGTAGCTCTGTGGTTTCCCTTGTTCCAGTCCTCCTGGTCACATTTGGAACTGCAGCTGTAACAAACTGGGGGAATGATTTCCTTCTCCAGAAAACAAACATCTCTGTAATCCATCCTCACAGACCAGACTGTGTAAATTATTTATAAGGAATGCTACTAAGTCTTGACTTAATCTGATATACCTGGATCAGCTTTCTGCCATCTACTAGAGTCATCAAACACCCCACCAAAGTAACTTGATCTTCCCCAAACACAAAAACACTTGTTATCCATCCTTCTGTAGGGCTGGAAGACAGCATTAAGTTCTGTCCATTGCTTCCCTGCCTCTCTTTCCTGTAGAGCTGCATCTTACCCAACTCAACGAATTCCCTGGCCTCAGCTCACATCCTCATGGGTGCACTTCTTGCAGGGAAATGAAAACGAAGTCTCTCGTCTGTATGATTTTAGTAAAATATTTCCAAAAGCAGACAGCAATATATGGGTAACAACAAGACATTTTTGGCATATCCTACATGGCTGCAGAAGCTTGGCATGAATCCATTTCCTGAACATAACCACAGCCAGCTGCCTGAGACTTTGTTCCAGCCAGCCACTGCCAGCACACACGCTGGTGGAACCCCACAGGCACCCAGTCGGCGCCGCAGGCGGGCAGGCACGCTGAGATAAGCCCTGAGCAGAATGCCACCTGGATAGCATTACACACGGGCTGCTCTTGCCTTTCTCGGTGTACAAAGCAGCTGTTATCTCATCATCACAGCTGCCAATCTATTATTAATGCCCGGCTTTTGTGTGGGGGTCACTTGAATGACTCATGGCTCTTTCCCTTCCCCACTCCAGCTCCCGTTCTTTTAATTCTCTCCCTACAACAAGAGTGTGATGTATTCTGACCAGAATGAAATATCAGCCAGGCAGTCAGTACCTGTGCTGCAGCAGTCCATAGACCATGATCTACTTTCATGGCAATTTCTGCTGTGGGCCCCGGTGTCTGCATGACAAGAAAGCACAGAGGTGCTCTGGGTGAAGATCTGTCTTGCATTTCACCATAAGGATCCATAATTCTCCTTGAAAGAGCACATTTATTGGCATGGCCTGGGCTGATGTACGCCTGAGATCTCAGCTGTAGGACAGTAAAAAATGATTGAAGAATTGAGAAAGACTGATGAAATAAGAGAGAACTGATATTTTATCTTTGACCATTAATCCTTTGGTCTTTAATAAAGTCATACAGCTTAGGATGCAAATGGGATAGTTCTCCTTAGACTACCAGTCCACAAATCTGCCAGTTCTCCCAAGGATCACTGGGAACACAAAACCTGCCCTGTGCAGGATGACAGGGTTGGGTTATGAAGGCACAGTGCTGACAGAAGCAAAGCTGCCATAAGGAAATGGGCTGTGGGTCAGATGAAACTCTAGAGAGTGGCACAAGGGAAGAGAGGAAAAGCAAGGCTGACTGCAGAGCTGCTCCAGGCAGAGCTTCTCCACAGCATGGGTCTCCTCTGGCTCCCTGTCTTGTGGCAGTCTTTTCACAATCCCTTTAGAACTAAGCAGTAAAACACCTGCTTGTTGGTTCCTTGAAGAAAAGCAGGACAGAAGAACCTGACTGCCAGTTCAGGAAGGCGAGACAATAAATGCATCCCCTTCAGCTACCCCTGAAAGGACTCTACCAGCCCGAGTGACTGCCTTCTCTGAGGAAAAGTGAGAAAGGGAGAGGACAGGCATGATGCACAGACAAACCTGCTGCAGTTTTAGTCAAATGCTCAAACTTGTCACCTTAAAAACTGTGAGGGAGCTGAATTTGCTTCCCACATTGAAGAAGAGTGGAACTCATTGTGCGAGCTCAATTCCACAGAAGGAACTAAGATAAAGGATGCAAATGTTTTACATAGTTTGCTTAAACATAACTCCCACTCCTCTAATGACAAGAGGCACAAAGCTTGCTTTCTTGTTGATAATGCTTCTTTGTCACAAAAATGAGAGTTGGAAAAGCCACTGGCTCTCAGGGGAGGTTGGTAACTGGTGCCCTGGTGCCACTGGCAGGGTCTGGACCCATGTCTGGAATCCAGAGGAGCTCTAAAAAATGCTGATTTGCGGTTTGTCCAACCTTAACTTGGAGGTGGTGTAGTAGAAAGGGTGTGTGTGTGTGTTAACCCTTTTCCTGACACTGCTTTTGTCAGCTACCAACGCACACTTCTTTTCCTCCTCCCATTGTTGTGGGCAGCTTTGGTCAGATGTGGTTGAAGCTGTCCTTCACGTGGCTGTTGTCTGCCCAGTTGGTAACCATGATTCAGGGTTCTCCCATGATTTGCACAGGACTGCAGTCCAGAACGTGTCCAGAGTTCTTAATAAGAACAATTACTGGATCTCTACCCAGTTACCACCTCTGCACAGGGGTGGTCACTGGCCACTCAGAGATACTTCTGGGGCTGCTGCTATGGGATTCAGAACCTGTTTTGGGAGCAATGGCAAGTACCAGGTGTCCAGTGATTTAGGGACTCCTTGTCGCTTTTTAGCAGTTGTCTTGGTCATCCCTTTGCAATGCAATTAACTCATGAAAGTAATTCATTAAAAAGTGGACACAAGGCCCGTGTGGCACACTGTGAATACGGAAAGCAAACAACACCCTGATTTAGAGTCTTAGGTCTGAGTCTTACCTATCACAAATATTACTGCAGGAGCACACCTGAAATGTGGGTTGTTCTATTTTAATTTTTCTTAGAAGCTTTTTAATAACATATCTGTTTCTGAAAAACTGGAACTTCTTAAATATACCTGGTCCCTCCTCTCTCTACCCTGACCGTTTAGAAAGAGCTGTCCTTGGCCAGAGGTGACACCTCCCACCACTCTCTGTTCTTTTCTCCTCTGACAGGTACCAGTGCTCCAGTATCTGTTGGCAGAGTCCACTGGGATGCAGTGTTCTGGCTTCGTTGTGAAACTGGAAGGATATTTATTGACTTGCTTGTTCATAGAAAAACAGGCTGAGAGGAAAGTCATGCTGTCAGGATGCAGGCTGAAGGAATGTAGCTGTGGGGAAACTCATTCCACTGCAGGGCACTGCAGAGAAGAGCCCTGCTGTGAGGGCTGTGTTGTAGTGGGTGGTGGGTGAGGAGGGGGAAGCACTGATCTAATCCGTGCCCTCTTTCTTCCCTGCTTTTCACCTTCCAGTGCTTGGCTGCTGGTTCTCACTGTGTGCTGCCGAGTCCTTCTTCGCTTGTCCTTCCTCCTGCAAGTGCAACAGTGGCGACCTGGAAGTGGACTGCAGTGGCCTGGGCCTCTCTTCCATTCCCTCAGACATCCCCACAAACACCAGGACCTTCCTCTTTCTCAACAACAAACTCAGCATCCTGCCAGGAGCAGTGTTTTCCAACCTCTCTGCTCTACAGAGGCTGGACCTATCCAACAACTTCTTGGACCAGCTCCCTCAGAACATCTTCAGCGACCTGGGGAACCTGACAGAGCTGCAGCTGAGGAACAACAGCATCCGGGCCTTGGACAAGGACCTGCTGCAGCACACGGCCCTGCTGCGCCAGCTGGACCTCTCCATCAACGGCCTGGCCCACCTTCCCTCGGGCATCTTCGACGACCTGCCCGCCCTGCGCTCCCTGTCCCTCAGGTCCAACCGCCTGCAGAGCCTGGACAGGGTGACCTTCGAGCCTCTGACCAGCCTGCAGCAGCTCCAGGTGGGGGACAACCCCTGGGAGTGCGACTGCAACCTGCGGGACTTCAAGCACTGGATGGAGTGGTTCTCCTACCGAGGTGGGTGCTGGTCTGCCAGGAAGGGCAGCAAAGGCAGGCAGGGAGGAAACAGGGGCAGGTAGGACCGGCAGGTCAGGCTCACCTGAAGGACAGGTCTCAGCCAAAGAGCATGAGGACCTGCTACAGTTCAGTGCCACTGCACCTTCGTGCAGCAACACTGCCAGTCTGTGAAGTCCTCAGCAGCCCTAGATCTCCTATTTACTTGTTTTGTTTCGAATCTGAGCTATTACTTGTTTTTTTTAATCTTGAGAGAAGAAAGACTTTTCCTCAAGTAACATTAAAATTTTAGGATTATGAATTCACCTCACTCTTTCTGGCCAAAGAGAAGAAATGCTTTTCACACTTGGAAATAACCATCCCATTCTCTTTCTTAAGCTGAGAGAATCAAAAGTCAGATTTGGCTGTAAAGCATCAGGCTTGCTGCCAAAAAAAGAACCTTAGGAAACAGTGACACTTAGGAAAAACACTGCAACTTATATTGGAGAACCCAACCTACAGCTCCAATTAACAAGCCAGGCCCCAATTCAAGACTGTCTATGAAATCATCATTTCAAACCAAGCAGCTTTTGACAAGTGTGCATTTCCAGATTTTCCTTGAAACACAGAAGACTAGAAAGGTACTTGTCACTTATCAGGAATGCTGATGGGATGACGTGCTTTCAGGAGCTGCAACCCAAAGAAAGATGGCACATTTTACAGGAGTGAGGATTGAAAGCCTGACCTTCTGTTTCTGGAACCAACGAGTAGGAAAGGGTCTCAAATCATGCGGATAGCAACAGTCAGCTGTCACATCCCTGCTGATCACAGCCATGCTGCAAGGAGATTATCTCTGCCTATGGCTACACTGCGGTCTGAAATATGCATTTGTGTGAGCAGAATCGAGCAACCATACGAGTGCCACTTTCCACTTTTATTTTTGATTTGTTGGGGGTTTTTTTTGACTACCATATCACAAAGTCAGTGGAAAGCATGCAGATGTAACTTTCTTCCTTGCATTCCAAGGAAATTGCCCAAACTCACTCAAGCATTTATTTCAACATCTGTCATTATTTTCACAGAGATGGATTAGTTGTCAGAAGATGGATGTGTATCTGTTGGGTTTTTTTTGAGAAGATACAGGCTGGTCCTATCTTTCTGCTTTAATTTCTCCTTTGCTGAAGTGTTTCTACTGAGACTTACATAACTCACTAAACAGTATGAGGCTGACTGAAATGGTTTCAGAGGGCTTTCATGTCTTTGGGGACATGCACCAGGAGCTCCAGTGTCAAACCCAACCCAGGCACAGGCATACTGGCCAGCTGACACAGCTGAAGCTTCTGCAGGGAAAATAACTTTAGCAGGTGGGAATGGAGGCCCATGAATGCGTTTAAAAAAAGCCTGGATGTGGCACTCGAGGCCATGGTTTAGGTGAGGAGTTAGGGCATGGGTTGGACTCGATCTTGAAGATCTCTTCCAACTTGGTCATTCTATGATTCTGTGATGCTGGGATTCTGTGATTTTGGGATTCTGGGATCCTATGATTCTATGATTCTGTGACTCTGGGATTCTGTGATTCTGGGGTTCTGGGATTTTGGGATTCTGTGATTTTTGTGATTCTGGGGTTCTGGGATTCTGGGGTTCTAGGATTTTGGGATTCTGTGAACTCGCCCCAGCTGAGATCTAACCCTGCTGTCCCTGTGTGGGGATGGAGCTGTGGCTGACTCCTGTTATCTCTGTTGGAACAGGTGGGAAGATCGACCAGCTGGCCTGCACCTTGCCCAAGGAGCTGAAAGGAAAGGACATGCGGATGGTGCCCATGGAGATGTTCAACTACTGCTCCCAGCTGGACGACGAGAACAGCTCCACAGTGCTGGACAATACCGGCCCGCCCTGCACTAAAGGAAGCCCTGCTCCTTCCAAATCTAAGGCAGGCCCAGAAGCAGAGGTGGAGCCCAGCGTGGGCTGCCCTCAGAAGCAGCGGTACCGGCCCGTGAGCGTGCGCCGGGCCATCGGCACTGTGATCATCGCAGGGGTGGTTTGTGGCATCGTCTGCATCATGATGGTGGTTGCAGCTGCCTACGGCTGCATCTATGCCTCCCTCATGGCCAAGTACCACCGGGAGCTCAAGAAGAGGCAGCCACTCATGGGTGACACGGAAGGCGAACACGAGGAACAAAAACAAATCTCTTCTGTGGCGTGAAACTGTTCTAGGAAGGAAGGGACGGCGATGAAAAAAGGTACCTGAGAGCAGTCAAGCGTGGGGTCCTCCCAAAATACATCTTCTCAGACGGACTGTGCTATTGCTCCACTCACCCAAGTAGTACAACATGCTTCTGGGGGGTCAGGGCACCTGGCTCGATTTCTTTTCCTCTGCCCCAGGCCCATTTTGTGCCCTTTCACCCTCGGGCCCTCCCAGAAAAATAAAGTAGAGTCAGACCTCGAGTGCTTGCTGTGCCTCATGCCCTCGCACAGAGCTTCCCTCACATGCCTGCTGCAAAGGCAGCTGGCACCTTCTGGGAACCTGTGTCATCCTCTCAGCTTCGGTCCTGAGTCGTCCTGTACCCTGTCAAGAGTTCTCTGCAGACAGAGAGCAGCTGTGTGAGACCTTCTGTGGGGAGCAGGACAGCACAAGTGTCCATGCCTCACCGTTTGGTCACTGCTGGTGCGTGACACTAAGCTGCTGCCAGGATTAGATCAGAAGGGAGGCAAGGTCCCTGTGGCAGGGCAACAGTCAGTGGGAGGTTTCCCTTCTCACTTTTAGAGGTGGAAAGACACCTGCATCACCCTAACACGCTGCCAGGGAGCACAGCGTCCCTCTTGCAGCTCCTGGCCAAGCCCAAACCTTTGAGCTGACACACATGTCATCTGCTGCAGGTGCACGGGCACAGAGTCATCCTCCTGTACACACACACACTGACTCATCCTGATCCCAGCACACACACACGGCCAGTCCCAGCTCCAGGCATCCAGGCACCCCACCTGCCCATGCAGAGCGATCACCCGTGCTGACCTGCCCTCTGCATGCAGCCATGGATACATCCAATACACACCACCTTCTGCTTCGGACAAAAAACACGCACACGCCACTGAGGAGTAACAGAAACATCTCAGCCACAGTGCAGAGCCAGTGGGAACTGGCAGGAGAGGATGGAGAGAGGCAAAGCTATTGAGATTACAGCACCAGTCTGTGGAAGTAAGTACACAGCGTGAAAAAAAAAAGAAAGCGTGTTCTTATCTATTTTCTGTTTTCTCTAATAAATGGAGAGGGTAAGGATATGAAGCCTCCATTTAGAAATGTTTGATTGGCAGATCAGAAGTGGGTCATCAGGAAAGACTAGAGGAGGAGGTGGCTCAGAAGGAGTGTAAGCCGTGCTGAGTAGTGTGAGCCAAGGGGAAGGTGTCAGGGGAAGAAGTCACACAACCCAGGAGCCGCCATGGCTGGCAGCATGGTCAGGGACAGGGTGACACAGCCGGGGTGACCAAAGAGAGTGGGCAGAGTTCTGGAAGGTTTTGAGGTGAAGGCTGGAACCTGGAGCACAGTGTGGGAGAGCCCAGGAAGGGTCTGGCACGGAAGGCAGCAGAGCCCACAAGCACTCCCTTCACCATCTCTGGGGTGTCCAGTGACACCCATAGCTGCCCCTGAGTGTGCCCACACACACTGCACACTGCCACTGTCACGTAGGGTGACTGCCCACAACCAGATTTAAAGCCCTCAGACTGCAGTGCCTCCTATTAATCTTAGCTTGTTCTGACCTGACAGGGAAAAGAAAAAAAAAAAAAAGTGAGAGGGGGAAAAAAAATGAAAGGAACTCAACATAAGGACTCATTTTGTATCACTGGAAGTGGGATAAAATGCTGTCTCCAGGGGAGAGCACAGATTGCCATGGTAACCTGCTCTAACCCGTCACAGTGGGTATTCCTGGGCGAGGAGGATGACATCGGAGGTCGTGCATCCACGGTGCCTGTGGATGGTGTGATCCCTGCCATCAGCAAACAAGCTGGCAGCCAGCCCAGCTTTGCAGGGTGTTTCTGTCAGAGCCCTGTGTGCTCTGCAGGTGGACCCTGCCAGGGCTCGTCACCTCTTCCACCTGCTCCACGTGAATCCCAGAGCTGCTGGACACCTCACAGCCCTCCTGCTCGCTGTGACTGGACCCTGGGGAAGCACTGCCCGCCGGCTCCTCGCTCCTTCTGCTCCCACACACGTGGTTCTACTGGCCCGTGGGCACACCACATCATTCATCAAAGCCTGGAGTGGCAAAACCCCTCCTGCTCTACCCGGGGTCACGGGATGCTCCGGACTGTTCCAGCGTGACTTCCCTCCAACACAGGGATAAAGAGGAGGATGTTCTTCAGGGAAGCAGAAGCCCAGGCTGCCATGGAGGAAGAGCTGGGAGAAGCAGCAGCCCACCCACCAGTGTGTGCACGCACTGTCCCCCCGCTTCCAGCACACGGTGGGGAAGAGGAAGAGAAGGAGGGGGGCTGGTGAAATGTGAGTGAGGAGGAAGGACTCTTCCCCCATGCACTGTACAGCCACTCCAACTGTCCCATCTGCTCCACTGGAGCTCTGAAGGGCAGAACTGGTGCACTGCAGACTCCGTGTGCGTGTTACTGCTGCTCCACATTCCCAGCAAGCCAGGACCAGGCTCTGCCTGCTGGATCCAAACCTCTCCCCAGCCTCCCTCTCAGGGGAACCTCTCCCTTTACCACACTGGACTCCGCAATCATACTTGAAATGGGACTTGAGTCAGAGCGGTATATTTATAGATCTATATTTTACTTGCATCAAATAATGGTGACATATTGCACAAAACAAATGGGTTCTATATATGTGTGTGTGTGTGTGTATGTGTGTGTGTGTGTGTGATAAGAGAGACTGTTTTTAAGGAAATAGATGAAAGGTGAAACGAACGGGAAGAAGGTAGGGGACAATGCAGGGGTTGAGGGTGTGAAATCCTCCTTTCCCTGCACCTTCCCTGTGACTTCCTCCCGCCCTGACCAATTTTTCTTTGTTGCAAATAATATTTTCTATATCCTGTGTTGTGGGGCTGGCGATGACCTTGCCCATCCTTTCCTTTTTTTTTTTTTTTTGGTTTTAATTTATACGGCAGAAAGTCTGGATTTATCTCAACCCTAGACAAGGGACTGCTATGTTTAGAAAGCCACCCAGGAAAGGAGAAGACAGGAAAGGGGAGAACTGAGTGTTGCTGGGAGACACGAAGGCTGGCTGTGAGGAGTCCCTGTGGAAAGCAAGCACTGTGTTTGGCAGGATGAGGACCTGTCCTTTCGCAGGCAGAGCAGAGCGGAGCGGAGCAGAGCAGAGCAGAGCAGAGCAGAGCAGAGCAGAGCAGAGCAGGGCAGAGAGCAGGGCTGGCTGGGAGGTGCACTCCTCACGGCACTGTGTGCAGGCAGGCTCTGGGTGCTCCCCAGCACACCGGGGAGCCAGGCTGGCCCGGTGTGACTGAGCTGCTGCTCTGCTCACAGGCGCTGCAGAACGGAGCTCTGCGGGGCGCTGGGTGCACAGTGAGACCCCAGCCAGTGTGGGGACAGCGGCTCCTGTTGTCCCTGAGGGCCGTGGGGGATTGGCCCTGGACGCTCCCTTGGCTGCAGGCAGCTGCTCCAGTGGCACATGCAGCTGCCTGTCCTCAGGAAAGGGTCGGTGGGTCCAGAACGTGCCGGGGAGATGCAGGGCTGGCAGGGCCACCAGGAACACCCCTCCTGCTCCCCTTCCCCACACCTCCACCTGCGGGACAGGCAGGCACATCCCTTGCAGGGAACAGATGGCACTTGTAATTCCTTTTTGTCTTTTTTGTTACCGTTTGAGGGAAAGCGACGAGATTTTTCTAAAATGATTGAATGGAGGTTTCTTTGGCATGAGACAGAAAATTTTTAAAGGTATATTATATTTCTGGCTTGTTGTTACAGAATAATAATAAAGAATGTATTTTCCTATGCTCCTTCTTGTTTAAATGGGATGTCTGATAGTACCATTCACTCTTTCCCTATCCCCTGCAGAAGCAAACACCACGGGGACGCAGCCAGCCAAAGGGAAAGGCCCTCAGTCCCCACTGATATATTCTTGTCTGTACACACTGAAGGTGGAGGGAGTGTGCACACACACACTGCACCAGTGTGAGTCAGGGTGAGGCTCTAGGACTAAACACACAGCCCGTGAAGGTGAGACCCTAGATCCAGAAACACACACACAGAATGCTCCAGGGACAAAGCCAGACAAGGGTGATTGTGTAACAAGGATAAGATACTGTGGCAATCAGCTCATTACATAAAAGTAGAAAGGGCCAAATTAATCCCTAGTGTAAGAACGCAGGAGCCAATGGAGTTATATTCAGGTCAAAATTGATTCCAAAAGCTTTTTTTTTTTTTTTAATTAGAACATACTGTAACAAATAGGGAGCTATGGGTTCCCTACATCTCCACATTCCTGACCCTCTTGAGCAAGGTTATTTCGAAACGGATGGAAATTGCTGTCTAATCCTATTGCACCCCCAAGTACACAAGCCGTTACCCCTAGAGCTAAAAGAGTCTCTCCACAGCTGTTCCCTGCCTAGGTCTATCACACACAGCTAAGAAGTTTAAATTCCCCACTTGGCCACTTTCAGTGCTAAGCATACACAGTTCATCACATTGCCTTGCTGTAAGAGTAAGCTCATCCTGACGCATGTGGCACCAGGGAGGATGTTAAACCCCACCACCGGCAAACCCTTGTGCCACCCTGCTCACACCGCTCCACTCAGCCACCCTGCTGTGCTCAGCCTGATCTTCAGGGAGAAATTGGGAGCAGAACCCAGCTACTCTTAATCCGCTCACAGCTGAGGCATCTGTTCTGCTGAAAGGGTACGTGCGGCAGGAGAATCACCGCTGCTGCTGAACAGCGTGGTGTGTGTGACACACAGTTTAATCTAATCTTGCCAGGCAGGTAGAGGAGTGCACACACACACTACTCAGCGCTTCATATAATACCAGAAACACAGAGCAGAAAAAAAGCAAAGCCAACACACTCATCTGATGACTCTGGGCTTTCTCAGTTCATGAGCTACCTGGGAGCAGGCTGCAATTTTCTGCAGCTTGATTTATTGTAATTTGATTACTCTTTGATATTGACCAATGTATTTGTCCTGCTTACATACCCACTCATGCACACATGTAACACCCTATATAATAACCATGTAATTCTGCACATATGACAGGTAAAATATATAAAATAGGATTCCTCCTCAGTACCTTGTCCATCAGCAGCCCACTGTGCTGGCTTGAGGAGCATCTGCTAGCACTGACTGGAAGCACAGGTCAGAGGGTCAGCTCCAATCCTCTGATCAGAGAAATGCAAGTCCTGGCACGGGATTTCTGAGGGCCAAAAAGACTTCTCTCCCAGAATAATGGGCAATACAATGAGCATTCACCCATGGATAGAGTTAGAGAATGAAATGTGAGTAAATAAACATTTCCTGTGTCACTCTGGGGTGCTCTCCACATCTGCCGCAGCCCTGGCAACCCAGGCACAAGGCTCACAGCTCTTCTCCCTTTAGAGAATGGGGAAAAGCACCCAGCAAGGGCCAGATGTGTCTCTCCCAGAGCTGTGCTGTGCTGCAGCCAGGCAGAGGCCATGTGCAGGGCACCTGGAGCCAAGGAGAAAGCAAAGCATGGTGCTAAGAATAACTCTGCCTGGCGTGGAGCTCCTGGGCTGGGACAGCAACGCGCCGCTCTCTGCTTGGGGCTCCAGGCCCAGATCTGCCCCCTCACATTTGCTTTTTCTGACGCCTAACTTGGGAATAAACTTGTTTGTTAGCACAGCTGCAGAAAATCAACTCGGAAAGGGCACTGCAGGAGTGAGGAATGCAGGTATTTCATTTGAGGGAATACACACAGGCGATACCCGGCGATATTCAAGCAGCTCCGTGTAAAGCTCAAGGGAAATATGCAGAGTAACAACAATGCTTTGCATTTCTATAGTGCTTGCCTTTGGCAGCTCTCTGGGAGCTTGCAAACATTAATGAATTCACAGAGGCACAGATTCAGAGAATATAAAGGCCAGAAGGGACTTTAGATCATCCAGTCTGACCTTCTGTGTATCGCACGCTACTTGGAAACTGTGTGGAAAAGAACCACAAGCATTATTTGGGGGTGGCAGAAAATGCTTTCCTGTGAAAGGCTGAAAGAGCTCAATCTGTTTAGCTTATGAAACAGAAATTAGAGAAGCTGTCCTGTAGAAAGACCAACAATGAGTATTTACATGCAGCTAAGTTGAATCTTCCAGAAAGGCATCTACCTTTGACTTGAAAAACACTCAAGAAAGGGAAAAACATTGTTTTCCTTGGTATCTTCTGACAATACCTATTCATGCTCATTGTTAGCATTCATGCTTACTAATTCATTTGGATCTGTCCGGTTTTTCTGTCACAGTTTTTGCTATTCTCTCCCCTAGATTTAAAAAAACAAACAAACCTTCAGTAACCAGCAGCTCTCTCCATGGAGGCACTTTATACTCTAAATCAAATAATCTCTCCGTCGTCTTTTAGGTAAAGTAGGCAGATTGAGTTCATTAAATCTTTCACTTGAAAGCCTTTTCTTACCTCTGGAGCCTATTGCCAGAGTGCTTCCAGCTTTTTCTCCTCCTTTTAGAAGTATTCTCCTCATCCACCAGTACCTGTGCTCTGTATTGCAGACACTACATGACTTTTGCCACTTTTCTCTACTCCTTGCCACCAAAGAATGTCTCACAGCACACTCACGAGGCTGTGGGAACGTTGCTCCTGCTTTAGAGATGGAGGCAAATGGAAATGCTGGGACAAAACCCTAACAAGTAATTTTGAGGGAGGCAGATTAAGGGTAAATGGTTCTGACCCTACCTTACAGTAGTATAAATTCAATGCATTTTAAACATGAGCCTCCAGATTGATACAATTCTTGGCAAGAGAAAATCTAGCCCTTCATTTAAAAGGATGATCCCCTTCCAGCATTTTCCACTTTTTCATCCACTCACAGCCTCACATGGTTGTTTTTCACATATCTCTCACTGGACATAAATGTCTTGGATTCCCCAGTTATGTTTTCTCTCTCCCCCTTATTTTTGCCTTCTTGTGACTGATCATCCCCTGTTCAATGAGTGCCTCTGACCAGCTGCTTCTCAGATTCTGCCTGCTCTGCTCTACTCAGCTGTCAGCGAGCACACCAGCCCCCACATCCCCATCTGCTTTCTCAGGGGTTCTTATCATAAGCAGGGGTTTTTCTGCTCACTGTTCTTTACTTTGCAAAACCCAGAGCCATCAAGAGAAGCCACCACAATGTCAAAGGCTGAGAGAGGGGATTAGGTCAGCCCCAGCTTCTGGGCTCCCAGGTGCTGTGCTGGGGCTTTCAGCTGCATGAACAAGTTTGTTTTTATTCAGTCATGACTGAAATCACGGGGTGTGTGAAGCACAGGGTAGGAATGCCCAGCCTTGTGCCCAAGGGGGATGCTGCAGTGAATGGGAAGTTCCCTGAGTGTTTACCTTGCTTGCTGCTGGTTTATGTTCTGGGACATGGTGAGACCAGGGACTTCAGCTGCTGCCTGGTCAAGGTGATAAATCCTCAGCTCTTTCCATTCAAGGCACCACCACTTTCTTACACACTTTTCAAGCTCCAGCCTAAATTTGTTGTCTTTATACCTCAGATTCTGGGAAAAACTGCATTACCCAAACAAATACAAACACACTTGTAGTTTTGCACCCTGAGTATTGTGCTGGCCTGTCTGTACTACACTATCTCCATAAACTCTGTGCTTTGGTTCAAATGTGTCCTCTCCAAGGTGCATTCATTACAGCAATCCTATCTGCTCTGGGTATCTTACCATGTCCTTGCTTGCAGGTGCTTAAACAAGCTAGCTGCTCCCAGGTTCCTCTCACAATTTCCCTGTCCTCTCATCACCTGCCCATCCTGCCTGCTCCTGTCTCAGCTGTATTCCTTTGACCAAAACTGTAACACGGACTAGAGGAGAGGTCTCACAGGCCTTTGGGTGGGAGCATCAGTGTATTTTCCCACTGGAACACCTCCCTAAGCACTAGAACAGCATTTGCTTTGTCCACAACTGCCACACATCACACTGTGACTCATCATCATGCCACCATCACCTACCACAGAAGATCCCAGCATTTTTTCCCTGAGCTTTCTCAGGATATGTTTACCCCTAAGTCTATCCTTGCCTTTCAGCAAGGTTCTCAGGACAGGTCTTGGCAGGTGACAATGGTTCCCTGAATTTAATGTGGGCATCAGGGAGCAATACAGCTTATACTGAGGATCCTCACTGAGACCTGGCAAAACTGGCCCAGCAGTTCCCAGATGACAAGGACTGCCTCCAGTCCTGCTTGCTGTGCTCTCTGCCAGATCTCTCAGAGTTCCCAGCTTACAGAAGATTTCTATTATTAGCTGTCAAGCATATGACCTTGTCTGTTGTACTACTGAAATCCATTCTGTTTCTGGTACTCCTGCCAAGGTCAAATAAGGCTTCCTCTAAAATATCCTGGTCCTCCCCTGTACTAGCAATGCCTTCTAGTGTTGAATCATCAGGATACTCCCTCACTCCCCAGGCTGAGTTGGGGTCTCAGGTTAATCAGCAAAGGCTAATCCCAGGGGTGACCTTGGGGAGTGTGACAAATAACATTTTGCTAGACTTTGATGGGTGATCTTGCTGCTGCTGTCCTTCCACATTTTCTCCCTCTTTGCCCCTTACAACTGCTCTGCCTCACTTGATCTTCTCCAGTCTGATTTTTTTCTTACGTGGCACGTTCAATGCTTTACTGAAATACAGAGATGAGGCCTTTGAAATTTTTTTCTGCCTGCCAGGAAAACAATAATCTGAAAGAAAGATGTTGGCTTGGCCTGGTGTTACCCACACTGATAAACTCATATTGCCTGACTCCCTTTTCCCCTAACTGCTTGCTAATAATTATCCTTCCCCTGAAGATCTCCTCGAAAGTGCTACAAACGTTGCAGAGGTCACGCTTAAAAGTCTGAGACTGACAAACTCATTTCTCATCCTTCTCTAATCCTGCTGAATTTTCACTTTTGCAGACTGCGTGGTGTCACTACTGTGTACAGAGCTGAAAAAAGCCCTTTGCTGTAAGTGTGTGTTTCCACATGGCAGCTCTCCCAGGGCCAGAAAGCACCCAGGAACTGTGAGTGCACTAATCAGCTTGAGCTGCTTATTCACAGCTTGTTTCTTTCACCAAGGGTGATATTTCTGTCCTTATCAATAACTTGGGCACTGAGTCTTCTTTAGTTTTTGCTCAGACTATAGACTCCTTGATCCCAACTCCACTCTCATTGACCAGAAGTGGCCCTTCTTCTTCTTCATTTTTTTTTTTTATTTTATTCTCCAAATAGCTGAAGAATATTATGCTGTTTGTTTTAACCTCCTTTACAAGGTCTAGCTCAGTTTGAGATGTAAGCAATCCTCGCTTTATCCCTACAATTCTGAGCTCTAAGGGAGGGCAGGGCAGGGCAAGGCAGCTTCTCTACTGTCTGCCTTTTTTCCTTTCCTCACAGCCTCTCTGCAGAGCCAGCTCAAGCAGCTGCTTGTCATCACAGATGGATGGAGGGCAAGAGAATTAGGATCCTCACAGAAATGGGGGTTCACACTGTCCCCAAAGCTCAGCTGCTCCGTCCCCACATGCCAGACTTTGCACTGCTGCCTGTGAAAGCAGTGCCACGAGTCAGCAGCAGAACACCCTCCCCACACTGGGCTGCAGGGTATAGAGTTAGCACCTCACCAGAATTGCCTGTGATCCTGTGAGTGGGGTTTATGTGTCCCAGGGAGAGAGAGGAAGAGAAGAAAAAGCTCTTGTGAAGGGAAAGGGATGACAGTCAGTTCAATTACAAAGCTTTATGATAGGGAGATTTGTGCCTTAGGTGATAGGTAGGGCAGGAGAAAAAGATTTCAGGATGAGTTTGGTGGCTAAAAGAATGTATCTTAGGAGGAGGCTGGAGCTGTACTCAGATCTGCTAAGTTTCTGTGGTTCTCACCCTGCAAAACTTGTCTGCTTCTGCCATGGCTGAATTTAAGCTAAACCATCATACAAGACATTTCCTATAACCTCCTCTGCCGTGACATTTACCACCTTCATCCTCACGTCTACAGACTGCTCATGTGACCCTTTTCAGCATCTTCTGACGGGGCTTTGCTCTCTGCTGAACTGCAGATGCTGATCCAGCTCAGGAATCAGCGACACCTGTGCCAAGGCTGCAGGCAGCAGCACTTTGCCCCACGCACTCTGTAAGAGACACGGGCACTGGGGACAGCTGTGAGCAGGGTGAGGAACCGGCCGGCACCCACACACAGATCTGGGTGCTGTCAGGGGTGTCGCTGCCACTTGCTGGGCAGCCCGTGGATCTTCACACAGCTTCAAATGGGAGCTCCTGCAGCATTCCTGACCCCCACACTTTGTCAGTGCCCCTAAATACCCAGTGCTCACCGACAGCCCCTGCACGCTGGGTGAACCTCTGTGGCCACAGGGATCAATCCTGGAAAACGCCACAGCCAGGAGGAAGTGCAAATTGCTGTGTGCTGATGAGTGCCTGTGCACGTCCCCAGCGAGACGTGAGCCCAGGGTCTCCCAGCACACTGCAGAGCAGCTGTTTATGCATGCAGACACACACAGGCACGCACAAATCACCTCACAATCGTTTATCTTCGCATCCCACGAGCACCCCTGGGTGGGACACAGGGCCCTGCTGCTGCTGGGTAGGCAGGAGTTAATGGAAGAGAGGCTGGGAAGGAAATTAAAAGCAAAAAAAAAAAAGTTGAAAGCCCAGCCACATGATTCTTCTCCTATCACATCTGTGAATCCTGGAGCGCAAGAGTAATTGTCTGCAATGAGTCAGACCAAAAGGCACAAGGTAATGGTTGCTATGGCAACCCGTGCACTGCTCTAATTCGGCTCAGAATTAAAACGATATCAAACAATTTGCAGCAAAGGCAACACGGCAAAGGCACTGGGTGCCAAGCTAAAAAATCCAGCTGTGCGCAAGGCTCTCCCGAGCCAGTGTCAAGGGCTCTTTTCGCCTCAAGAGTGCCAGCCATGGCAGTCAGAGGAGCTGCACAGGCGGCGGGGATGGACAGCTTTGGGCGAGGAGATTTCTGCTCTGCACAGGCAAGAACGGGGTTCTGGGCTGGAGCTCCAGCCTGGAACAGGCTCTGGGGCTGAGGACATCCTGGGGCAGATGCCTCACCAGACCCCAAATGGGAAAACTCATCGCTCACAGTTTGTTTTTGGGGTCCCACTGAGAACATTCCCTGACCGGGCTGGTGAGGGCAGGGCCCGGGCACAGGAAGCTGCCCACAGGGTCTGTGCTGGGTGAAGCACTGCCTGCACGGGCTGAGGAGGACAGGGCTCACTCCCTTTGAGCTTCTTCCCTGGTCAGTGCTGCACTGAACATAGCCAGGCACTCAGCAGAGGTGACAAAGAAATATTTACTCTACAGAACTGGCTATTGTCTTCAGTTTTTCCCCAGACAAGGACTCATCCCGAGGCAACAGACAATATCTGCACACACAGGGGGGAGGCACGGTCCCCGTGCTGAAGATCTCACAGCCTATGCAGACAGCACAAACACCATGGAAGAAAAGGAAATTGCTAAGGTCTAGTCAGGGTGAGCAGAATGCTATGAAAGATGCCTCACATGACTATTTTTAGCATTCTTTGGAGGTCAAAATACACTTATTTGTCCCTCTTGTCCCCAGCCAGTGTCTGTGCACGGAGACATCTATCTGCAGTTCTGCAGGCAGATGTTTCTCTCTCCCGTGCTCACTGACCCAGCGGGAGGATAATCAGCTCTGAAAGGGGAACCACGTGGCTCCAGCACTGATGCCAAACCCTGACAAAAGGCAAAGTTTGTAAGACCTGAGCCAGTGTGAAGTAACACAACCACCTCGCTTTGTCTGGCTCGTGGACCAGCTTGTGGGTGGGTGCCCCAGAAACACCCCAGAAAGCAGCCTGGGTGCTTCCAGGTGTCCCCCAAGGCTCAGTATGTGGGCAGAATGCACTGTGGCAGGCAGGTGGGGGATGGAGAGTGCCAGACACACCGGTTTGGGCACACTAACACCTCATGGGGACACCGTGACATCGGCCTGGTGGCTCAGCCCTGAGGCCAGCCAGGCTGTGCCCGCTGATGGCAGCCTCCAGACAGATGTCCTGAGGGGGGAGAAGGCACAGCTGCTGGCAGCACTGAAACCAGCAGCGTTCCTGCCTTAGGAGTGCCCCTCACCCTTTCCATGAGTCACTGCCAGGGCACGCCCGCTCAGCTGTCTCTGGGTTTGGGAACAAATGGATGCGTGAGGAACTGCTCGGGCTTTGGGGACTGCCACAGGGGGCTGCCAGAGACCAGACACGGCAGGGGATGGGCTGAAAACGAGCTCTCTTCCTTCCTTTTGTCCGTCCTACCACTGCATGCCGGGGAGACCACGATTTCCACCTGGAGACACCTCAGGGACTCACAGAAATCTCTGCACTGAGACGAGTTTGGCACAACCTTCAGCAGGAAAAGAGGGACAGCATTCCTTCTGAATGCTGCAGAACACACCCAAAATATCAGCTACCCTCGTGGTTTATATGGCTATCTCAGTGCTGCTTTCTGAACCAGCCTGGTGAAATAATTTTAATTCTCCAGTTTATATGCAGCTATTTCCATGGAAAAGGTGCTTATGCTATTAGAGCTTATTTCCGTGCATTTGAACAGCTTCTGCTGATGCTACTGTCACTTTCCAGAGAGAAGGTTGAAATGTTTTATCCATCCAAGCAACAAAACTGTAGGAATACAGAATTGTGTGCAGATTAGCTTGAAAAGATGCCACAGCAACAGTCCTGCTGAAAAAGCCACCTGCACCTCCTGTTCCTGCTTGCTGGGAGCAGACAGCAGGTAGCCAAAATTGGAGACCAAGGAAGAGATGGAGAGACATCAATCTGGCCAGGAACTGCTTTTCAAATGAAGAGCTTCCATCAGACTGACAGAGGCCGGATTTTAACCAGAGGTAAAATGGCAAAATTACTCACCATTAGCTACTTTTCAGACTGATTGATTTCAAATTCTTTTGAGAAAAAAAAAATCAAATTATTTTTTTTAAAATCTGCTCCTGCTGTGAGTGCAGAGCTTTTCTGAAAATACTGGTCTTGATAACTCAGTGTCCCAAAACTCAGTCTTTAAAACAGAGACAACATTTCTCTTCTGTGCCCCTGGTTTGAGCTTGCCTAGGGCTCTCCCCAAGCACATCTGCATGAATTGCTGGTGTCACGGGATAATGATTTCACTGTGGTCCAGCAACTGCTGGTATCAACAGCTACTTCCAATACCGGCAGAGATGTGTTGTATAAAATAAACCCACATCTCCCAAGGGCCCATCTGGATTATTTCTCCTGGGCACGCCCCAGTGTGTGTTTGCCACGCCTGCCACATGACAGCCATGGCAGGAACCTGGCCCTACCTGTCCCTGCTGGCGCTGGCAGCCCCAGAATCTGAACAGCCAGCAGGCCAGGCAGTGACAGAGACGTCACCCACAGCCCAAAGTGACAGCTGAACTCCTGCACAGATTCCAGCCGTTTCACTGAGGCTTTACATCACTAAAAGCTCCTGTCAGCAGCTCCATGTGATTTCTGCCCTGCAGCCTGAGGATCAGGAAGCCCCAGGCTACTGACTCACGGGAGGGAGCAGATGACAGTGCTATCTGGGGCAGGACATGGCTTGGGGAGAATGCCATCACCATTCCTTATTTCTCGTTTCCAGCGCAGTTAGTGCGCGTGAAAGGTACTGGACTGACATCCCAGGAGACAAGCTGCCTTCTAATTAATTATAATTAATCATCCAGCCATTAAGTAATGTTTGCATAGTTCTTTGAAGTGCCAAAGCACAATACAGCATGTGGATAATATTCATTCCAAGAAGCAGGTATAGTCAAGCCAGGGTCCTGCCTTAGCTCCACCATGTCCTCCAAGAAATCTGTGTGCACCCCGAACCCCTGGTGCACCCCTCCCAGGCCCATGGGGGAAGGAGAGGGATGGATGAAAAGGGTTGAGGGTAGGGCAGGGAAAAGGACACTTCCTTTCCCTCCTGAATTTGGCCTCCTCTCCATCTGGAGCAGGGAGTAACATCTCTAATGGTAAAAGGACCAGCTTGGAGACCCCCTCAAACCCCTTCTGGGATTTCCCGCTGAGCTACGGCAGACTGGAACGGGAGGAAGGAGGCCCTTGTGCTTCCCCCTCCATCCCTCCTCTCAGCCCTCCAGACTGCAGCTCTCTAACCCCATCTGACTGCTCCCTCACTCCCTGCCAGCAGCCAGCCCTGTGTCACCTTCCTGGCCCTTTGGTTTCACCAGTTTGCCGCACTCTGCCCTGGCTGGGGCTGCCTCTCATCTGCCAGAAGAAAAGGGGCCCAAGGCTCCCTGTCACTGGCACTCTCCTCCCCAGGGGGGCACTGGGGGTGCTCCCTGCCCATGGGCACGGCTCTAAATCCTGGGGCTTAATTTTTCACTGCATGCATAGTGAACATTTCAAAGTGCTTACAAATCCCCTCAAGCACCATCAAGTCAAACAAGTGACAGTAATGATCAGTGGCAGAATGACAGGCCAGTTCATACCGCTTTTTCTTTCATAGGGACACTTAAAAAGTCACTGTTGTTCCCCTTTCACAGAACCAGGGCTGCATTTATTCAGAAACTACAAGTCTACCCAGATATTTGGCTTTCTGGTACCAAACTTCTGGTGGTATCACAACCAAATCGCCATGGTATCAATCCCTGTAAGGGCTGATGCCATCAGAACAACAATAACAACAATCTGCATGCCATTCTGCTCTGATTGCCTCTTGTGTGCCTCCACACTCCCTCCCTTCCCTCAGCCCTCTCCTGCACCCAGGATGGTGCTGCAGCTCTGCCCAACATCATTTCTGCTGCAGCCCCTCACAGTCCTCCAGAATCAGGACCCAGCCATTCAGGATAATTATATTACAGTGAGGGAAAATGGAGTGAGATCTACATCCTTACTCTCTAAGCTGACATCCTCAAGAAAAAACAGTATTTCAATTGGTGGTGTGACCATTAGTTATTGCCCTTTTTTTAAAATGACCACTAGCATGAAAGATCGTGATGATGAACTGGAAACAAAGCAAAAGGTAATACAGCACTTTTTTCCTCCCTGAACCCCTCCCAAACAAGGTGTAAACATGACAAATTCAAGCCAGCACATGGAACCTACCTCAGCAAACCCTTGCACTCCTGCTGCAGTCAGTGCAGGCTGCAGCTGGGGACATGAGGAACTTTGGGTGAGGGTGTTTGCTAACATTTAACCCACCCAAACCATGGATCAGAGACAGGCTGTTTTCACCAGAGCGTAAGAAACCAGGAATGAAGAACACCCCCCATGTGTGAGAGTAGCAGAAGATGCCTGGGGTCACCTAATGAACCTGCTAGGGACCATGGTACCTTTAAGGAACAAAAGCAACTGAAAACGCTGAAAATTTCTGTATCTCATCATCTGTTGTTGCCAGTATGAAAACTGCTTCTGCGTCATTTCCAAAAAATGACAGCTTTTCCACCTTATTGTTATTGTTTTAACATGATTGGTTTCCCTATCCTCTGCTGTTTCCTCCACCCTGCAGAGGATCCTGCCCCTCACAGCGTGTCCACACAGACGGTACTCAGCACAGCGGAGGGGGTGGAAATCTCCACAGGGGCTGTGGAAAGCACTGCTGACAGGAGAGAAAGGATCCTCCTGCCACTTGCTCCAGTGCTTCCACCGAGAAGTTTCCTTCCCTGTATTTATGCTGAGTGCCAGACTGTCCTGCTTTCAGCTAGGGCAGAGTTAATTTCTTCTCAGTGGCTGCTGGAGAGCTGTGTTTTGAATTCATAATGAGAATGTTTTGGTTTTTTGCTAAGTGTTTATCCTAACTCAAGGGCTTTTTTCCTTGTTTTGTGCTCTGCCAGTGAGGAGGTGAAGGAAGGAAACTGGGAGGGACCACAGCTCGGGCAGGTGACCTGAAGTGACCAGAGGGACATTCCACCCCACAGAACATCATGCCCAGTATGGAAACTGGGGAGTTACCCAGAACAGGGACCAGTCTGGGGCTGGGAAGAGAGCTCTGCCATGGGTCAGTGGGTGGTGAGCAACTGTAGCTTGCACTGCTTGTTTTTCCCTTTTCATTATTATTTTTATCATCGCCACCATTTACCATTATTACTGTATGTTACCTAATTTTCAATTATTCAACTGGTCTTATCTCAAACTGCAAGTTTTACTTTGATTCTCCTCCCCAGTGCAGTGGGGTGGAGGGGTGAGAGGGAGGCTGGGTGAGGGGCTGTGTGGTGCTTCATTTCCAGCTGGGCTTGAACCACAACTCAGATGAACTGCTTGTGTGCCTCTGCTCTAATCCACAGGTCAAGAAAGGGAAGGAAAAAGATCAGGAAAAACAAACTCCTTTTTAAAAAACCGTTCCTCTCTCAAATTAATGCTTAGAAAAATGTTTCAGTGCTGTACAGAGGCCTTTGGTGTGGTTTCAATGCTCTTTCATTTTCTGCTGGGTATAACAGTGTCAGCTGGTATCAGTTTTGGGAGCAGTTTCTATCATCTAAGCACCTATTAATGTGAATTTTGCTGAAACCATCTCTGTTCACAGGTGTCTCTGGGCAGACTTCAGAGTAATTTTCTGGCTTTGAGCATAAGAGAGAAATGTTCTATTTCATAACATTTCCTTCACCCTATAAGTACTTTCTCAATGGCCAGGTGAAAATTAAAGAGTATCACTGTCTCCTAGAACTTACTGAAATCCTGGAAATTAAGAAATGCTTCATCAGATGAAGTTAAATTGCTATAGTTTTAGGGATTAGTGGAATTGTAGAACATTCTGTCTCCTACCCAGCCCAGGCAAATGCAGTGTCAGACTCTGTGACCTGGAGGTATTTGCTGTGTGACCTTCTCTCTACAGAGTTGATGCCTTAAGTTTCAGTTTTCATATTTTCCGAATTCTCTACTGCATTAGTGTGTAACTCTGAACTTCATATAAAGTGTTGGCAAGTTCTCCTCACAGCTCAGTCAGACAAAACAATCCTTTTCCAGCCCCAGAACCAAGAGAACCATTGCAGCTTCAGGCCCAAGAAGTGCAAACAACAGGAACAGAGGAGAGCAGTCTGGGAGGATGGGACTCCTGTAACCAAGGTGTTGTTTGGTGTCCATTCTATCAGTCATTCCTTCCACCATGCAAGGCTCCATTAGCACTAACCATTCTTTCCCAAGAAGCTTTGCATCACAAAATAGAATTAATAATATATTATTGTTATATTAATAACTCCATTACCTATTTCATCAGCCTCCTCCTTTAGTCACTGTTTCCAGCTCTAAAACAATTTCCATGGAGCTACATCTCCTCTTACCCCAGAACTCCTGTGCTGGGTGGTTAAGTTGGATATGGTGCCATAGTTACTGATAATGCTGGTTTTTGTTAAATGATTGCTCTATTTCACTTCTGAGTTCAAAGTACTTCCATAAAGGCTGAAACAATTAGTACAGAAAATGGTGAATCTCCAAAAGCTTTGGGGTTCTGTTGCAAATAATGTGCTGCATGAATTTTCCAAAAGAAGATGCAGTCTAGTGAAGCCAAAAGGAGTTTAAAGCTCAGATACAACAGTAAGTTTAGCAATCTATAGGTCTGAGTTGGAGTTCTAGCAACATGCCCATTCTACCAGAAGAATTAATTTTTCATGTGGGATAACAACGGGGATGCATTAACATGATGCTGTTCCAAAGTCAAAAGCGTTTCCTGCAAAGTTTTAAACCTGCAGCGACTTCCCAACCTACTCCTGCTCCAGAGAGAGCCTCAATCCACAAATTCACCAGCACTGGAGATGGGAAGCTCCATTCAAAGAGCCCATTTCCCTTCCAGAAGCCTGTCAGCCATTCAGCACCTGCTCCATTATTCTCTGTTTAGCCTAGTTCTCAATACCACAAGCTATTGTGGCTCCTGTCACTTCCCCTGAATGACAAGCTAACAGCTCTCAGCTCCCACACTCCCTGCGAGATGCAGCCATTTCATTCAAGATAAAAAGAGAAAGCAGAATGTCCTACCTGCAGCAATTCCCATCTTCCCGTCCACAGACACCGACACAGCCGTGCTCACCGTCACCACTTTTGGCAGGCCACCCCCCTCTGTCAAACACAAATCCAGCAGGCTTGGTTAGCTCACCCCAGGAAGGAATGAAATGCAGCAGGAGCAGCTTGCCCACACATTCTCCCATCCAGGACAGTGTGTTCACATGTCTTGACTCTGAAACACCCCAGAATTTCGAGGGCTGCATCTCTCAAGACACAGAAGCAGCCTAATGTGCTATGAGTAGATTTTATTTTTCTCTTCTCTGTGGCTCACGATAGAAGTGGCATCCTCAGCATAAAGGAAGTGTCCAAGGCTGGATGGGGCAGGGTTTGAGCAACCTGCTCTCATGGAAGACATCCCTGCCCACCACGTTCCACACTGCAAGGGGTGTGGAACTCAGTCACCTTTAAGGTCCCTTTCAGCCCAAAACGTTCCACGATTCTGTGATTATATCGAAAGGATTGGCCTCCTCGATTTTGGGCACGTGGAGCTTCTCTTAGGCCAGAGAGCTGTTCTGTCAGTGAACCATCTGTGCAGAGGAGAAGCAGGACAGGAAATTCTGACAACACTTGCACAGCAAAGGCCAGGCTTATGTCTGACTCCTGCCCAAGCCAGGCCAGCCCTACAGACTGCAGAACAGCACTTCCAGGTGCTTCCAGAGTGCTCTCCATTTCAGAAACAAAGCCTTTGGGACTTTGCTGCCTGAACTCCCTCATGCCCCAGGGTCTCCCAATTATCCTTGAGCTGCTGCTTTAAGCATCCTGTAGGTCCTGAGACACATCTGCCAGCCCTCTCCCACAGGGCATTTAAAATGACATTTAAAATGACACGGCTGGATAGGCTCAAGCAACCAGACCCCACCTCTCTCTGTCAGTGCAGTTGTTCCAGCCTGCAATTGTCCATGAGGCAGATTCCATTCCTTTTTCTGTTTTTTTAAAGTGGTTGGATTAGCTTCAGCTGGGGCAGCTCTTTGGGAGCTGCCAGGGGACATCGACGTAGGCTGCACCTGGTTCCCTCCTCACGTGTTCTATGGAAATCTCTTGCTTAGACAGATGGATCAGGATTCTTTCCTTCCCCACATCTCCAGCATTTGTTACTGCTGTCCACATCAGCCTTCATCACTCCAGGTGTGTCCAGAGCACAACTCAGTGCCTAGCACACTTTAGCCTGCAGGCTCTCATTGTTTTGTTTTTGTTTGAAACCAAACTAACCTGCTCAAGTGTGCCAAAAGCACTAAAATCTTTGAGAAATAAATACTCAGCTCACAGGCCTTGAGCATGATCCTGCCTTTAAGGTGAACCTCAAATGTTTTGTTCTAGGATGGGACAAAGAAGCAAAATACACTTAGGGTCGCTACAAAAAAAAAAAAAAAAAAAANAAAAAAAAAAAAAATCCCATCCAACACATGAAAATCTGGGTTGCAAGAATAGTTCTATTTGACATGCAGAGGCTTCCCTGCTGTCCTTTTATTTCTGAGACCTCTGGACACTGGAAGGAGGTGCTGTGCATAAATGATTCCGATGACCTGCAGTCAGAGCTCTTGGGGGTTTTCTTTCTTACATGATTAGAGGTCCATCTGCCAGGAAAACCTCCTGCACAGCAGGGGACTTGTGGAAAACATGAAAAGGGGACTTCAGCATCTGATAGAGTTTAAAAAGAAACTGGGTGGCCTATTTTGGCTAGAATGTGGGGCAGCCCTGCTTCATCAGATGTGAAGGAAGGGCCTGGACTCTGCTTTACAATGAACCACTGAGTATTATTTCCTGATCCTTTCCAGGCACATTGTGTGATCCCACGGATCACAGTCTCTCTGAGCCCAATAAACACTAATCATCTCCTTTACAGTTTAGGGCACAAGTGCTGCTTCTCACGAGGTGCCTGCAGGGTTTCCAGGTGAGTGGGGCTCTGCATTTGACTGAAGTTTCTGAGCCATGGCCATGTAAAACAAAGAACAGTGCCAGCTCCCTGTGTTCTGTCTTTATCCAGAACTAGCCACAGCTCCAGTGTTTAGCCAGCAGTGACTGCTGTGGTCTGGCTAATGGCTGTCCCAGAAGTCCCTGGGGTGTCACTGCCTGGCTTGCAGGAGAGTAAAAGGTCCCTCCTGCCATCTCTCCCCCTCTCTCCACACCTGCCTTTTGAGTGAGATGTAAGGGTGCTGGGGAGAGAGATGCTTTTGTAAGTTTTGAGTGTTTTCTCTTTCCAATCCTTTCCCTTTACATCCTGGTTCATCTCTTGCCTCCCAGGCTGGTTTTCTTTTCTTTGCTACTTGCTTTCCCACCCACCAGACTCCCACCACCGTGCCACAAAAAGCTTTAACAGCTACAGTGCTGAGCTCTGTGACAGAGATGGAGAGCTAGGGGCCAGGGAGGAGCACAGAGGGGATTTCTGCCTTCTGTGGAGGAGTCTCACACGAGTGTTTTGTTTTGCTTGTTTGTTTTTAGGCTCTTCTGCTCTCTTCCAGCCTTTGAGAAGGTCCTGGCTGGCCCTGCATGCTCACAGGAACCAACACCCTAAGCAAGAGATATTGAAAAGCCACTCCTTGCTTTCCTCTGTGTTTGAACGTCCTTGCTGAGCAAGAGATGCCGTATTCTAGTACTAGGATTAGAAGGATGCAGGGCACCAACGCTATGGAAAAACCTTCCCCTCCACCCTTTTCCTCCACCCTCTTCCATAACAAACCCATCCTTTCCTGTCATGGAAAGTGGTGATGGAAAAAATGACACCCTCTGAACTTTGACTGCCTGACTGCTTGCTGGCCCCTCAGCAGTGCCAGCTGTTAGTGTCACTCAGCAGGGCTGATGCTGGTCCCTCCCAGGCCTGGCCACACCCGTGTGCCTCATTCCTCCAGCAACACCTTTCCTGTTCCCTTCTCATGTTCTGTGTGTGTTCCAGCCCCTCTAGTACACTGTGTTCCCCCTGCTCCCACCTCCTAAACCTTTCCATCCACCCAAGCCCTGCGTTCCCATTCCCATTCCCATCCCTCTCCTCCTCTGTAGCCCTGCATTACTCCTTCCTGCCTTCCCCACACCTTGTAGCTCCACCTTTCAGCTGTGATCAGAATCTTGGCAGTGAGCTCTCTGCCCCTCATGCTGCAAAGGTAACGCCGAGAGGGCAGCTCTCAGCACTTCCCACTAAGGCTGCAAGAGCCAGAAAGGGATCGGGATGGGTGCAGTGTGGGATGCAAGGTGTGAAAAGCTTTTTTCTCTTTCCCTCTGTGCTCTGTGCTCAGGCTGGGGTTACCTGAATCATCCTCCGAGACAATGCTGTAGATGAAGCTGCCGGGCGGATGCTCGGCCGCCCTGCGGTACCACAGAGGGAAGTGGTCCATGGTGAAGATGCTCTCCTTGTCTTTCTGCGTCAGGAATTTCCTGCCGGGAGATAACACGGTGTTATTCACGGTGCGGAGGAGCGGCAGCCCTCCTCCGGGCAACGCAGCGGGACACCTGCGCCCGGTGTCACCTCATCACCCGGGGCGTTTCCATGGGCGAGGGCGGGCGGTGTCGCCGGTATCCCCTGGCGTCCCCGGTATCCCCTGGCGTCCCCGGTGTCTCCGGTATCCCCGGTATCCCCTCGGGGCACGGCCGGGCCTCGCTCGCTCCCGAGGGGCGGCCGCGCCCGCCGCGCCTCCCGCGCC
>VXBU01010439.1:375413-400980 GCA_013400315.1 Bombycilla garrulus | reverse complement strand
AGGAACTGGGCACGGAACCGGGCAAAGGGGAACGGAACTGGGCACGGAACCGGGCAGGGAAACGGGCACCGGGGAAAGGAACCGGGCACGGAACCGGGCAGGGAACCGAGCACCGGGGAATGGAACCGGGCACGGAACCAGGCACCGGGGAACGGAACTGGGCACAGGAGAACGGAACTGGACAGGGAAGCGGGCACCGGGGAACGGAACCGGGCACTGGGGAACCGAGCACCGGGGAAAGGAACTGGGCAGGGAACCGGGCACCGGGGAAAAGAACCGGGCACTGGGCAGCTGTTCCACTGTTCCCAGAGTTCCCCAAATATGAGTCCTGCACTCAAGCTCTGCTGTGCCCAAAACTCTTCATGTGTTTGAAGCAGCCTGAACAATTCAGAGCAGTCAGTCGCTGGCAGCAAGGGAGGAATGCTGCAGGAGGATAACGGGATGATTCCTGATTCTCCACTGCTCATCAGGAACAGCGTTCAGTGCTTTAAACAGCCACAGTCACCACACTGCAGAGACAGACCCCATATATCCCACAGGAGGAGATACCTGGCAGCAGGGAAGGGAATCGGGCAGCAGGGAAGGGATAGCCCTGCGTTCCCATTGGATACAGGAAAGCAGGGAAGGGATACCTGGCATCAGGGAAGGGATACCGAGAACGAATGACACCCTGGGGGCAGTGCCAGATCACGGGCTGAGTGGCTGGGTGAGGGAAGCACAGGTGTGGCTGGTTTGTGGCCATTAGTTACTGCAGGGGACGGGGAGCAGGTGAGGAAAGGGGATCAGGCAGTCTCCTACCCCAAACATAAGGTTATGCAACTGTGCGTAAAGCCTCATCTCCTCAGGAGACGTTCAGAGCAGAAACCTCAGAGCAGCCTTCCAGTATCTGGAGGAGGCTGCTGGAGAGGGACTCTGTTAAGAACTGTAGAGACAGGGCAAGGAGAAATGGGTGCAGATTGAAAGAGGGGAAATTTAGGTAAGATGCTGGGAAGAAATCTTTTACTGTGAGGCTGGTGAGAAGCTGGAACAGGTTGCTGGAGGTGGTCGTGGATGCCCCAACCCTGGCAGTGTTCAAGGCTGGATTTAGTGGCAGGTGTGTCCCCCGCCATGGCAGAGTGGGCTGGGAACAGATGATCTTTAAGGTCCATTCTGACCCCTTAACAAATTCTATGGTTCTGTGATCCTAGAGAGGCAGGAACTGAAGTGCTTGAGCAAAAAGATGTTTCTGAAGGCAAGAGGATGCGTTCTGGGAGCATGGCAAGACAGGCAGTGGGTGCTCAGGAAAGACCTCGTGAAAATCAGGTCACTTGCTTCCCTGGAGCTTCATACAGCTTGCCTGGCAAATCCCTTTGTTTTCAGGCTCTTGTTTTGCTGTGTACTTTGACGTAATGATAACTCTTCATTTACAATTCCTTCCTTTCAGGGGATTCCAGAGGCTCCTCCTGTGGGATATGTGGGGTCTGTGGCTGTTTAAAGCACTGAACGCTGTTCCTGATGAGCAGTGGAGAATCAGGAATCATCCCGTTATCCTCCTGCAGCATTCCTTCCTTGCTGCAGGGACTGACTACCCTGAATTGTTCAGGCTGCCTCAAACACCTGACGAGCGTCACCTTTTGGGCACAGCAGAGCTTGAGTGCAGGACTCATATTTGGGGAACTTGGGGACAGTGAAACAGCTGCCAAGAAGCTGATGACCACCACCCACACCTCCCTTCCTGTTCCATCTGCTGGTGTGCCTCTGTGACCCGTCCTTTCCTAGGGCAGCACGCACAGCCTGCTTATCCAAAACCCAGCAGAATGCAAACTACCCTTTCTTTCCACGTCAAAACCCTTCAGTGCACACACGCCTGTGCCTCGAGGGAGAGCGGATGGGATGTGACAGATGTCAGTCACATCGCTCAACGCCTCGCTGCAAGGCACGGGGATGCTGCTGCCATGTGGGCAGCGTGAGAGGCAGGGCAGCATCAATCTGGGAGAGGAATTGGGACACAAAGATCAAACACGGCCGAGCTGGAACGTGGCTGGGGCACTGGAGCGCAGAGCCTCTGCACTGCACAATGGTCCTGGGGAAATGTAGTAACTGTGGGCAGTTCCTGTGGCAGCTGACTGAAGCCAGGGAATGGTTGAAGGGTTCCATTCAAATGAATGCACTTTGGGACAGTATTTTAAGGAAAACTCAAAAGGACCAGAGGAAGACAAAGACTGATTCAGTGAATCACCATTAATGCCATCAAGGTGTTGCTTCTTTCCACTCTATCTCCCCAAAAGCATTTCTAAGGCTGGTGGTGATTTCACACTGCCCCTTCAGAGACACTGACAGAACACCCTAAGTGCATTCAGGGACTTACTTGTTGGAAATCTTCTCAGAGCCCACGTACAGGGCATTCCTCATGAGCCCAGCCCGAGTGCCCAGGAACGCCATCTCAACGCCTGCCTCAGTGTCCCTGTGCAACACAAACACAAGCAGAAGCAAACAGTTCTCACAAGAACAGCCACAATCCCTGCCCCAGGGTAAGGGCCTTTCAAACTTGAAGCCACATCTGGAGACCTGGTCCCCAGTTCATTTACAATATGTATAACCCATTTCCAGCAGGAGTGATGCTGGCTCCTCCCTGCAGCAGGTTGGTACTGGCTGACAACTGGCAGGTTTAAGACTTGTGCTCAGAGTTAAACCTTTGAGGTCTGCTTGTTTCAGTCTCTTTTAAGTAGGCCATAAGCTGCTCTGCCCCTGCTAGCCCTGCTCCAGGCTATTCCCATGAGGATGAAGGGCAGCAGAGGAGCTGCAGAAGGAGAATGGCTGGATCAGGGATGCAGAGCATGGCCAGGGTAGCAAAATGTGACCACAGAGAGTGTGTTGGTGTAGCTGTTTAAAGCTGTGCTGACAATTGGGTGTCCTAGCAGGATTGTCACTGGCTCAGCTTCTGTTGGTGTAGGGACAAAAGGAAAAATGGGGACAGGAGTCCAGTGGCCATGTATATCTGTAAGTAACACACTGAAACAAGATCTGTGTGACATGATACAGGACACCACAAGCAACGGGTGCCTCACTGGAAATAATAAAATACAAAGCTGTTTACTGCAGCCAGCCTGTCCACTCTCTTCCTGAGGTTCAATCTGGAAGTACCACCAATAGAGAGAACACCAAACTCCCTTTTGTCCACTAGAAAAACCCTCACCAAGCTAAAGACTCTCCCAAGGAGGCCCAGCTTACTGGAGGTCACTCCTGAAAGACGCTTTTTAAGCTATTTCTAAAGCTATTGAGCTATTTCTATTAGCTTTTTGAGCTATTTCTACAGTTTCTTGTATGCTGTGCAAAAGTTTGTGACTATTTCAGGTACTGCATAAACCCACAGCACCTGGAGATGCATCTTCAGTGGTGTTCTATCCACATTTATGTCTCCTGCACTTACAAGGACATGTTGAGGGCTAGTGTTGTCCAGTAGGCCTCCATGGGGGCAGTGACCACTGCATCAAAAAGCACTTCCTGGACCAACTCCTCATCACCTGGGGAAAAAAAGGAAGAACAGAGATCAGGAGAGAAAGACATGCTTCTCCTTAGATGTTTCAAAGAGCCCTTTGGTAAGGAGCTTCCTTCAAAACCACTAGAGACTTTTTTATGGCTTCTACTTTGTCCCTTCGCTCACTGGCTTCTCTGTTAGCCCTCCTTCCTTCCCGTGAGTCACAAAACATTTTCCTGTCCTGGTTTTCACCAGATGCTCAAGCCAGTCCAGGCTACCAGTCTAATCCACTTTGGGCTGGAGCTAAGAAGCGATTAGGAAAGTTCAAGGTATCACTGTGTGCTAAATGACACGTCCCAGAACCCCATTTCTTTGACCTGCTTTGTCTCTGTGCTGCCCTGCTTGCACTAATCTGTGAGAACATGGTGACCATCATGTTGCAGAAATGCCCCTTTCAGTGCTGTTCCAGATGGAGCCACCCCACCATTTCAGTGTTTCTGGCACTGAAACTTTCTGGGTTGATGTTCCAGGTGTCCCTCAATGTTTTAGCTCAAGTTCTCCCCAGTTTCTTTGTCATAGATCTCAGGATCCTTCTCTCCACAGTTGTTGTTATTCAAGCCTCAGAATGAGCCCACCATGAGATCTTTCCCTCTTCAGGCTCCCCATGTCTAGGATTCATGTGCTGTTTTTTCCTCCACAGCCTGCACATTTCTCCAAGTCAGCTCTCCTGAAACTTTCCTCCTCCCTGGCCTCTTTAACTCGTACATCTCCTCTTTCCAGCCCGCTCCAAGGGCAGCCAGGAGGGCTCTGCTCACATTGTGCAAGAGACGAAGGATTACTGGATTACAGTTGATTTTGCTTTTAAGAGATTCCCATCCTTGTGCCAAAGGTTTGTGCCTCTGAGGTGCAGCATTACGTGTAAAATCTTGTCACTAATAAGGGGGCTGAAGGACATCCTAAAACCAAATTGCTGTAAGGAATTCCCATGCCCAGCTGTTCATCTCTGCCCCTGATAGAGATCCCACTCCTCAGTGGTGCTGTGTCAGCTGCAGGAGAATGGGATCTGGTGCAAGGGATGAGCAGCAGGGGGAGCAGGAAAGATAATAATCCTGTATCCATTTTCTTTTCTCCTGGATCAGTTACCTGGTGTGTTTGGAAAACAAAATTAATAATCCTTGTTGTGAAAGAACCCATCCCTCCAGAGGGCACCGTGAGCCCCTGGATGATGGTGCCTGGTGTCCCTGGGAGACTGAGCTGTCTCAGCACTTCTCCTGCCATTGCCCCCTCTAGGCCAGTCCCTCAGCATGTCTTAAATCTGCTGTGCAGCCCCTGCCAAGCTCCACTCAAGCATTCCACTTTCCAGCATTTCCTATGCTGAGACCTCCAATAAAGGCTGAGTTATGTGTCAGCTTTGAAATGGGGAAAAATGCTCTGACAGAGACAAGGAGGTGGCTCCTCAGCTCATTTCCACTTGTGAATGAATCTGGGCTTGAGTTCAGCCCTGCCTGTGTAAGCAAGTGCCACAGGGGCTCAGTCTGGCAGCAATCAGTGTGTCACAGTCCCCTGTCCCTCGTGGTGGGTACAGAAAACCCCAGCAGGGCCCTGTCAGTGACTCACACTCCAGGTCAGGCTCCTCTCCGGTGAGGAATCGGATCACAGCCTCCAGCTGGCTGAGCTTCCGGTGGTCGGGATCGATGTCGGTGATGCAGTAAATCCTGGTGGGAAGGGGACAAGAAACCCAAAAGGGCAAAAAGGAACCACAGTCAGACAAATGCTCCTGGATGATAATAACTGCAAAAAGAGAGGCAGCAAGAAACCTTGGTCTGCAGAGTCTTTATCATTGTCCACTCTAAGCCTAACAGTGTGGCTGTAAGTGAAACCTGCCACTAAACCAAACAGCAATTAACCTGACTGCTGTGCTCAGCAGGGTTGCTGTGTCCTCCAGCACCAGCTCACAATGCCACAGAGCTGTTCCAAATCCTGCCAGCAGCTCTGTGCTATGTTGTGTAAGATGTGTGCCTGTATACACGGTAACTGTGTGATGGAGAGGCCTGAAAAGCAGAGGGTGATGTGCAATCTGAACCAGACTAGGAGCAGAAAAAATAGGAGACAGAGGAACAAAGTGTGAGATGAGGAATGATCTTGCAGGGTGGTATGGTGACAACAAAAGCTGTCCCACGGGGACACAACTGCAGGAGAAGTGGAAGAGAGAAGTGGAAGAATGAATTAGAAATGCTCTGTGCTATAAAGGAAACCAGTCTTCTAATCCTGCTTCCAATTTTGACCACTCCATTGTCAGGACAAGGGAGAGGAAGGGGTTATAAGAGAGAATTAAAACTCATAAAGGGGTTGAAAGAGTGATTTATGGGAGAAGTCTAAGAGAAATGAATATGTAAAGTGTGGTAAGCTGACACCTGAAGTCAGGAGTAGAAGAAGGAGAAGTCGCTGTTTGTGTCTCAAATGTGCTGCTTGTGAAACTTGACAGTGTAATGAGAGGTGAGAAGGGGTGCAGTGCTGCTTGAATATAGTTATTTTGGCTTTGATACAGCCTGGCTTCATGTGACTGAGTAGGACTGAATGCTGGGTTCACGAAAACCCCAAACCTCACAGCAATAAATGGAAAGTACCGTGCTTTACCCTGTTTCATATCCAAACCAAGCAAAACCTCCAAGTTCTGCTTGCTATTGAAACAGGGGCCATAAATCTCCTCTGTGCTCTCCAGAAGTCAGGTCTAGGCTCAGTTCAGAAGGATGCCAACCAAAAATAAACTGGGATTTAAAAAACATTTCAATCTCTCACTAAGCTTGCAACAAAATTCCCTAACAGGTCTGACATAGTGTAGGTTTTGTAAGACAATTCTGAGCAACACGAGGAGGAACAAAGTAAGTCTGAGCACAGCAGGCTGAGGATAAATCTCAGCTGTTTCTTAGGAGAGGAATGTGCCAGGTCTTGGTGGGATCTCCCAAAGGAAGAGGTGAAGTTCAGCTGCCTGGGGACAATCAGGTCTTTGCAGGTACAGCACCTGAACAGAACTGCTTTTCCCCCTGGCCACAGAGGGTGCTGGACTCAAAGCAGATTGCTGGGAGCTTTGCCCCAATATCGTGACAAAGTCCCGTGTCACTGACAGGATTTCCTCCACTCACCATTCATTTGCTAAAGACAGGTCTGGCTGCAGCAGGTCGTGCAAACCTGAAAGCAGAGAGCACAGGCAGCGCTCAGTGAAGGAGCACACTGACACACTCAGGCTGTGCAGGAGAACCGGTGACACTCAGAGCGGCTCCCCTGCCCCTGCAGATTAACCTACCTTCTTCCACCGAAGTGTTCCCCAGCAGAATGTACTCCCCGTGGCCCCTGGACAGCACAACACCCAGGCTGCAGGCAAGAGGGGAAACAGAGGGCTTGTCAGCAAGGAAAGGTGAGATTCCCTGCAGTTAGAACCCTTGAAGACATTAACTCCCTCCACAGCTACTGGAGACAAGAACATCATGGGAAGAGGATTAAGGGAAATCTGATTTCAGCACAGGGGGCTAAAGAACCTGTCTGCAGAGCTATGAGGCATTGCTGGTGACAATTTTTTTTGCCAATGTTGTAGGTTCAGATCAATGATAACATTTCTCAAATCTCTGCTAATTTCAAACCATTTCAGCTGGGGGAATAAAACCAACATCCCCTCCCTCCCCTCCCATACACACGCACAATTTGCCTCATTTGTTATTTGTTGTTTTATAATTTTTAGCATATAACAATGATGGGATTTTTTTTTTAAGCCATACACCAGAACCATATTCAGGGGAAATGAAAATTTAGCTGTCTCACCTCTCTGAAATGAAACAACATGCTTTACCTAAGGTATAGCTTTTGGACTCTGGATTTCAGGTAAATCATAATATTCCTTTTGAACTGACCCCAAATAATATTTTAATGGCAGCAGGAACAAAGAAGTCAGTTATTCCTACTGCTCCACTCATGACTTGTAGCAATATTTGTGAAGAGAAGGGACTGATTTGCTGTCCCTGATCAGGCTTCTGATGCACTGTATTGGTGCCACCTGAGTCCTTGCTCACCTGAAGGGTGTGCCACTGATGTCCGTGAAGAAATAATCATTGGTGAGGAAGAGAACTCGTTTCTGAAACGAGAGAATGAAAAAGAGAGATCATGTGACAGAGTGAGGGAAGAGTGGTGATGGGGACCTGCGACCATGTCCCCAGGGCTGAGCAAAAGCAGCACCTCCCACCCTGCTGGGCTGGCTGGAATGAATGTGCACTGTTCGGCACATCCAGCACCTCGAGGCTTTCAGGATCCAGGCAGCCACTCTATCTTCCCAACAAGGGTCCCAGATAAACCTCTCTTTGTTCCTGGGCTCCTGCACGGGCTGCAGGAAGGGCTGGGGGCAAGCTGCCCTCCCTCCCTCTTGCCCCCTCCAAGCACTGGGGCTGGGGCCCTGCTGCTCTTCTGCTAGACACAGCAACCCTGGCAGCTTTGCACATCCTCATCATCCTCATCCTCATCCTCATCATCCTCATCATCATCATCCTCATCATCATCCTCCTCTCCAGCAGCAGGGGGCTCAGGGGCAGAGAGGAAGGAGGGATGGAGTTGAAGGAGAGGCAGAATGGCAAACCCATCCTCTGTGTGGGTGGGCAGCCAGGGCCAAGTCTCCCCACTCCTGTGGGAAATGCTGATATTCTTGACATTTGCTTTCACGCCAAAGTGGGACAAAACATTAGCATATTCCAATTTGGTTTAAAAAAATCAGTTTTAAAAAATTTACATTTTTAATTTGGAAAAAAAGTGCCGTTTCAAATCCAAGCCATTTTGATTCGCACGCAAATATTTTTTTCAGACTGACATTTCAACCGAAGACATTTTAGATTATTGAAAGCTGCTTCAGAACTTCATCTGTTTGCCAGACTGGCCTTTTCCTGTAGGAAAGTGTTGATTTCAGTGGAACGCTTTTCCAATGGAGAAAAGTTTCTGGAAAGTTTCTATCCAAGCCTTATGCCAGTATATGAACCCTAATATGTTTAAAATCCTAGACCCAGTCTGAGAACGAGGTGAGAGGATGTGTGTGGGAGACAGGGGAGTGAACAGAGAAAACTTGGTGTTCCCCAGGGAGCGTGGTGCCTGCTCTAACCTGCTCCAGCACCACAGAGGGCTCCAGCCCCACAGAGTGCACCAAGTTTGTGCTCCTGTGCTGGCAGGGATGGGGGATAGCACTGGGTGTGCTGGGGATTCACGACATTGTCAGGTGGCTCAGTCCCTTTCCTGCTCTCTCCGTGCATGTAACTGTACTGCTGAACAACAGGGCCAAGACCACACAGAATCACAGAATCATGGAGGTTGGAAAAGACCTCTGAGATCACTGAGCCCCATCCTTTGACCTATCACCACCTTGTCAAGCAGACCACAGCACTGAGTGCCACGTCCAGAGGTTTCTTGAACACCTCCAGGGACGTTGACTCCACCACCTCCCTGGGCGGTCCATTCAGATTTTTAAACAACCCTTTCCATGAGATTGCTTCTCTTAATGTGCAAGATCTTCCAAAGGGCTGGGATACCCCCAAGGAATCGCACGTGGTGCTGTTTTGGTGGCTGTGGGTGGTACAAAAGGTATTAATTAACCCTCCCTTTTCCTGCCTGTCTGATCTGATGGAGGCAGGAAGGCACGGAGAAGAGCTGGCCACTACTCTGAGACCCTTTCCTTTAGGAGCTTGTTCTGCTCCTCTTGTTTCCCCTGAGCTGCCCGTTCTCTGGTGAGTGCTCAGCCAGCCCCAAGACAGCTGGAGGCAGCACCGCTCGTCCATGGAATGGAAAAGAAGCAGAGGCATCCTTGGACCAGGTGGGGCTGAGGATGACCAGGCAGGACTTTACTACACGGCAGGGCTCAGGGGAGGAGAGCAAGGGCACGTGGGCACAGTGACAGGGTGGCATCCCCTGCAGCCTGGGGACACGTGCGTTTCCAGGCTGGATGCTGTGCTGACATCCAGGCCTGGCTATTGCCATCACCAGGGATTGCCACAACTTCTACCCGTGCCGTCTCTCTTTGGCTCTCTCAGTCACAGCCCTCCTGCACTCAAAGCAAAGGCATTTCTGCCCCTGGGACTCCCTGTCAACTGCCTCCTGTATTTGTTGCTTATTCTTTCCTCTCTGTCTCACTCTGTTCTTGATACCTTCCTGAAATCAATGTGGGGTATTGACATTTATGTGGCTGACAGAATAATTTCTCTCCCTTTCACTCAGGTCTTCTCTGCACAGTCAGGCGCCTCATCCTCTTTGTTTCAAGGCTCTGTCAGCACTTTCTTTGTTTCAGTGCTGCTCTGCTTCATCAGCTAGCAGAGTACAAGTGGGAATTACTAAGCTTCATTTCTCCACGTGTATTCTGATAATAGTAAAACTGTCACAGACTCAGCCTCAGTCCCCTGTTGTGCTTCATAAGGCTTCCAGAGCTGCAGAATGAAACAAATAATATCTCTTTACCAAAGCTACTTTTTGTTATCTTCTTTTTCTCCTGGGTAGGGGAACAGAAGGCTGTCTCTAAAATATTGAATTAAAAGAAATCATTGGATGACTCAGAGGAAGTGTTATTGAGGGTGCACAAAGGGGTTAAGCCAGCAAAAGAAGCAATCTAGACCTACAAAGAATAGATCTTGCTCTAAAACCTTGATTACTTTTCTGATAGAATAGCTAAGGTAATGGAGGAAGGAAATAAAGGACATGCAATATATCTGAGTTTATATAAAGTACTTGAAACAGCTTCTCATGAACTTTTATTCCAAAGAATCAGATAAAGTGGGCTTAAGTAAGATATAGAGGGAGAACCAGCAGCAGAACTGTAAATAAAAACAAACAGTAAACATCAGGCCATTGAGGGAAGAAAATCTAATGGGAGGAACAGACTCTGCCTTAGCAGCCCTTCTGTTCAGGAATCTATCTGTAAGACAAAATAGAACATTTCTCTGCATACTGAAAAAACGTGTCTCAACAGCCCTTAAAATTAGAAAGGCTGGATGAAAAGGAGAAGTGGGTTTCATGTGGAAAAATGGCAACTGGAAAAAATAGCTAAGAAACACAGAAGTGAGGGCGGCAGCTCCAGCACAGCTGTGGGAGGGAGAAAAAAAACTGAAGGGACAGCAGAAAGGAGACTGGGGGCTCCCTGTTCAGAAATATCCTACTGCAGAGAAAAGCTGCTCTGTGTGGAGTTACATAATTCAGTGGAGCCTGGTACTTGGGCACCAGACATGACAGAAGAGCCATCAGGAACAATCAAAATAGCTGAAAAGTGTGCAAATATTTCAAATGCAGATGTTAGCAAAGCCCAGGAGAAGAAAAGCAAAGCCATCAACAGGTCCATGAGAGCTGCAAACACCAAGAACAGAGAGAAAAAAATGTAGTGACAAGATGTAGCAGGACAGGCATTCAGAGGAAACAGAGGGGTGTCTTCATTAGGAAATGGCCCCATGTCAGCAGTGCTTGTGAGCATTTGGTTTGTTGGAATTGGTGCTGACTGTGGCTTAGCATGGGAGCAGTTCAGCCAGCCACTGAAAAAAAATGCTCTCTGTAAAGGATGGAAAATTTTCCTGAAATATAGAAGACTTCTGGGCAGTGTAACTTGCAGGACTCTGGAATACTTCCTAACAGGAAATGATGAAAGCCAAAATCTTCGAGAGAGTTAAATAAACGTGAATGAAAAAGTACCAGTGAACATAAATGTACGAGATTATCTTGCACTGATTCCAGAGGAAGATGTATAACCCTGCCCTAGAGCTGGTAGGGAGTGTTCAGAAGTCTCCATTTCACTAGGACTTTTCATAAAACCTCTGCAAATATTTGCATAGAAATTGAATCCTGGACCTGGATAAAGGGAACCACGTTCTGACGAAGTGAGGGACAAAGTTTTCATGAGTGGTTTTGGGTAGGGAAAGAGGGTGGCAAAACAGTCTCCAGATCTCCTTCTGTCTAAGTCAGTTCAGCACGGTCTTCCCCTCTTCTAACTCTTGCAGATCTCTGATTCATTTCACAGCCCTCTAAACAATGAACAACATTGCTTTTTGGCTTTGCCTGGACCAAGCAGGGAGCTGAGAGACATTTCCAGTCCCTTTCTGAGAGCAGAATCTTGGTAGGTACAATGAGCACTTCTAATGATGCTCTCTCATATGTCTTTAGCACATGAGTTACGTATGTGGTGAAACAGAAAAACCCTCACACTCAGGAATGCTGAACATTATAAACCACACCCCCTGTGGTTTTCCAGTGCCCACTCCCCTGTGTGACCTGAACAGAAGGATAATTTCTTACTCCTTTGTCCACGGGGACCTTCACATCCATAGAGAGGTAGCCTGTTTCCCCATTGATCATGGCACTTCTCAGCTGCAGAGGAGAACAAGTTTGGTGTTAGTGAATCCCAGCAGGAATTAACAGAGCCACTTGTCATTAACATACAGGGGCTGGCAGAAAGAATCACTGCCGGTTCCCTCTCCTCCCCAGCCCTGTCTTGCTTCTTTTGAACAGAAATCCTGTTTGCAGTGATCAGAATCCTTGGACAGTCGAGCTGATAAGTGCTACAGACTAGTAATAGTTTATCCTGAAAGCTTGTTGATATGTCTTTTAGCAAAAAGAAAGGATCTGGAATGTATGAAATTGCCAGTCCCAGTTACAGACTGCACTGTTTGGCAGCCAGAAATTCATTAGCACAGTGCTTTGAGAGCCTGCAAGAGGAGGAAACTGAGAAACCCACTAACTCCCTCAGACTGAATCCAAAGCTCTTTGACATTTTTAAAACTGATTTATAAATTATAGGCTGTATTCAGCCCCACTTCTGAGGGGAAGCAAAGCAGCTGTTTAGCACAGCAAAGCAAGGCTGTATGAGAGCAGGGTAGGCACTGAGAAGACCACTTTATTCAACCCAGGTTCCAAAGGTAAAATGTAATTTTCACAGTGACTCCCAGCCTCTCGCAAAAAAGATCCAGGAAATTTTTCCACAAGAACAGAGGCTTTGACTTCAGGTCCAGCCTGCCAGAGCATATCAAGTCTATTGCTTCAGGCTGAATAGAAAAAAATAGGTGGGAAGTAACTTACTCATTCACAAATTGTTTCCTTACTTCCAGAGACAGGTCTCCATTCAGGTGCTAGCCAGTCTCAACTGCACTGGCTTTACAAGGCCACGGTTTTGTTTATGATGGCTGTTTGATGTGGGTTATTTACAGACCTAGAATATGAAGCTCATGTTTCCCAAGGCCCACATCTTGGAAATGAAAACACTGCCTGGTACTATTACTCCTTTTTGGCTAAGAGTGTTTGACCTTCTTCCAGAGCCTCAGCATATTCTCTGTTCTGGTCTGACAGCCTGCAGGATTTGCTCTGGGTTCTGGGTTTAGAATCATAGAATATCCTGAATTGGAAACAAGGGTCACCGAGTGCAGCTGCTGTCCCTGCACAGACCCCCCTGGAGTCCCACCCTGTCCCTGAGAGCATTGTCCCAACGCTCCCTGAGCTCTGACAGGCTGGAGCTGTGCTCGCTGCCCTGGGGAGCTGTTCAGTGTCCAGCACCCTCTGGGGAAAAACCTTTTCCTGATACCACCCTAAACTTCCCCAACTGCAGGCCATTCCCTCGGGTCCCATCACTGTCACCAGACAGAGGAGATCAGTGCCTGCCCCTCTTTCCTTCTCAGGGAAGTTGAACATCACCACGAGGTGTCCCTCAGCCTCCTCCAGGCTGAACACACCCAGAGCTGACCTCAGCCTCTCCTTGAATGGCTTCCCCTCCCAATTCTCGGCCCTTCCCTCTTCCCCTCACACTGAACATCCCCGTGCTGCTTTACAGACCAAACCCTCGCTGCTGCTGGCTGCAGCTCACACCACTGAGCATCAGTTGGTGTTTTTCACACAATGCCAACGTCCCCCTCCTGGATTTCCTTTTGCAGCCAGCAAATGTGTTACACATCATTAGCACTTGGGCATATTTTTCCAGCCTGAATGTGCTGCTTATCAGTGTTGCTGAGATTATACTGCAACTGCTGTTGAGTCTGTCATTGATCTAATACCATAGCTGCAAATGTGAGTGTTGAAATGTTGGCAGCTTTCTGCTGCAGTGGGTGTATCTCGAGAGCCTCTAGACTTGCTGAAGTCACACTGCAGATACCACTCACGTCACTGAAAGTCTCTGCACCCTCTGTGACTGCAATCTTTCTCTCTTCTGGAAGATGCAGTACAGGAACACAAAGTGGCTTTTGTTTCTCATGCTGGTTTCATGATTATTTTTGTCCCCTGGATAGTTCTACTCTGATTGCCTGTGGACAGAAACCTTACCCTTGGTATTATATTTGCATTCAGGTATCAGTGTCAGCTGGTGAGACAGGAACCCACTAGCCAAATAAATGTGAGAGCAAAACAAACTTCTTTCCTCTTCTGGATTTTTTTTTTCTAAATAGCAAACTAGGCAAAGAGGAATAGCTCTAAACCTGGCTCCAGTGAGAGAGAAAACGACAATAGGAGCAAAGTCCTCTAAGAGATCAGTGAACCTACCCAAAGCTGCTGGCAACTTGCATCTTGATGATTCCTCTGCATGTAAAACCTCTTATTTTTGTTTTGCTTTCCAAGCTACATCGTTCTGCTGTGTTTCCTTTCCCAATTTGCCATTCTTCCACCTCCCAAGTTCCTTTGATGCTGCCTTTATACCTGGCCCACACTAGTGGCAGTAGCTGCTTTGATCCTCTTGCTGCTCTGTTTGTCCTACCTGGTTAAGTGGATATCTATAGCATCAGATCCGTTTATCTCAGCAGTCTCCCCTGTAATCCAGAGGCATGTGTCTCACAGCTAATTCTATCCTACTCCAAATTCAGTTCTTATCTTAGTAATTTAAGCATCTATTTCCTCCTAGTTCTGAGCAAAATAAAACCAGCCACAGAGGAACCTCTCTATATTCTCATTTTATCTGGGGTCTTAGATGTGCAAAGCAGCAGTGTGCAGCTGTTAAAGGTGCACGCTGTTTCTTCTTTATCACTTGTTGACAATTTTGCTCAAAAGACAGTAGAAAATGGTTTGTTTGTTTTTTTTTATCTTTTCCCTCTGGTCAGTTATTGCTTTCAGTGCCTCTGCACCTGTGAAATAAGGCAATTTCTGGTTTGTTTTTTTTCCCCAGGTGTCTAAGTCCTTTATCCTCTGTGTCTATTATTAACAGTGACTGCAAGCTTTAGTCTCTTGATGAATGAACTTGTTGCTGATCTCGTTATGTGAGTGGCTCCAGCTGTGTCCCACATACTGCACGTGTGGGTGACATCACAGGACACTGCCACACTCCTAAACTGCTCTGGCTTTATCCTGGCAGCACTAGGGCCTTGTACACACAGACTGGCTCCCTGGAGCTTCCTCAAAGCGTTCCCTTCCTTCTTCTTTGTTCCACGGAAGGAAAACTCACCCCGGGAAGGAAGGCGAGCACTTGGTAGGGAGCTCCATGCTTTGTCCTCTTGTAAACCACCCATCTCTCTAAATCAGACCAAGTCAGGCACAGAAAAACATCAGGAGTGCCCCCCACACCTTCCATACAGGCACACAAAGCAGCAGAAAGGTGCTACCAGAACAGCTGAATCCACTTTCTGACACTCACTATCTCATCCTGGTCTTCCCACTCCACTTCTGAGAGATCCACACTGTTGTAGTTCGGCTTAGGCTTCAGCTTCTTTCCTTCTTTATACTGGCATTAAAAAAAAAATAAAAATAATCAGGTAAATGGCTAGATCACTTCCTAAACTAACTCTTTGAGAATTGGTGTGGAATTTGAAAAATAGGAGTGTCTCATTTCTTCTCTGACTAGGAAGGCAGAGTTTGTGCGAGTGTCATCTTGGTCCCATGTCACAAATTTCTTTATGCTGGGAAAGTGAGCAGAACTCACTCCCTAGTGAGAAGCTGGGGGAGTTCCAGCGGCACAGGCTGCTCCAGGAGCAAGGGACAGACAGGAGCACAGCTAAACCTGCAGGTAAAGGCTATGGCCCCCTTCTAAACAGATCAGCACAACACCCTTGCCTGCAGGAAATCAGTTTTTTCCCTGCAGCTAACAGTATAATCCCATTAACATTATAATACCAGCGGGAGATCTTTTCTGCTGGGAGTCAGGCTTTGACTCCACTGCAGAGACTTTTCACCTAGAGCTAATTGATGCAAGAGGGCTATGGCATTAATCCCCGGGGCGAGGGAGAAGCCATGAATGGGATGGGAGAGGCCAGCTGAGGGTGGAAGGATAGAGCAGCGCCCTTTGGCTCTGCCTTTCCCCGCCCTGGAAACACGGCTGTCCCTTCTGTTCCCACACTGACGTGACTCCTGGTGCCTGTGGTGTCCCTGGGCAAAGCTGCCTTGTTGAGGACAGGGCCACCACAGGGCTTCCCAGCAGCCTTCTCTTGTGGTGACCGCACTGACACTGAGAGCAGCGAGCAGGAATTTGTGGATTGTGCATTTGTGCTGACCAGCACGTGTCTAAAATCTAAAATCATCCCAGCTATGAGGCCAGCTGGCCCTCCTGCTCTAGGAGTCTGCATGTGGTGGCTTTCACAGCTCCAGACCCCAAAGGAATGAGAAGCAGCACTGCAAGCCCCTGTGTTCAAACCCCAAAGGAATGAGGATGAGCACTGCAAGTCCCTGTGTTCAAACCAACCCCAAAGGAATGAGGAGCAGCACTGCAAGCCCCTGTGTTCAACCCCAAAGGAATGAGGAGCAGCACTGCAAGTCCCTGTGTTCAAACCCCAAAGGAATCAGGATGAGCACTGCAAGTCCCTGTGTTCAAACCCCAAAGGAATGAGGAGCAGCACTGCAAGTCCCTGTGTTCAGGTCACAGAGGCTCTCAGGTGCCAGCTCCACGTACCAGAGGACGCAGGTCGGGGTGTGAGAGGATGTAGCCGTTGTTGGTGTTCAGGAAGGCGTAACCGTGGACACCCAGCTGCAGAAAGAGGCATGAGAATAATCAGTGCTTTACTACAAACTCTGCTGTGTAATGGGTGCTGCTGGCACCACCAATACTGAGAAATGTTTTCCTTTCCAAGGTATTGACCAGCAGGAAACAGAACCCATCCCAAAGCAAATCCATCTGTCTGTTCTGTGCTTGGACGCACACAAGGATGTGCAGGCAGTAGGTTTGTGTACACGTTCAGAAAAACACGCCCTCCTGCAGTCTGACTGTCACGGTGGACAGTGAGCACCCAGAGGCACAGCGAGCTCTCCACAGCAGAGCACGGACAGGGGCAGTGATGGGAGTGCTGCCAACAGCACAGAAGCAGCGCTGACAGCTCTGTGTGCCCTCCACCGCAGGGCAGAGCAGTGAATGAGCAGGGAATCTCACAGATGGCTTCCCTGGAAACCCGCTCACACTTCAGAGGAGCTCTGCGTTGTGTTTCAGCGCTGGCAGGAGCAGACCTAGCCCAGGCCAATTGTACGAGCCTGTAGTCTTGAAATGCTTTTTCAGGAACAGCATCATCTAACAAGAGCAGACACCGGCTGACCTGATCTGCGAGGGATTTCCGAGACAGCAATTACTCAGCTCCAGCCCATAGATAATGCAAATCCCAGCTACGCCCTGAGCTGCTAAAAACCTGCAGATAGCTCGTGCTTGCCAAAACAAGAGGTGTCCCAAGGAAAACAACAATGGATTAAGTTGCTATCTTCAAAAAAAATGTTGCAACTCTGTTTTCCTATGGAGACAATCCTGGAGGGTTAATGTTAGGGAAGGCAGCAGGTAAGTCATTTACAATCTGTCTGTGCATTCTGGGAATCAGTCCTGTATTTCACACATCCCAGACCAAAACCTTGGACTGTCTGTGTGAAGCAGATTTTTGAAAAACACACTTGGCTTAACTCAGTGTGGCAAGAATGAAACCAAGACACTGGAGCAGCAATTTTCTTTTTTGGCCTATAAAAGCTGAAATTTCCCAGCCCAGTAAAAGCACAATCACTAATATACAAGCTCCAGAGGTCTGGAAGGCTGGAACTGGTCCTTTTGGAGCCCATATGCCAGGGTATTCAAGTTGAGGATTCTAGGTTTCCAAACTGGTCTGGAGTCTGAGAGGTTTCTGAGAAGAAGTGTCCTGCCACTGATACAATGCAATCCAAATTTTTTCCCCCTCCTTTTCTGGCACAGCTTGGAGGAAAGAACAGTGACCCTCCTTAGCCCAGAAGAAAAATTATTGTATATCTGTCCTTTGAGTGACGTGGGGAAAGGGAGATGAAAAGGCATTATTCTTATACAGAAAATAATCATAAAAATTGAGCCAAACCAGGCAGCTTTGCACGCTGAGTGCAGGCACCCCGGCATTCCCAGTTCCAGGCTGGCTGCAGGATCATTTCCTACAGCTGCCTGTTCATGCTCTGCCCTGCATCCATGGCTGGAAACACCAGAGCTTCTGGTGCTTCTGACAGCACTCTCAGTCCTGCGAGTCTTCAGCAATCAGGTTTTGGACAAGTGCCTCACTGGTAGTTGTCTGATAGTGATTTAAGAGAAACCAAAAACTTGCAGTGTTGGCTCCAACTGCCAGGTTTCATGGTGGTCCTTGGACATGCTCGCTGTCTCCTGCTGTGCAGCCTGACTGAACCGAGGGTCACTGCCTGGAATTTGCAGCAGAAACCAAACCAAACTGTGCATCTCTGGGGGAATTTTCTAGGGATCAACTTTTTTTTTTTCATATACATTGAACATAGAGCTAATGGAAAGTTTTTTGACTAACAATTCTGGAGAGCAATCACTCTATCCAGGTACAGCACAAAGAGAGTGAGAGCCAACTTTCTGTACACTGTCCTGCCAAGAAACCATCGTGCTGGTCTGGAGAAAGGAACCTCTAGGCATGACAGGAGAGTTGGCTCTCCACAATCCATTCAGTCCTCAGTTTTTCTGCTAAGAATACTGACAGTCAAACGAGTACATTCCTTGCCAGCTGGCATGGAAACTTTTGTCCCCTGGGAACTGGATATAAAACTTTAATTTTTTCTAACACAGGCTGTCACCTCTGAGGGATCTGGGCTGGTGACCATCAGGGTGCAAAGGTTCCATGACTTTTTGCCATCCTGCTGGATCACCCAGCCCTTGCGCTGCTGAAGCAGCCTAAAAGCTTGTGGCAGTGAATGATTTCAGATGTGCTATATAGAAACCACACTCCACCACATCCAACAACTCTCCCCCTGTGCTCATAGCTTTTCCTGCAGAGCAGAGAAGTGATTTTTCAGTCATGTCCACAGAAGTGTGAGCAGTGACTTTGCTGTGCAAAGGAACCCTCTGCATTATCTCAGTCTTACCTTGTACCGTGGAGCAAGTTTTAACAACTCCCTCAGTGGTACATCAGAGCCCACCACTCCCAGAAGAATGCCATGGGATCGCTTTAAAACAGAGCAGAATCCATTTTCAGAAGCAAAACCTGGGTAGTTTCTACCTGAAAACACATTATTGTCTCCCTGGTAGTCTCTCACCCACCCCCTCTAGGCTTGTGTGAAAGTGGTTATTCAAAACCAATTAACATACTTCAAAAAGTCCAAAGAGTTATTCCAGAGTTTATGGAGAAGAGCATTTCTACACAGCACTGGTCAGTATTCACTACTGTGATTCAGAAGTAACATAAAATCACTGAAAACAAGTTTTGAGGGCAAACCCCTGCTTTCAGTATGTGTAAATACCAATAAGGTCGAGAAAATAACGCAAACCAACGTGAATGGGTTGATAAATTGGGCCAACTAAATCAAATGGCAAACACAAAACTGTTCACCTAGAAAAAAGGAAATCCCCCCTGCATGACATGGGGGATCTGGTTGTTTAATAACCATCTGGAGAGCACTATGGAAAAATTACACACAGGCTCCCACTGCAGTGCTGTGCTAATCAGGCTATGGTCAGCCCCAGGTGGAGAAGGCAGACAATTTTCTGGAGGACCTGGATGCAGTTTATCCCTTTTACATCAATGCTAAGGTAGCATTCTCCATTTTAAAAGGATGCCGGGAAATTAGAAATGCTACAGAAAAGAGCGTCTAAAGGGTTCCAAACCCCAGAGGAAATGCCCTTATCAAATAATCTAAATAATTCAACCTTTTTAATCTTATCGAGATAGACAGGTTTGATTTTAGGGCAGCGTAGAAGATGCTTCCCATGAGAACTTACTAAAGGGTACAGGCTTTTTATTCTGAGGAAGCCATTATGGCAAGAAGGGGAGGTCAGACAAATTAAGAGCAGAATTTAGACACCAGTTTTTTACAAAGAGTTAGAAACCACAATGGAGAGAGCTTGGGCCTGGATGCCCTTCTTCAATGATACTTTTGCCAAAACCAGGGTATTTGGCTCACCATCATCACTGTGAGATGTAAAGGTCTGCAATAAAATGCAGACTAGACAAGGTAATGATCTCTTCCAGCCTGAAACTTCAGGCTCTGTAAACTGGGCGGGTTTGAAAACAGAAGGGATAAACCAAGAAGAAGTGTCATATTTAAGGGGTATTTTGAATAAATGACAGACTATCATTCTGACAGATAAATTATCCCCATCCACCCTGCCAGAGGTGTGCTGCCTTCCCTGATGGCTGGGTGTTGTTCAGAGCCCTTTGGCTGTAAAAAAAACACCTGTGGGGAAAATTCTCAAAATGGTAAATGTGGGAGGTCTGGGAGTCATGTTTTCTTTTTAGCTCTTAAGGTGTTATACATGTATAGAACTTCACATACATTCATTTTCTGACTTTGCATGGTATCAAGTTCTATGCTGTTTTAGGCTATCTTCTTTTATCTTTTGGTAATGGTCCAGATCTGCACCTTTGTCCAGACACAGAGCTTCTTATCTCAGTTTTTCTGTATTCTTTGTTCCTCTTACTTCATGTGTTTAGACTACATTCACTCTTCTTACCACAAGAAATGCCAGGTGCCCGCATTTTCTGCAAGCATAGTGAAGGCCACAGACACTGAATATGATTTTTACTAAGCTTGTTATACTCTAAAAGACAACACACTGTAAAACTGTAACACTGGTTAACTATAAAATTGGTTAACTATAAAATGGTTAAATTCTGAAGCCCTTGTCTCATTCTGACCCCCCCAAGTCCCCTGTGCAGGCAGGGGGGCAGGGAGCACTCACCGTCTCGTTCTTCTTGCTGAACACGGGCATGGCCACGGTGGTCATGAGCAGCAGGCTCTGAGCCTGGGACGCAAAGAGCTGCCACACAACAACAGGAGGGACTTGTTAGCCAGGGCAGCAGCCCAGGGAGCCCAGGGCGAGGTGCTGCAGCTCCCCAGGTGTGCAGTGCAAGCGGCCACTGCTTGCCCCCAACGCTGCTCAGAACAGTGCTGCTAAACTCTGTGTCCAAGAGGATTGTGGGGTGAAAGCCAGTGCATTAAAGAGCTGATTTAATGAGGAGACAGGAACCTGTAGAAGTGGTGGTACAATTTAGAGCCACCACTCCTTGTGAGTGTAGACACGAGCACTTATACAATGGGTGCAAAAACCACCAACACAGCACAGAACAGAGAAAAGCAACACAAAGATGAGCAGAATCACAAATGAGCTATCATCTATACTGCAAACACATGAATGCCACAAATGGAAAACACCACAGACAAATATTTAAATGACACAAATACACACAGAGAAAACTTTTGAATTACTACTTGTAATTCAATCATCTAAGCTCAGGAAAAGAGACAAAGTCATGATGCAAACAGAAACACCACAGTGAGCTGTCTCTGTGAGGGATACAGAACATGCATGTGCAATGGGATAAGAGATGTTCCCAATTCTGCAGAGGACAGGTGCTCTGAAAACACATGAGAGGAGGTAAAACAGGCAGGCCACATGCAGAGGAGTCTCCCAAACATGCCTAGCTACCCAGAGATTGTAATCCTTTCTTGCCAGTAGCATCACTCCTTCCATCTCTTGTTTGGTGGAGTAGCAAAGCAAGAAAAGATCTCCTGTCCCTATAACAGAGCATGCTGGGAGCCATAAAGGAGCAAGGCAGCAATCTAGCCACTGGATGCAGATTTGGATTTGGTGTCTGGAGTTATTTCTCTGGATGATTTTTTTGTGGAATCTTCCCATTCACAGCAACACTCTCACTGACACACAGCAAGTAAAATTCTCTTGCACTTATTGCAGAAAAAGAGATCAGGAGGATTAAGCTACTGCACAACACAGCCCTACCCACTGTGAACCCACAGCACAGCTCCCCAGTACATCCAGCATTTCCCCTCCTCTTCTTGCCAGTGCAAGAGGACTCAGAGAGCTGCAGCCCCTGCCCCTCCAGATGTACAGGCCAGCTGTGGCTGTGAGGGCTGGCACTGACACACCCACTGGCACCAGGGGAACGGCACAGGCACAAAACACGGGGGGCAGTTACCTCCTCAGACTGTGGCAGCTGGTGAGAAACATGGATGAACACATAAATGAATACGTGAATGGAGCCATGAGTCACAGACAGGAGAGGTTGGGACAGAGGAAGAGAATGGCAAGACAAGAGGCAAGAAACAAAATGCGGAGAAAAATGTGCAGCAAACAAATGCCTGTGGCTGCTTTGGGAAGCGTGAGCCTGAACACCAGGGCCAGAGGTGGCAAGTCTGCTGATAAAATAAACTTCCTGGGTAATTAGGAGCGGTTCTGGAGGCTTTGATTAGTGCTCTCAAGTACCACGTCCCAGCCCTCATCTGGCACAGCTCATGCAGCAGAAGATACCCCCACACCACCCTCACAGAGCCAGATGTGCTCCCACAGGGCCTGAGACAAAGCAGCGGCTTTGGGAGTGCTGACTGGTTCCTTTGGAACGTTTCCTTTGCATTGGGAGTGCTGACTGGTCCTTTGGAAAGTGTCCTTTGGATTGGGAGTGCTGACTGGTCCTTTGGAAAGTGTCCTTTGCATTGGGAGTGCTGACTGGTCCTTTGGAACGTGTCCTCTGCCCACAGGGCTGGGCTCAGGACCACTGTGGGGAGTTAGGGCTCGCTAGTTTCGGGAGGGAGAGTGTGAGCTTGCTGTCACAGCTGAAATCTGTACATTTGAGCAGCAAGCAGTTTGCAGTTAGCTACTGGGCTGGAGGAAATCAGTCTCTGTGACCCCTCCCCTGAGCCATGAATAATCTATTGTGTGAATAATCCTTTAGAAGGAAGCACAGAAGCACATCTGAGGTGACGCTGTGCCTGTGTGATTAGTCCTGGGACCTGAGTCAGGGCAGATTCACGTCTGAGTCTGCACACAGCCCTCAGCTCCAGGAGCGAGCAGAAGGGAAATACTGTCTGCCTCAGCAGAGACCAGGAATTCCTATCCATCAGCCAGCTCCTGGCTTGCTGCAGCTCAGTGTCAGGGATTTGTTGGGGCTCTGGCCAGTGCCCGAGGTGCTCACCGCACTGTCCATGTAGGCCTCGGTCCAGATGATGTCGTGGTCGTGGTTGATGACCATGGGCCGGCTGAGCACGTGCAGGTACTCCATGACGTTCTCCTGGACATCTGCCAGCGTGGAGATCTGAGTGTAGTAGCCTTCATGGAGAAACACAGGTGAGAGTCACTGTGCTGACACATCTCCCCTGTCTCTAAATGAGTGCAAAGCTAGAAAACTGAATGCCAAAGATTGTATCTGCCCAGGGGGATAATCTGCTCTCTGTAACATGGGCCTTGAGGTGCCTCATGTGCAAAAACATCTGTGGAAATCTAGAGTTTCACAGCACTGCTTCTGCTCTTCTAGAAATGCTGCAGCAAGGTGCAAGATGAGATTCTTGATATAACCAGATTTGTGCAAAGCAGATGCAAAATGTTGCTTTGGGTATTGGGAAAAACCTTCCACTCATCAGAATACCTTCAGTCTGGAAGGCCAAACACATACAAGCAAGGTTTTTCACCAGGTGTGCTGGTTTGGCAATAATTTATTTTTTGGTAAGGAAGGAAAGGAATTAGTGATGTAAGTAATCCCCTGTAAGGACCTTGTCAGCTTCCAGGCCACCAGGCTGCCCACTCACCCTGCCCTATTTTATATTAAGGCCAAATTCCCATCTTTCTTCCAGATTTTTTCCAGCACTCTTCAGTCTGCCTAGCTTTATATCCAAGGATGGCAACTACTTCCATCTATGGACTGGAAGCAGAATAAGAAGTGCAAGTTACCTATTTTCACAGCTTTGGCCCAGCAGCTGGACCCACAGCAGTCTAAAACGACAACAGGGAGTACAGGGGGAGAATGTTCTCAAATTTTACCAAAAGGTCCTCAGAACCAGCTGCTGGTTAGAAGTGCTAACTCAGAGTAATGTCATGAAGATTCTTGTGTCCTGTTTCTCAGCACAGGCAGTGGTGGTACTTGGTATAGGATAGAACACGTCAGACAAACGGAAAACAGCACCAGGAAAACATCACTGTCATGTTAAAGGGCTCATGTTCTGATAAGCTCTGATGTGGAAACTGATTTACTGTGCTCAAAAACAAGGACCAAAAGAGTTACACAATGCATTGGAACAGAAGAACCAAAATCAGGGAGCCTTCTGCACAGCTCAAATCTGGTCAGTGAGAATGCAAGTGCAAAGAGCACGTTTTTGTTACCTGGTTATTCTGACATTTTACAGTGAGCCAACAGTACAATGAATTCCCTGTCCCTGATCTCCTGTGAGAAGTGGATTTGTGGAGGATTCTCAAAGCCTGGCTGAAAGCTCACACAGTCCTGTACATCTGTGTGCAAACTCTGAGATAAACTGTGCTGCCTTAGAAAGGCCATGGAACAGAACAGACATTGCTGAGAGAGAAATTGAGCTGGAAACAAGTTTGAAAAGGTGGCCTTGCAAACAGAGCCGGTATCTTGTAGAGTTAGAACTGTGAAAGATACAGTAGAGCAAGACCATGTGGGGTAAAAATAAGTGATTGGTGTTAGAAGTATTAGCAGCATTGTGTGGAAAAAGTTAATAAGCCAAAAAACATTTATAGTGTATTGGAGCCAAAAAATAGTCTGGCTACTGACTGACAAGTGCTGCATATAACATCATCTGTGTCTCACCCATCTACGAGACTGATCATGGAATAAAGTCTTTTAAAACGTCTCTCAGCTGCCCCATCTCTGTAGAGCTGGGTTTTTCCAACCATCTCCTGGCTGAATGTACAACCTGAAACCCAGGGGTTTGCTCCATTTAACAAAACCTAAAAATATTACATGTAATTCAGAGTGCTAATTAGATGAATGCTTGAGCCTTGAGCATCCCCAGCTCACAGACATTCTAAAGGCCAGCAGCTCTCCTGTCAACTCATTTTCAGCAGCAAACGTTCCCATGCATTTCATGCTCTGCTTGGGCTGGAAACAATTTGTACTCGACACCCAGCTTCAGTTTTCCCTTCCCTTTTCAAACAGAACACTGATGTAACTCGCTGTCTGCAGAGGCCAGGTCATGCCCATGGATGGATTTTTTCCCCTCTCCCTTTCCTCCTTCACTCTTACAGACTCTGACAGTGCTCACTTGACTTTTTAACTGGCCCCAAATGCACAGAGGTGACTCACCTACTGTGGATGGATTTTCTCATTCATGTAATTTCATGCCAGTTAGAGAGAACAGTGGGTTTGGGTTGGGATTAACAAGCTATTTTGGTACCTCAGTGAAAATCACACAAAGAACTTGGCCAGGGTACAGAGGTTAACCTGCAGACCTGGTGAAAAATCGCTGTAAAATCTTTAAAGCGGCAATGTTTGTTTTATATCTCAGCCAAAAGATGTCAGGCTCTCTTGACAGAGCTCTAGCTAGATTGTCAAAAGCCAGCAACTGGGACACAACAAGCACGGGGGGTTTAGGTGGACTACAGCCAGCACGAATCCCGGTCACAGTGTCCCTTGGCACAGTGACAGGAAAACGCAGTGGCTCAGCACTGTGTGCATTGGACACAGGCACACTTCATGTGTGCTTTTTCCTTGGGTTGCCTTCCAGGCAAGGCCTTGTGGGCCCCAGCAGGGGTGGGAAAGCCTTGGAGGGGTGCAGGGAGGTGGGGCACCCTTCCCACACGGCACCTTTGTTGTTGCAGGCGATCCATTTCACATTCGGGGCAAAGGTGACCTCCCTTCCAATGAGGTATGTGAACACCCGCACCTGGAGGGATGCAAAGACAGGAGAATCAGGCTGGAGTGTGCTGCCAAATCCAAACAGCTGAAGTTTGGCATCCCCTTG